>CM020182.1:21980975-22019504 GCA_009805545.1 Oryza longistaminata | reverse complement strand
GGTGGTGCTATATTTTCTACTCTCCTCCCGTGCTATTTGCCTAGTATTTTCTACCGTGTCCTGCTATCCATAGTAAAAAGAGCAAAACAGTTTTGACTGGTTGTTGGCTTGTTACCATACGGGATACTACTGGCTACTGCACATAGCTCACGGGATCTCTTCTGCGAGTCGAGTACCTGATTGCTTTCCTTGTCATCTCGGCACGCCGCAACAAAAGTCTATGGCTGCAAGCTTTGCCGTTGTCAGATGTGTGCCTCCAAAAAGACCATATCGAGATGACAGTGCATGTCCCCCATCCGCTTGCAAACATATTGATTTGAGTTTTTGTTTTCTCACTGATATTGGAAAAATATTCAGTGAAAGTCACATTTGCAGTGAAAACTTACGAATTATCTTAGATAAAAAATAAACGTCTAAAATTTATACAAATATTATAATCTATTTTAATATATTACTTCCTCCGTTTCACAATATAAGTTATTCTAGCATTTCTCACGTTCATATTGATGTTAATGAATCTAGACATAACATCAATATAAATGTGGGAAAAACTAGAATGACTTATACTGTGAAACGGAGTGAGGGAGTACTATAGTTTTCATATTTATACTACATTTGTGATTTATGTTACATATTTTTCCGTGAAAATTTGATGTGATGCGAAATGATAGTTATTACTCCATCCGTCCAATAATCTGAACAGGAGCTGCCCAGATTCGTACTACTATGATGTATCACGTCCCTTCAAAATCCCTTATATTTTGGAACGGATAGAAAGTGGCCACTCTATTTTTTTAGAGCAATAAGAAATAATTAAGGCCATGTCTCTTGGATGTACGTCTCTATTATTGTGTCTTTTGTGCTTCAATTGGATGGGGCACAGATGATGAATGATGTGCCCCCCACTATGCCTGGATCACAGTACTAGAAGAGTACTAGCGCAATCGTGCACAACGAACACTGATCCCCACCTTTTCACCGACTAGAACTCGAAATCGAAATTCAGCGAGGCTATGTTAATTTTGGCTAAAATTCATTCAAAATCTTATACTTATGAAATTTTTTTATAATTCGTATTTTCATTGTTGTTAGATGATAAAACATGATTAATATTTTATGCGTGACTTGTCTTTTTAATTTTTTCATATTTTTTCAAATAAGACGGACACGGTTAAACGTTGGACACGAAAACTAGGGTTTGTCTTTTTTTGGGACGGATGGATTACACAGCGACTTCAAGCACTAAATGCAAAAGGTTTTAATGCCTCTACAGTTTGGCACCGGAATGTGCCACTTCGCGGAACACTAATCCTGGATCAGCACCCACCAGACAATAATCTGCACCATCTAATCAGGTTTACAGAAGAACATTCGGCAAGTTCGAATTAGAGACAGTTTGTACACTACCAAATAGTACCTTGATAAGTTGAGCGCTACCAAATTTGCTAGATAGAGTTGGTACTAGTGTCTAGTGTGTGTAAAGATTGGTATTAAACCAAACATTAATATGGTTCTGTTAAAGTTGTTAAAAAATTGGTAGAACAAAAAATGGCTCCAATCTAAATGAACCCATTATTTGAAATACTGCCTTCAATTCATGAATTGCAGGAGCCACACCAGGTTAACAAAAATAACCCCTTTTTTTACAAGTTAAATGAGCCCACTTTGAAGTTGACTTAAAAGTTATAGTTTTTACCAATTTTTGTTTGGTTTTGGGCAAACCGGTGGAAGGACTTTCCAGAGGTGTTTAGATCCAGGGGCGTAAAGTTTTGTCGTGTCATATCGGGTATTATATAGGGTATTGCATGTGATGTTCGAGCACTAATAAAAAAACTAATTACAGAATCTGTCAGTAAACCACAAGACAAATTTATTAAGCCTAATTAATCTGTCATTAGCAAATGTTTACTGTAGCACCACATTGTTAAATTATAGAGCAATTAGGTTTAAAAGATCCGTCTCGCAAATTAGTCACAATCTGTGTAATTAGTTTTTTAACCTATATTTAATACTTTATACATGTGTTTAAACGTTTGATGTGATTGGTCGAAAAATTTTAGGGTGAAGTGGTAAACCTGAAATCCTGAATCGCACTGCACAGACAGTTCAGACTCTTGGTTTGGTGGTGCTATATTTTCTACTCTCCTCCCGTGCTATTTGCCTAGTATTTTCTACCGTGTCCTGCTATCCATAGTAAAAAGAGCAAAACAGTTTTGACTGGTTGTTGGCTTGTTACCATACGGGACACTACTGCACTCTGCACATAGCTCACGGGATCTCTTCTGCGAGTCGAGTACCTGATTGCTTTCCTTGTCATCTCGGCACGCCGCAACAAAAGTCTATGGCTGCAAGCTTTGCCGTTGTCAGATGTGTGCCTCCAAAAAGACCATATCGAGATGACAGTGCATGTCCCCCATCCGCTTGCAAACATATTGATTTGAGTTTTTGTTTTCTCACTGATATTGGAAAAATATTCAGTGAAAGTCACATTTGCAGTGAAAACTTACGATCTATCGTATGATAAAAAATAAACGTCTAAAATTTGTACAAATCTTATAATCTATTTTAATATCTTACTATAGTTTTCAGATTTATACTACATTTGTGATTTATATTACATATTTTTTCCGTGAAAATTTGATGCGATGCGAAATGATAGTTACTACTCCGTTCGTCCAATAATCTGAACATGAGCTGTCCAGATTCGTAGTACTATAATGTATCATGTTGCTTTAAAATCTCTTATATTATAGAATGGATAGAGTAGTATGTTATCTTAAAGTGATCGCTCCCTATTTTTTAGAGCAATAAGAAATAATTAAGGCCATGTCTCTTGGATGTACTACGTCTCTATTATTGTGTCTTTTGTGCTTCAATTGGATGGGGCACAGATGATGAATGACGTGCCCCCCACTATGCCTGGATCATAGTACTAGAAGAGTACTAGCGCAATCGTGCACAACGAACACTGATCCCCACCTTTTCACCGACTAGAACTCGAAATCGAAATTCAGCGAGGCTATGTTAATTTTGGCTAAAATTCATTCAAAATCTTATACGGTGTGGTCCTATCTTAACTAAAAAGGCGAATTTTCTATTAAATATTTCTGAAATACAACTGGCAATTCTTCTACCGGCCTATAGTTCGAGAATAGGAAAACGTGACACTTGTCCTTAGGGACCGTGCTAGCTAGCGGTAGTCACATGACCAAATCCTAGCGTACGGTAAGAAATTACTAGAAAATTTAATGGAGTAAGATAAATGGGTAAAAATTTCCACCATGAAGGAACTAACACATATCTTCAGCTCTCATGTACTGCGAGTCTGTGTGGCATAGCTCCACAACCAAACAGCTCCACCTAAAATACCTAAAATACGAGTGAAGTCGGGTGAAGCTCTCTTAGATGGAGCTGAATTTAGACAGTTGTATAACTCCGCTTCGAAGCCAACTCGTACAGTTAAATTTAGAAGTTGTAGCGGTACCAAATGAGTAGCTAGGTGAAAACTTCGAATTAGCGTAAGATTATTTCACAGTTTAGTATTACTACTACTAACCTCGTAATTACTAGTGCGAGTGAGACAGCGAGTAGAGATTGGGAAGAAGATTAATTAGGTTGCAATGTGCGCTAGGTAGGGGCGCGGCGTTGCGTACCAGGACGCCGGCGGTGGCGTTGTCGAGGCCGGTGCCGGCGGAGGCGAAGCAGACGCCGCGGGCGAAGTCGGCGATGCCGTAGGCCGGGTCGAGGTACGCCGGCACGAGCGGCGGCAGGCCGAGCGCCTCCGACATGAAGTCCGGCGGCAGCCGCCCGTTGCAGAACCGCCCCGTGGCGGCGCCCAGGTCCCGCCCGTACGGCGGGAAGTTGCAGGATGCATCGAGGGGCGCATGATCGCTCTCGCTTTGTTAGATGATGCGAAAAATTATCGATGTTAGTTGGGAAGTGGTATGTTTGGCATGGTAATATTGAACTCATGTACTTTACATCATAAATGTGTTACGATTTTCACGATAATAATAACTAGAGTAAGGTTGTGTTTAGTTCACACTAAAATTGAAAGTTTGATTGAAATTGGAACGATGTGACGGAAAAGTTAGAAGTTTGTGTGTGTAGGAAAGTTTTGACGCGATGGAAAAGTTAGAAGTTTAGAAAAAAAAAAACTTTGAAACTAAACACGGCGTAAAACAGATGACAACTATCTTGAAGAAGGAGACGGTGCACATAATAGTTGCGCGGCATAGTAGGTAGCTATACTATTGTGACAATATCTTATTCTATTGTGTGGTAAAACATAATGTTGTTGGAGCTAAATCTAATTAATCTATTTTAAGTCTTAGCCTAAACATGATCACTTCTGCTTAATGCAGAAATTGTTGATTCACTGCCATAAGGATGAAGCCATTGAAACCACTTGTTGATTTCTTTCCTTTCATTCTTCTCCTTTCGCCTTTCTCTGTTTCTTCTTCTTCCTTGAAATGTTTCCTTCTTCATCTTGCATGAGATGCCTCATGAGCCCCTTTCAGCATCAAAATCGATAAGGAGATTAGTTTATGGCTTTAGGGTTAGAGAGAGTTCGGGTTTTCCCTCTGCCTATTTTCTTCTTTCCTTTTTGTTGCGATACTGGTGGGGCTCGGAGTTTATCTCCAATTTGAATTAGAATCTATTTGGTACCAATCACAAAAAAACATATATAATTTATCTTTTAATTTGTTTCATGTTAGGAAAGAAAACCGGTAACATTGTATCCCTTCCCTAATCTTATCGGTAGTAAACTAGCAAATCAACCAACAAATATAGCGTCTCTATTGTTTTGACGTAGATTACAAACAATGGTAGTATATTGTCTCTGTATTGTGATGGTTTTTAAGAGAGATGTGATATTATTGTGTAAAATGTCAAAATCAAACTAAATCAAATTACATTATTTTTTAAAAAAACAATGGTATACCGAAAAGATATTTGCAGTAGCCTTGAGGATACAACTAACTGTGTCTAGTTTTACTAAATCTTTGCTGAAATTTTTTAAGGCTCTGGCGCTCTGCTATAGTTTTGCTCCAACGTCAACTTAGTCATTGGCATAACATTTTTATCAAAATTTGTTTTATGGCCTATCAGATCTACACAAAACGTCATACATATGGATGCGATGTCCCACCAAACATCTAACTTTCTCATAATCCATGAGATTACGAAAATATTGGTCAAAGGACTTATATTAGGCCACTCGACAAAATGGAAGCACATGCCATTTGAACAAAACAGAACGTCAGCAACCAAATTGAGCATAAAGCCAAACATAAAAAATGACTAATCTCCCAAAATAAAGTAGACTAATCAATCATTAAACAGTTGTAACATATTCATGGGAAAGTTCACTTCACTTAATTCTTTTTCCCTATACAAATGTGAGTACTACATACTATTTTCATGGCACATGCTTCGATTGAATCTTTAATGTTCTAGAGAAGTCCTAACTGAATAGATCCAATATATGTACTCTTGCCTACAGTATATGCTCATAGTAGAGACCACGGATGTGATTTCCATGTGTCCGTGGTCATATGGTACTACATATGATTTCCTGTAATAAAGGATACACATGCTCATGGGCCATCCATCCAACAACACTGACCCTGATGACCACACACTGCGCGTCTGCGCCCACACAAAGCTCTCTTCTCTCCATATGCATGTGACAAACGACTGACAAGAGCTTCAATTTGTCAAACATCATGGATGAATTATTTCTTCTTCATCTTAAATTAGCAACCTAAAATCAGATTGGATATTTATTAGTACTACGAATCTAAACAGATTAAAAAAATATTCAAATCGGTTTAAAATTATTTTTGGGTGGATGTAACACATCCGTCTATCCAGATTCTTGTATTAGGATATGTCACATCCATCTAAAATCTCTTATATTTTAGGACATATGGAGTATATTTTGAGATGAATGAAATACTAACTAAGCCCTTGTTTAGTTCCAAACTTTTTCTTCAAACTTTCAACTTTTTCATCACATCAAAACGTTCCTACACACATGAACTTCCAACCTTTCCGATTCCAACATTTCCGTCACATCGTTCCAATTTCAACCAAACTTCCAATTTTGACGTGGACTAAATACACCCTAAATCAAATCTCTGCATGATCAATCGGTGTCAAATCAAAGTTGATCGACTGATCAATTGCTTCAACGTTGATTACTGCAGTCGATCGCTTTCCTGCGCCTCACTTCGCATTAACCGATTTTTTTCCCCCGACAGATCGATCAAATCCACATGCATCACACACATCACCATCAGTATTACTAGTATCTCCTTGATCAATAATCTATCAACGAGAGAGAATATCGTGTGCGACAACTCATTGGACGTCTACGTACATACTAGGTTGGAAATTAAACCATACTAGTACTAACTAGGATCATGCAGCATGCATGCGTGCAGAATCAGTGGGTTGATGGTTAAGTGGCGCCAACTGCCGGACATAAAAGGTTGGTTTTATTTGGTTTCGTATCGCCATCGCTGCTTTATTGTGTGCAGTTAGCCGCGATCCAGGTGACACCAGCGAGCGACGGCAACATATATGCAGAGGCTGGAGGTAAGGCAGAGCGACGTACTGGTACGATCGACATGCGTGGTCATGCCAGCATGCATCTTAATGGGTGATGGCTAGCTTAGCTAGCTTCACAGAGACACAGAGTTTGTACTCTTATCTTTTCTGTCTGATTATTCTGATATTCTCTTTTTTTTTATGAAATTGGTTAGCAGGTTAAGATGATGAAATTAAGTGATCTGTTTGGGGAGTGTCAAGGAGCCGTAGCTTCCCTTAGAATCCCAACTCTTTCAAACAGATTCTCGCATAAATGCTAAAAATATATTTGATAAGGTTTCAACTTCTAAATTTAACTTCAGGAGTATTCAAGAATGTCAAGGAGCCGTAACTTTAATTCCTCAGAATCCCCAACTCTGTGAAACATATAGATTCTCATATATAACTTCTAAGAATATGTTTGATAAGATTTCAACTTCTAAATTTAACTTCAAGAGTCTTCTAAGTGCAGATTCTCATATAACTTCTAAGAATATGTTTGATAAGGTTCCAACGTCTAAACCAACTTCATCTCTTTGGTTTATTTTGTGAGAGTACTTTAGGTGAAGCTGAAATTATTTAGCTGAACTTCAACTTCAGAAGAGATGAAATTGAAGTTAGAACTGCCAAACAAACCATAATTCAGAAACTATTGAAGTCCAGATTGTTAACCTTTCCTAAACATGGACTAGACTGTGATTAGAAGCTAGAATCGAAATAACTTTCAAGCTAAAATTAGCTGCAGCAATGCAGGGAAGTGATCTGACGACCTCCCGTTTGCTAGCTTCTCCCCTGAAAACCAGGGCAACCACCCAGAAATTCTCCTTCGCCATGCAGAGTTGCAGCCTTATAATCTCGCCGTCTCGCGTCGCATCGATCGATCGCAGTGTGGTGGGGCCACGAAGACAGAGGGGGTGACGTGCGTGTACGGTGTACGGTGTACAGTATACAGTAGAGTGGCTGCGTGTACAGTACAGTGGCTGCTACACTACAGTGTGACGTGTGTAAACTGGTTGAGATGGCTTTTCAAGGATGCATCGAGGGGCGCATGATCGCTCTCGCTTTGTTAGATGATGCGAAAAATTATCGATGTTAGTTGGGAAGTGGTATGTTTGGCATGGTAATATTGAACTCATGTACTTTACATCATAAATGTGTTACGATTTTCACGATAATAATAACTAGAGTAAGGTTGTGTTTAGTTCACACTAAAATTGAAAGTTTGATTGAAATTGGAACGATGTGACGGAAAAGTTAGAAGTTTGTGTGTGTAGGAAAGTTTTGACGCGATGGAAAAGTTAGAAGTTTAGAAAAAAAAAAACTTTGAAACTAAACACGGCGTAAAACAGATGACAACTATCTTGAAGAAGGAGACGGTGCACATAATAGTTGCGCGGCATAGTAGGTAGCTATACTATTGTGACAATATCTTATTCTATTGTGTGGTAAAACATAATGTTGTTGGAGCTAAATCTAATTAATCTATTTTAAGTCTTAGCCTAAACATGATCACTTCTGCTTAATGCAGAAATTGTTGATTCACTGCCATAAGGATGAAGCCATTGAAACCACTTGTTGATTTCTTTCCTTTCATTCTTCTCCTTTCGCCTTTCTCTGTTTCTTCTTCTTCCTTGAAATGTTTCCTTCTTCATCTTGCATGAGATGCCTCATGAGCCCCTTTCAGCATCAAAATCGATAAGGAGATTAGTTTATGGCTTTAGGGTTAGAGAGAGTTCGGGTTTTCCCTCTGCCTATTTTCTTCTTTCCTTTTTGTTGCGATACTGGTGGGGCTCGGAGTTTATCTCCAATTTGAATTAGAATCTATTTGGTACCAATCACAAAAAAACATATATAATTTATCTTTTAATTTGTTTCATGTTAGGAAAGAAAACCGGTAACATTGTATCCCTTCCCTAATCTTATCGGTAGTAAACTAGCAAATCAACCAACAAATATAGCGTCTCTATTGTTTTGACGTAGATTACAAACAATGGTAGTATATTGTCTCTGTATTGTGATGGTTTTTAAGAGAGATGTGATATTATTGTGTAAAATGTCAAAATCAAACTAAATCAAATTACATTATTTTTTAAAAAAACAATGGTATACCGAAAAGATATTTGCAGTAGCCTTGAGGATACAACTAACTGTGTCTAGTTTTACTAAATCTTTGCTGAAATTTTTTAAGGCTCTGGCGCTCTGCTATAGTTTTGCTCCAACGTCAACTTAGTCATTGGCATAACATTTTTATCAAAATTTGTTTTATGGCCTATCAGATCTACACAAAACGTCATACATATGGATGCGATGTCCCACCAAACATCTAACTTTCTCATAATCCATGAGATTACGAAAATATTGGTCAAAGGACTTATATTAGGCCACTCGACAAAATGGAAGCACATGCCATTTGAACAAAACAGAACGTCAGCAACCAAATTGAGCATAAAGCCAAACATAAAAAATGACTAATCTCCATAAATAAAGTAGACTAATCAATCATTAAACAGTTGTAACATATTCCTATGAAAGAATAAATATGATTGGTAGAGAAAAGATATGATGTATTTATTAATGGTCCACTCTAAGAAACCATGGATTATAGAGTGTAGTTTCTATTGTGATGCCTTATTGATATGGCACCATAGACACTGCTTATGGACACCATGAGTTAGGACTGCCCTAATTCTTTTTCCCTATACAAATGTGAGTACTACGTGGTACTGTTTTCATGGCACATGCATGCTTCGATTGAATCTTTAATGTTCTAGAGAAGTCCTAACTGAATAGATCCAATGTACTCTTGCCTACAGTATATGCTCATAGTAGAGACCACGGATGTGATTTCCATGTGTCCGTGGTCATATGGTACTACATATGATTTCCTGTAATAAAGGATACACATGCTCATGGGCCATCCATCCAACAACACTGACCCTGATGACCACACACTGCGCGTCTGCGCCCACACAAAGCTCTCTTCTCTCCATATGCATGTGACAAACGACTGACAAGAGCTTCAATTTGTCAAACATCATGGATGAATTATTTCTTCTTCATCTTAAATTAGCAACCTAAAATCAGATTGGATATTTATTAGTACTACGAATCTAAACAGATTAAAAAAATATTCAAATCGGTTTAAAATTATTTTTGGGTGGATGTAACACATCCGTCTATCCAGATTCTTGTATTAGGATATGTCACATCCATCTAAAATCTCTTATATTTTAGGACATATGGAGTATATTTTGAGATGAATGAAATACTAACTAAGCCCTTGTTTAGTTCCAAACTTTTTCTTCAAACTTTCAACTTTTTCATCACATCAAAACGTTCCTACACACATGAACTTCCAACCTTTCCGATTCCAACATTTCCGTCACATCGTTCCAATTTCAACCAAACTTCCAATTTTGACGTGGACTAAATACACCCTAAATCAAATCTCTGCATGATCAATCGGTGTCAAATCAAAGTTGATCGACTGATCAATTGCTTCAACGTTGATTACTGCAGTCGATCGCTTTCCTGCGCCTCACTTCGCATTAACCGATTTTTTTCCCCCGACAGATCGATCAAATCCACATGCATCACACACATCACCATCAGTATTACTAGTATCTCCTTGATCAATAATCTATCAACGAGAGAGAATATCGTGTGCGACAACTCATTGGACGTCTACGTACATACTAGGTTGGAAATTAAACCATACTAGTACTAACTAGGATCATGCAGCATGCATGCGTGCAGAATCAGTGGGTTGATGGTTAAGTGGCGCCAACTGCCGGACATAAAAGGTTGGTTTTATTTGGTTTCGTATCGCCATCGCTGCTTTATTGTGTGCAGTTAGCCGCGATCCAGGTGACACCAGCGAGCGACGGCAACATATATGCAGAGGCTGCACGGTGTACAGTATACAGTAGAGTGGCTGCGTGTACAGTAGAGTGGCTGCGTGTACCCTACACTGTGACGTGTGTAAACTGGTTGAGATGGCTTTTCAAGGTTGCATCGAGGGGCGCATGATCGCTCTCGCTTTGTTAGATGATGCGAAAAATTATCGATGTTAGTTGGGAAAATGGTATGTGTGGCATGGTAATATTGAACTCATGTACTTTAGATCATAAATGTGTTTCGATTTTCACGATAATAATAACTAGAGTAAAACAGATGACAACTATCTTAAAGAAGAACACGGTGCACATGATAGTTGCGCGGCATAGTAGGTAGTTATACTATTGTGACAATATCTTATTATGTTGTGTGGTAAAACATAATGTTATTGGAGTTAAATCTCATTAATCTATTTTAAGTCTTAGCCTAAACATGATCACTTCTGCTTAATGCAGAAATTGTTGATTCACTGACCTGAGGATGAAGCCATTGAAACCACTTGTTGATTTCTTTCCTTTCATTCTTCTCCTTACGTCTTTCTCTGTTTCTTCTTCTTCCTTCTTTTGTTTCCTTCTTCATCTTGCAAGAGATGCCTCACGAGCCCCTTTCAGCATCAAAATCGATAAAGGGGATTAGTTTAGGGCTTTAGGGTTAGAGAGAGTTTGGGTTTTCCCTCAGCCTATTTTCTTCTTTCCTTTTTATTGCGATACTGGTGGGGCTCGGAGTTTATCTCCAATTTGAATTAGAATCTATTTGGTACCATAAAAAATATATATAATTTATCTTTTAATTTGTTTCATGTTAGGAAAGAAAACCGGTAAGATTGTATCCCTTCCCTAATCTTATCGGTAGTAAACCAGCAAATCAACCAACAAATGTAGCGTCTCTATTGTTTTGAAGTAGTTTACAAACAATGGTAGTATATTGTCTCTGTATTGTGATGGTTTTTAAGAGATATGTGATATTATTGTGTAAAATGTCAAAATCAAACTAAATCAAATTACATTATTTTTTTTAAAAAAAATGTTATATCGAAAAGATATTTGCAGTAGCCTTGAGGATACAACTAACTGTGTCTAGTTTTACTAAATCTTTGCTGAAATTTTTTAAGGCTCTGGCGCTCTGCTAAAGTTTTGCTCCAACGTCAACTTAGTCATTGGCGTAACATTTTTATCAAAATTTGTTTTATGGCCTATCAGATCTACACAAAACGTCATACATATGGATGCGATGTCCCACCAAACATCTAACTTTCTCATAATCCATGAGATTACGAAAATATTGGTCAAAGGACTTATATTAGGCCACTCGACAAAATGGAAGCACATGCCATTTGAACAAAACAGAACGTCAGCAACCAAATTGAGCATAAAGCCAAACATAAAAAATGACTAATCTCCATAAATAAAGTAGACTAATCAATCATTAAACAGTTGTAACATATTCCTATGAAAGAATAAATATGATTGGTAGAGAAAAGATATGATGTATTTATTAATGGTCCACTCTAAGAAACCATGGATTATAGAGTGTAGTTTCTATTGTGATGCCTTATTGATATGGCACCATAGACACTGCTTATGGACACCATGAGTTAGGACTGCCCTAATTCTTTTTCCCTATACAAATGTGAGTACTACGTGGTACTGTTTTCATGGCACATGCATGCTTCGATTGAATCTTTAATGTTCTAGAGAAGTCCTAACTGAATAGATCCAATGTACTCTTGCCTACAGTATATGCTCATAGTAGAGACCACGGATGTGATTTCCATGTGTCCGTGGTCATATGGTACTACATATGATTTCCTGTAATAAAGGATACACATGCTCATGGGCCATCCATCCAACAACACTGACCCTGATGACCACACACTGCGCGTCTGCGCCCACACAAAGCTCTCTTCTCTCCATATGCATGTGACAAACGACTGACAAGAGCTTCAATTTGTCAAACATCATGGATGAATTATTTCTTCTTCATCTTAAATTAGCAACCTAAAATCAGATTGGATATTTATTAGTACTACGAATCTAAACAGATTAAAAAAATATTCAAATCGGTTTAAAATTATTTTTGGGTGGATGTAACACATCCGTCTATCCAGATTCTTGTATTAGGATATGTCACATCCATCTAAAATCTCTTATATTTTAGGACATATGGAGTATATTTTGAGATGAATGAAATACTAACTAAGCCCTTGTTTAGTTCCAAACTTTTTCTTCAAACTTTCAACTTTTTCATCACATCAAAACGTTCCTACACACATGAACTTCCAACCTTTCCGATTCCAACATTTCCGTCACATCGTTCCAATTTCAACCAAACTTCCAATTTTGACGTGGACTAAATACACCCTAAATCAAATCTCTGCATGATCAATCGGTGTCAAATCAAAGTTGATCGACTGATCAAGTGCTTCAACGTTGATTCGACTGCAGTCGATCGCTTTCCTGCGCCTCACTTCGCATTAACCGATTTTTTTTTCCCCGACAGATCGATCAAATCCACATGCATCACACACATCACCATCAGTATTACTAGTATCTCCTTGATCAATAATCTATCAACGAGAGAGAATATCGTGTGCGACAACTCATTGGACGTCTACGTACATACTAGGTTGGAAATTAAACCATACTAGCCAGGATCATGCAGCATGTATGCGTGCAGAATCAGTGGGTTGATGGTTAAGTGGCGCCAACTGCCGGACATAAAAGGTTGGTTTTATTTGGTTTCGTATCGCCATCGCTGCTTTATTGTGTGCAGTTAGCCGCGATCCAGGTGACACCAGCGAGCGACGGCAACATATATGCAGAGGCTGCAGGTAAGGCAGAGCGACGTACTGGTACGATCGACATGCGTGGTCATGCCAGCATGCATCTTAATGGGTGATGGCTAGCTTATTAGCTAGCTTCACAGAGTTTGTACTCTTATCTTTTCTGTCTCTGATTATTCTGATATTCTCTTTTTTGATGAAATGGTTAGTAGGTTAAGCGATGAAATTAAGTGTCTGTTCGGGGAGTGTCAAGGAGCCGTAGCTTCCCTTAGAATCCCAGCTCTTTCAAACAGATAATCACATAAAGGTTTCAACTTTTAAATTTAACTTAAGGAGCCTTCGAGAGTTAAATTTAACTTCTAGAATGTCAAGGAGCCGTAGCTCAACTCAACTCTTTCAAACAATACAGATTTTCACATAAATTCTAAGAATCTGTTTTATAAGGTTCCAACGTTTAAACTCAGGCCCTGTTTCTTTCAGCTTAAGATTATTATAATCTAGATTATTGAGTCAGATTACTATAAGCTAGATTGTTATAATATGTAGTAGAATAAGCGGTTAGTTGTTTCTTTCCTAGATTATTAGAGCTTAGATTATTGGGTTTGCAAGTCTAAAGAGGGAGTGGGGTGGCATGGTGGGTAATTTTTCACCCAATAATCTGGAAAAAGCTCACCTAAATGAGCTTATCAGATTATAATAAGCTGGACTCCAGATTATAATAAGCTACTTCAATAAGTTGTCCGTTTCTTTCAGCTTACTCCAAATAATCTGGATTATAATAATCCCAAGCTGAAAGAAACAGGGCCTCAATACTTTATCTCTCTGATTTATTTTGTGATAGTATTTCAATCCGCTCAACTCTACTTTTAAGTGGAGCTGAAATTATTTGGCTGAACTATAGCTTCAGAAGGGGTGGAACCGAAGCTAAAACTTTGTCCAACAAACCCATAATTCAGGAAGTATGTGTCCAGATTGTTAACCATTCCTAAACAGGGCCTAAGACTGATTAATTAGAAGCTAGAATCGAAATAACTTTCAAGCTAAAATTAGCTGCAGCAATGCAAGGAAGTGATCTGACGACCTCCCATCTGCTGGCTTCTCCCCTGAAACCCAGGGCAACCACCCAGAAATTCTCCTTCGCCATGCAGACTTGCAGCCTTATAATCTCGCCGTCTCGCGTTGAATTTGGCTAACTTAGTGTAATAATAGCGCATCGATCGATCGAACAGCGAGCGGTGGTGGATAGAGCGGGTATATAGCGGTCGAGTCGTTGCGAGACAAGTTGGAGGTTAGAAGTGACTGGGAGCGAGACGTGGGCGACTGAGAGTCGCTGGGGAGTGGCACGTGCGCATTGTAAACGAAGGCGCCCGGACGGTGGTGGCCCGGCAGGAGAGATACAACTTTGAGCGAGCGAGAGCGACTGGCACACGCGAGAAGATCAGAGAGATTATTCGGCGGCCGCCGGGAAGCCCAAGTGCAAGCCGGGCCGCGCGACGGGGGCCGTGCCGCGTCGGCGCGGTGCACGACCCGGAGAAACTCGGAGGAGGAGGGGCTGTTCAGCATGAGGCCCACCCCGCCGCCGACCGCCGCCGCCGCCCGCCGCACGAGGACTACTTCGACCCACGACTCTCCAACGACGACGACCTCGTCGTCCTCGGCCACTGAACGATCGACGTGTGGTTTTGGTGTGATCGATCGACTGATCGGCGATCGATGATCGGCTGGGTGCATGCTAACTGTGGGGTTAATTTTTGTGTGCTTGTTGTTTGATGAATTTATGATG
The DNA here is from genome assembly GCA_009805545.1 of Oryza longistaminata. Taxonomy (NCBI): domain Eukaryota; kingdom Viridiplantae; phylum Streptophyta; class Magnoliopsida; order Poales; family Poaceae; genus Oryza; species Oryza longistaminata. The sequence continues at coordinate 22,004,448 of CM020182.1, read as the reverse complement.
AAGGTTTACTGATTGTTTGTTGTTGATTATATGTTATGTGTACTAGTGGTACTAATTAGCTAGTGTTATAATGTGAGCTTCATACGATTATGTATCGATTGAATTCATATGCATCTGTGTTGTGGATTTGCGAGTAAACCATCCTTGTTAGTCCTAAAGACAAATTATATATTGAAGTTGGTCAACAAAACGGCCTAAGGTTGGGCAATGCAAAATATCCTTGAAATAGTCCATAACTAACCCTCGATATGGGTCGAGTTTAATTAGCCTCCCTTCTCTCAATAATACATGTTCATTTTGTCCCCAACGGTTAATAGTGGTTTGTCTTATGTGCACTACTAGAAAAAGTATTTTTGCAGAGTTGGGAGATTATTTTCCCCGCGAGTACAACCTCAGAGCTAAGAATGTAAACCGGGGTGAGACTCACCGTCCGCCTAAGCAAAATACTTTAATTTTCGCAGCGGGTCTCTTAAGTGATCCGCCTGAAAAAAAAAAAAAACTATGGGCTATTATGGCCCACCATGGGCTCTAGGAGGGCCTTCATGGAAAACTCTCGCGAGCTCCCGAAGGCCTGCCTAGTCTTCGCGCATCGCGCGCGCGAAAGCCAGCCGCGCACGCGCGCGCGCGGGAGGTCGGAGCGTGCTCGCTGCCGGTCGTCGCAGCCGCCGGCGGCAGCGGAGCGGCACGCGCGGCCGGGGAAACGGCGTGATCGATCCCGCGAATCGCGTCGTACGTGGTGGTGGGCGCCGCGCGTCGTACGCGAGCCGGGGGGGGGGAGATAACGTACGGTGGGATCAAAGGGATTAAGTACCAAAGTCCATGAGGGGCATTCATGTACGTTAGACTGTCTTCTTACCCCAAGTTTTCCAACACATATTCATCGTTTTCCACGCGCACACTTGTCAAATTGCAAAAGGGTGTGTTTTTTTTTAAAAAGTTTTTATACGAAAGTTGCTTAAAAATCATATTGATCTATTTTTAAAAAAAAAATTAGCTAATACTTAATTAATCATTCGCTAATGGACCGTTCCGTTTTCTGTACGCATCCGGTTGGAACAGGCTCCAGCATCCGGTTGAGAGTACACTTAAGTTTTTTCCCTGATCCACACTATATTTATGTTAAATTATAAGAATTGTTTAATACTAGTATATATTTCATTTAAAATAGAGAAACAAATAATTATCTAAATGTTATCAGCATAATAGATCTATAAATTTGTAGAGCTAGAAATACCTTGCTAAGAAAAAACATAGATGCGGAGCTATGCCAAATAGAGTCAGGTGCACAATATGTGCGCAAATGCATTTGGTCTTCTTCTTTTCATGCTTATTTAGGGTATGGTATAATTTAATGGAAGAATTTTGTAAACTTCAAAAACCATACCAATCTCTAGCCTTAAAAAAAATCATATTTTCTGAGTTGTACACATGACAAAATTGTATGAATTAACTTCATGATTGAGGTGGGAAACCTTCGTGGATATAGAGACCGGATTAATGAAAATCCATTATTAAAAAATGATTGAGGTGGGAAAAAAGACCAAAACGTAAAAAAATGACCCGAAACCAAAAAGGCTAGCTTGATGCTACTTCTTTAATATGGTCAATTCGATTATTAGTCTCGGTTAACTTAAGCGGACTAACGTACCGAATGAACCAAAATTTCATAAATTGCAAACCTATTTAAGTATCATGTGTAAACATTAATTTTAAATTGCAATTTATATCTTGGTGAATCGGTATAATATACTATTTGTTTTTTTATTGTTTATTTTTAAAACATGTCCTGAAACCAGAGAAATATTGCCAAAATTCACTGTTGACTATATGGATTTTTGGTATCTTGAAATTCCGGTCATCGCCCAAGACGAACTAAATAAACCCAAACTGAATTATTTGGTCTTTAATATCCCACAATGCGTTTATATATAATCAGGGGCAGAGCTACAGTATTACCATCGGGTCGGCCGACCCCGATGACCGCCAGCGAAATATATGATTATATTGTTTAGGCAATTAAGATGACACTAGAAATTAAACAAGATTAGTGTATTCTGACCCTGATAACACCAATGAACTAATTTTCAAGCTCCGACCAAGACATTGAGCCGAATCCCTCGGTCAGACCGAATGCCCACCAATCCACCATTACTCCCTGCATAACCAGATTATAGCTAGGTTTCTAGCTAGGGTGGTGAAAGAGGGCGAGGTGACCTGTGTGTTCAAGGGATTGCCGGCCGGCGGCCGCCTAATCCCCTTGTAAAGGAAAGAGAGAATAAAAAGCGGGGCAAAAGTAGGGTAGAAAAGCGTATTTTTGACGTGCGTGGATTCGGTTACAAAGATGTTGGCCAAGAGCAAAACATGCATGAATGTCGCCGGCCGCCCCCAACTATATACTCGATCTTCGTAGCTCTCTTCAATTTTAATATCTCTACACACGCATGGGACCAGGTAAAAAAAAAAAAAGTTGTGCTGCTGCCTTCTTCTTTCCATCTCTTTCTCTCCTGCAATGTCCCACTATTATGGCCTGTAAAAAGATACTCTCATCCATGCCGTTACTTTGAGTTTACTTTGGGTTTTTTCTTACCACGGTTTTGCATGCTTTGCTCGGCATGCAGGAGGGGGTTAAAAAGTTGAGTAGTAGTAGATGGGGATAGAGATGATTTGGTTGGGTTAGCGCGTGGGAATCTGATTAGTGCACCAACTGGCACGCCGGCCACCTGATGAACCTGATCGAGCTCTAGCTACTCTTATCATCACGTCAACCAGTCCACTATACACGGGAATATATCTTACACACAAGATTTTCATGTACACACCGTGCACATCAACTAACAAATTTTATAAAAAAAATTTAAAAAAACTGTATATATACTTCTAATAATAGTACACCTATATATGCATAAATTCTTAACCTCAAATTCATCATATTTTAGCTTAAAAAAAGATAAAAATTCTGACAGTTTTAATAGTATAAATCTATCAGAATTTTTTTCTTTTATTTTCTCCCTAATTACAATATATTTGAATATGAGACTTTATACATATATAGATGTAATACTACTAAAACTATATGAAAATTTTTTTTAGATATTTTTTGAAATTTGTTAGTTGGTGTGTACGGTGTATACACGGGAAGTCTTGTGTGTATATGATATGTTCCCATTATACACACAATACATCTTTGACACCTATATATAGCTATATATGCTTCTTCAGTTCATCCATCCAACCATTCTCCTTTAGTTCTCTTTGATTATCTGCTTTTGGGAGCTTGTCCCCCTGGCAAAGAAGAAGCTAGCTAGGGGCCCATTAGAGTATATACATGGGGTCATGAGACACGCATAATTATTAAAGTGTAGCGTTGTTCGTAGCCAGTAGTACTAAGTACTAACTACTATCTTCAAACGGAGGGGAGAGATCGAATAATATACGCACGCGTCCAACTACTCATTTGATCGAGTTGTGTAACTGGTATTCTTTACACTTGTTTGTTGTGTGATAAGAGAGAGAGAGAACATGATTAAGTATGGTCATTCAAATGCCTAACATTATAAAACTGCTTTGTAAATTTCTTTGGTGAATTAACCTGCTTTCTTTTTCTTTGTCATGTACACATGTGCGTGTGAAGACATTTCTGTCTGCCTATAGCTCTATGCTAGTTTGGGCACTAAGTTACCTCCTGTGCGAAATAAAAGATTTAGCCGTTAATTAGGTGAATCGTATTGCGATTGCAGATCATGCTGAAAATTTGTGTTACATAGAAATTCAATCGAAAATCTACATCTATACTAATTGGATATTCTTAGCAAAGCTCCTACGTTAATCTAAAATATCTCATTAACCAGAATTATCTGGTCATTGATTAGTTGGATCGTATCAATAACTCGTGTAAAACCATGCATGTTAGTGGAAATATTATGTACTCTTCACTTTTATTAATAAAAAAATAAAAGTTAATAAATATGAAGTTGCACCAATATAGGACTCTCAATTTAGCATATTGTTGAATTAATTCCAATATGCAAAATTAATGATTTAAGAAGTTTTAATTTCCTAACCTAATACACAATATTTCAAAAAAAAAAACTACTCTCTCCATTCAAAATTATAAGCATTTATAGCTAGGATTTAAAATTTGAACCACAATACAAGTATTTCTAGGTAACTGGTTCCAACAAACGGAAATCCATGCATTTTCGTCAACCAATCACAAGATTGAAAAGGGAAATTAAGCAATTCAAAATTTATGTTTTGACCAATGATATAATTAAAAAGGTTATGCGTCCGCGAAAAATATAACTAAAAAGGAGTAATTTTTCCTTCAACCTTAATCTTCACTAAAAACAATCTAGATATGTTTATATTTTGGAATGCAGGAACAATACTTTTTAGTACAATGACAATAGGTTGTGCAATAATGTGTGGATTAATTAAAGCGACCAATAAGAGTATAATGCTTGTATTACACCTCTAGTAATATTTTAAGTTAATTATTTTATCATTGATTTTTCCAAGCTGTTTTCAACAAATCCGCTTCATTTCCACATATAAAATACCAATTCCTTTTTGCGCTTTTTACACAACTCATTCTAAAACAACATTATTGATCAATTTGAGATCGGCCATATCTAGAGGGAGAGTAGTAGTAGCTAACATGCATGATGCACCAAATACAAAAAGTCTAGCCCTTTTTAATTATTTTAAGCGTTCAAGAAAGGCGCAAAAAGCAGGAGAGAAGGCAACACCAAAAGGAGACAATAATTGTGACAGGAAAAGATGGCAACGAAGCCAGCCAACCCAGCCAGCGATCGATCGATGATCATAAACCAAACCCACACACACACGAGAAAGAGAAAGCAAAATTCTGAGAGAGAAATAGAGAGAGACAGAGCAATTACACAATGCGATGCAAACGCAACGAGCCCCAATGCGCGAGAGCTCGGTGATGTCCCCTGGCGCGGCGCCATGGCAGGGCCGCTTTGCCGCCGCTGTCCCCGCCCGGCTCCGCAGGTGTTCGATCCCCATTGATTACTGCTGCTGCTGGCCACCACCACCACCACCACTAGCTAGCCCACCATCAGTTCAGTTTTGGTTAAGAAAAGGCGAGAAACGCCATTAAGAAATTACAAAGATCAATTCGGAGATAGTATCGAGAGAGGAGGAGACGGATTTACGTGCAAGCTAGCTGTGGTGCTCCCGATTAAGAAACTGGCCGCCTTTTGTACGGACACTCCGATCGAGCTGAGAGCATTCTTCAGTTTCTTCGTCGTCGTTCTAGGCACACACATTCTGCGCTCCTGCCCCCGATGCGCATTCCCTGTGTCGTCTAGCTTCTTCTTCTTCTTCTTCTTCGATTTCCTTCTAGTACGATTAATTGCTGTGGCTGTCGAAAATTAATTAATTAATATTATATTCATGTAAATTAAAAGGAATTTGATGATTTGACCGATGGTTTTCTCTTTATTTTATGGTTTTTATTCTCTGAATTGATTGGCATTCTTCCCAACTGTTTTCGCCCGCGAAACGCTCGACCTACCCCACTATTGTATGCATGCTGACCATGCAGAGAGAGAGAGAGAGAGAGTGAGATCTGTATATATCTTTTGGTCTGCTCGTCTTCATCATTCTGCTCACTACCCCCTCTCCCATGGAGATCGAGCCCGGTCAGGCCGGAACGCGTGCCTCTCTCTCCGAGGCTCCGAGCTGCCTCCCTCCTCCTATTTCATGGCCCCCTTCCCCCTTCGCCATCTCCGTGCCCTACCTGCAAATCCACTGTGCTAGCTAGCTTAGCTACCTTCCTCGTCGCCTTCATTCTGAATAATTCTGATCGATCTCTGATCTGTCTCCATCTCTGCATAACTTCTGAACAATATGCAGATTTGAGTGAGACTGAGCTAGTCAGTCGATCGTCATCGTTTATGTCAGTCTCGCAGATCGATGGAGAATCAACAACAACAGCGACATCTTGTGAGATCTTACATGTAAGTCATTTGGGAGGATAGTGCGCTACATGAAGCTTCCAATTAACCCTAGCAATAACACACACACACCACTTCGTGCACAGACAGCCAAAAGTTGCTTTGGTTCGCCACTAACCATTTCTATTGTTTCTATATGTTATCTGCTTGTGAATAACAACAAGTGACGTACGGTTGATGGAGATTGATCAGCTAGAGCTATGCGCAGATCGATCGATATATCCGGGATATGTATAGATGTTTTTCAGTTAGTTATATATTTAGCTTGACCTGATTCCCGGTGTTTCATGTTTGATTAATTGTTCTCTCTTCTTACATTGCAGATCAGTTGATGATCTGAATATATATCTGATTAATTGTTATCTCTTCTTACATTGCAGATCTCTTAATTTCTTAATTTCTTGCAACCATGCATGAGCATGAGATGGATCGTCCAAGCTAGCTTGCATGGCCTTCAGAAGTTGCATGGTTGATCAATGGAAAGAGCGATATTGGTGAGGTTCAATCCGATGATTGGTTTTACAGCAGTGGTAAAATCAGTATCTGATTGAGCCGCGCCAATATCTCTTCCTCTCCTATATCCTGCTTCCTTTGCCCATGAAGCTCATTAATTGATCTGTCATCAGCCATGGCAGGTGAACCCCCTAATTAATCTCTATTTAATTTGATAGATGATGTGCTGCTAGTTTAATTTGATTGCTGTACGTGCCAGATCATATATATATATTCCAGGCAAGAATATATGAAAGTACTGTTTTGTAATTAAAATCTACTACCCTTGCTAATTTAATTCGACATTAATTACGTAATATCCGCTCTATTTTTCCTAAGTTTATGTACGTAGTTCGTAAATGTGTGTTACTAGATTATACGGGAAATGATTCATGCACGGAACTAATTTAGTGCACTTTTAGAACAATCCTTCAAAGGATTTTTCCGGAAAATAAACTAACTACTGTAAACAAAATCCTAGAGTTATGTACGTTCCTACTTCAATTAATCAGGGATATAATATAGTTAAACAACATTGAGTATTTAAGTTTTCTTTTTCAGGGTGTTCGGCAAGATAAGTTAACCTGTGCATATGCTTCCCTAAAAAAGCATAATATATGAATTTATTGTAGTTAACATGAATTTCAAATCATCATTGATTTATCATACCATTCATCGATCCATATAATTCTCCCTCTGGTCATCAATATTTGATGCCGCTTATGTAGTGGCCGCTGATGTTGCGGGGGCATCAAATATTAATTGCTAAAGGGTTGTACCATATATAATGCTGGTTAATTCACATGTGATCTGCTCTTAGTAGTTGATTAAATTCTATGTTCTCGCCATTGTTGAGGTGTGGCTTGCTATCTTACCCGGAGGAGGTAGTTAGTCCCTTGACACCGCCCATAAACTCTAGAGTGGCACCATTACACCTAGGGATAGATGGATATGGGCTACTACTTTGTAGATGCTTCTTGAACCACTCTTTTTTTAAAAGAAATTTCTTGAAACACTCTAGTTTGATAAAATTAACTATGTATATTCTATAATGCATAATTATGTATCTAGCTGAAAATTAATCCTAGCCTATATGTGTGAATGGGCCAAGGTTGAGGCCCACTACAAACAAGGCCGAAAGTTACTATTGATGATTCTTCAGCTCTTTAGATCTTCCATATTTCATCCTTACCTAAACGGGGATACTACTATTGAAGTAACTTTCAGTGATGTGGTGCCATGTGTGGCCTCCTGACTAGCAATTGAAAATAAATAATATATAGGATTAGGGGTAGAAAGTGGAAAAGAAAGCAAAGTTGGCATATAGTTTAGGGACTATCTAGATGTCTTTTGATAGAAAAAACCTCCCAAAATCTCGGAAATTCTAAACCATTGGATCACTTTGAGATTCGTGCAACATAACTAAACCCTACTTTTCTTCCTCCACTTCTTAGTCCTCTCGCCGCCGCCGCCGCCGCCTTCACATGTGCCCAAGCGCGAGCACTCCTCTGCCTCCCGCACAGTTGTCGTGCCTCCACCCGGCCTCGCCGGCCAGCTGGAAGGAGTCAACAGCGTCGGCGAGCTTCCCCCCCCCTCCCCCGGCCCGCCCCGGCCCGCCCGGCCGTCAGCCTCCTCCCCCTCCCCCCTTCTTTTCCCCAAGATTGCAGCCCGTTTTCCCCGCCAACAACGCCAACCTTCCCCCTGTTGCCAACCTCACGGCTTTGGCGTTACCACCGGTGCCTCACCGCCCACCCATATCCACCACCCACCGCCAGTCCTCCACCGTCCACGACCATTCCTCTAAGTCCCGAGAAAACCCCCTCTTCCCCCTCTCCTAACCCATATGCTCCCTGCCAGATTTGGTGGTGTCGCCGACGCTGGAGAAGAAGGGGAGCCTGTCAGAGTTTTTTTTTTAGATAATGGAATGAAACATCTCGGCCTTTGCTCATGAGAGCTACAGCCAATTATGACAAGAAGTAGCACACTAAATGGCGCAGTCCAAAATTAAACAAGCACACCAACCAAAAATAAAAGAAATCCTAACATGACAAGGAAGACATTATTCCAGTCTATTGGTGAATCTCCATCCATGGTTGGTAAAAAGTTGCATAACCGTTGACTCAAGGTTACGACATGCAACAGACAGGAATTCTCTATCTTCCTCACACTTTTGTAGTTGGGCCCACAGTCGAAGCCAATATGTTGCCCTGAAAATTACCTGCATATAGGAAATAGATGGTGATTTGTCAAAAACCCTATCATGCATGAATCTTGGCACAGATCCAATGGTCCAAAATATGTAAGATTTTATCTCTAAATTTCTGTCAAATGCTATATAGCAATTTCGCATAGTTTATAGTATTTTCTTGTTTTTTTAATTTTTTTTTTGTTTACCATTGATTGTTATGTTGATGTCATCATTCTTCGGCCACACATAAACTTTATGTAGACTTCACGCCATCGAAAACCACCCTGGTTTAGGAATACTAAAAGCTTTAACAGTTGAAATGACTAATAGTAACTGATGTTGTGGCTGAGGGTCCAAAATCGATCCGAGTCAATAGTTGAAGGACCAAACGTAGACCTCTCTTATAATAAACTAAAGCATCGGTTAGACGCACCGGGAAGCAAAATTAGTGAAATAAATGTGTGCGTGTTGAAAGAGGGGATGCTTTTGTTGCTGTCAACGCTGATAATTTTCTGTTTTTCACTTCTTGTTCGGCGGCGACAACAATGGAGTGTAAGGGTGTGGGTATACAGAACTCTGCTTTAAGATTGGTGATGTGCTAGCTAGCAAGATCAGAGGCACTTTGGGGTGAAGGGCGGAAGAAGGCCCAGTCTGATACTCTCTGATGGGATTTTCTTTGATACATCTAGCACTTTCTTATGACTCCGTGCAGTGATCCAAATAATTGGATCACTTCGTAATCGCCTAGCTAGGATTACTCATTAATTTGTTCTGGTATAGATTCATTTTCTTGATCCTATATAGATTGTCGATCCTTTGATCCAGCACGGAGCTTCGACGGCGACAGTACGTACACAGGGTAGATTGCCACGCACCCGGTGCCGACGATCCCCTGAAGATCACATTTGATCATGCTGTCGCTGATCGATGCATACCATTAACAAAAAAGCAATGGAATTTCGTTCAGGGATCGTTGTTAGGCGGCAGATTTAGTATGCGTCTTTTTCGACCCGCGTGGCATTCAGCTATATGGACTTTTGGGCTAGAATGCACAATTAACACGCATGATATATATTTAGTGATCTCGGTTCATTGTGTGTTAATCTGAACTCGCTCCAAGCTCTTATACAGAAATTAAAACCTTAGAAACAGAGAGAGATATTTTTATAGTACTTAGGAGATACTAAGAAATACTAAAATTTTTTATGTAAATATTCGTACCGAGATATAGCAAATTTTAAATTAGAAAATATGGTAATATACTTCCAAACACCGTAAAATCGCTCAAATAAACCTTGGAATTCAGGCACAGCCACACATCACAATTCACACCTTACTGCGGCCGTCGTTTAAATTGACTCGATATATATCGAGCTGTCACGGTAAAGGCCGACCGGCCGGTCGTCGGCAAGCAAATGGTCCTGAAGATGTACGAAATCCTGGTGAAAATCAGGCAAGCAAATAGCCGACGATGAAAACCAAACCAACCGTGTCAGAGTTGGCTCCATGGGTCGGTCATCCCTCATCAGTCAGTCGCAACTCGCAACACACGCGTCAGCACCTCGACCCAACCCGCGCTCAGGTCACAGGTGTAAGCACCTGCGTGTCTGTACGTTTTGGTTCCCATCTCTCTCTCTCTCCCCGGCGTTTTCGCTGACTTCTCTCAATTTTCCCGGTCGCCGCCGTTGTCGTCGCCGCCGCCGGCGGCCGCCCCTAGACTCTCTGCGTCGATCACGCAGCCAGGCTAGGATACAAATGGATCCCGTTACCTACATAAAAAATCCTGCTTACTAGTTCATTTTCTATATAGTAGTATAAAATTTAAAAAAAAAATAAACTACAAATAAAATAAACGTGCTAAAAAAACCCGCTTACCCGTCCTGATTGCATCCCTAAGCCAGGCCACAACAACTTCTCGCAGGCAGCTGATCGAGATCCAACCATAGTTATTTAGACCGGACCGGACCGGCGGTCGGACCGGAAAAAACCAGAACCAGCACCTCCGCCGGTCTGGTCCAACTAAAAGACCGCATGTGCAATCAAACCGGTATAAACCAGCTGGTCCAGCCGGTCCAGCCGGTTTTGCAGAAAACCGGCTTAAAAGCCGCTCAGAAAATCGGTTGAACCAGTAAACGCCTGCTGCTCACGTGCGTGGGTGTGCGCGGGTGACCGAAGGGGAGCTGGAAAATAGGAGAAAAAGTGCCAAAGTGGGGTTTCGAACCCTGGTTCCCAGGGATACAAGGGACTATGCCTACCACCAAGCTATGCGCTTCCTTGTGTTTCGAAGGAATGAGTTATTCCTTTATTAGATATTGAACCGCTTTGGACCAGCGGTTCGACCGGTCAGACCAATAAACCAGTGAACCGACGGCTTCACCGGTTCAATTACCGGTCCGGTCTCAATAACTATGGATCCAACCGTTGCTCGCCTCGTCGTCACCACGTCGATCGGCTTCAGCGACATTTCAAAGTCGTTGCTTCCACGCGAGATTTCCGCGCGTGCATGGAGCGACCCTCGTACGCTCGCTCACTTCCCCGACGCTTCCCCCCGACGTTAGCTTGGCTACTGGTAAACCGGAGACTGAGTGACTGGGCCTCCTCCCCTACATAAACCCCCTCAAACCGATCAACCCTGCGCAGCCAACTTTACTTACACAATTACACCTGATCGATACTGTCCGTGCAGGGCTCAGCAGCAGCAGCAGCGAAAATGGCTGAGCAGCTCAGGCAGAGGGTGATCGTCTTTGCACTCGTTGTTGTCGCGTGTCTCGTCCTCGCGACGACGGTGGCCGACGCGAGGAAGCTTAAGCGGATGGAGAGAGACGGGGACGCGGTGGTGGAGTCGCCGGCGGTCGATTTGGAGGCGATCATCGGGAGCACGGAGGGCGCCGGCGACGGTGGCCTGCAGTGGCTCAAGTCCGTCAGCCTCGACATGCTCGGCGGGATCAAGGACTCCGGCCCGAGCCCCGGCGCCGGGCACTAGACGCCGGCGGTGGCAAGGGTTTTGGGATCCGTCAAGCCTTGTTCGATACAGAGAGGATTAAAGAGGATTGGAGGAGATTGAAGAAGAATAATTTCATACCACAATACGTGTGAAATAAATCTTCTACACATATCAATTATCAAATTATTAACTAGTATACTAAGGCTGTGTTTAGTTCAGCGCAAGGTTTGGATTTTGGTTGAAATTGGAGATGATGTGACTGAAAAGTTGTGTGTGTATGACAGGTTGATGTGATAGAAAAGGACTGAAGTTTGGATCCAAACTTTGGATCTAAACACAGCCTAGGTTAGATTAGATGGTGAGGTAGTGAAATTGTACAACTATATTAATTAATCTGTAAGTGTGTTTTATTTCACAGGAACGAATTGATATGCACATATAAATCGAACAAATGCTTACAAACAGTGGCGGTAATTGTTACTGGTACTGTTCAACATGTTCCTTTTGTCTCGATTCTGGTTGAGAGAGTTTCTGATCACTAATAGTTTATTCCAAAATCAATATTCAGCTTCACGAAATAATCTATATTTCGATTTTAAAATTTTGTAGTTATAAACTTCAGAAAATAAAATATATTACACAAGATAAGAAACCCCACTTTTCTAAATACTCCTATCATGCTGTTTTGCTGACTAAAGCGCTAGCTGCTTATTAGAATTTGGAGGTTCTTCAAACAGGGCTTGGACACATATGCAAGGTCTCCTGTACATCTATTGACCATTAGTTTTGTGCTTTTGTAACTTTTCGCTTTAGCGCTGCTTTCAAAATAACGGTCAAAGTTTTGTTTGCTCTTAGTCAAAACCGATAGGTATTAGTTACTGTTTCAATACGATTAATCCACATGCACACAGAATACATCACAGGTTAAAAGTTTCAAAGTAGAATCCACACCCTAGGAATATTCACTACAGCAAACCCCTTAAACTTTTATTTATAACTAGTTGAATGCCCGTGCTTTGAATCGGAATAAAAAAGAGAACCCCACCTTACGTTCTAAAGCCCCAAAAATCATAATAATAATATTTTCATTGTAATTAATATGTCAAGCGTACGTAATTGTTTTCAAATATGTATTTGTATATTTGTTTATATAACGGTTCACCTACTCGCTATTAAAAGGTCCCACATAATAGTGGTGATGGGTGATGACAAACTCACCATTCACCATCACCGTATTTTTCAGAAACATAGAAAATGGCAGCAGCTTTGGCACACCTTTTGCTCGTGCGAAGACCATGTGAATGTGACCGTGTTATACAAGAAACTGATGGACAGTCAAAGGCAACTTCTTCTCAGTAAAATCTCGGTCATACCATGCTTACGCTTATTAGTCAAAATGTTGATTTTGTGGTTTTTTTTTCATCGGAGTTTATTTTTTAACCTTTGTTTTTAGATTATTAAGAACACGTATGTAAAAATTTTATTCACAAATTATATTTAGTTTGCAAATATGTCGTTTGGCTTATTCAGATGGGGGCCTATCTGTCTCGATTTCCTACTACTACGCTCCATGAGAAAGATGAAGGGAAACTATATAGCCCGGGCTGGCAGCACATTGGGGGCTTTGTGCACCAGTCATTCGTAGGAATAAGTTCACTTTGTGACCTTTAAAAGTGATCAAAATCTAATCCGTGACCCTAAACCATAAAACCGGATATCTCGATTCCCAAACTCTTAAAACCGGTGCAATTTGACTTCCTCGGCGGTTTTGGAGAGAGGTTTCGCTGGCGTGGCGCCTACGTGGCGATATTGACCGAGTCTTCGTTACATGTGGCATTGACGTGGCACTTACGTGGCATTAGAATTAAAAAATATGCGTGGGACCCATTAGTCATTAAAAAAGAAATGTGGGCCCACTGACATGTTGGCCCACATGTCAGTCATCCTTCCTTCTTCCTCCTCCTCCTCCTCTCCCTTCTCTCTCTCTCCTTCTAGCCTTCTTCCCTTCAGCAGGTGTCGCGCGGCGGCAGGCAAGCTAGGGCGGAGCACAACCTAGCTTCAGCCGGCAGCGGCGAAGCCTTCGGGTCCCACCAAGCCCGTGCTACCACGTCATCGTCGTCCCCCCCAACACCTCCTTTATACTCCGATTCCTCGTAAAATAAAATTATAATACACCCACCACTATTGGTAGAACTTTTTACTTGTAGCACTCTACTACTTCGTACTACCACTATCGCAATCTCAGGGGGCAGGGTAGTGAGCAACTTGGTGCTGACTCGGTGGGGCCAGGGAGAGTGGGGGGGAAGGACGGACGTGGTGAATTGAGTGTGCAGTGGAGTCGTCGACCGGTCAGGGGGGCGGGCGTGGGCGCGCGGCTCCCGAGACGAGGCCAGCCTGGCTCGGCATTGAACGGCCCCCCGTCCCACCGACACGAGCCGCTACCGCGAACTGCCGTTGCCAACCACCCAACCCCAACACACACCCACACTAGTACTCCTCGTTAAAAAAAACACGAGACCCTGGCGCGCTGGCTTCGATCGGGCGGTTGGCGCACGCGGCGGGCAGCTTCCTCGCAGCTTCCTTGGACGCTTTGTTTAGCGCAACCGAGGCGCTCGCTCCACGCCGACGACGAGATCTTTGCCCCCGCCTCCCCCGCATGTGACGCTGGATTCCCATCGCGCTGTCATGCCATTTGCCACGCTACTACTACTACTCCTACTTCTGCTGCTGATCGATCGATCGATCGCACTCGTGCAATAGGATATTTGTCAAAATGCTCCCAGAACCCGCACGGGGCACGAGGGCCGTCGCGGGCGTCGCTGCCGACGTCACACACCGGACGGATCCGGAGGTGCCGTTATAGTAGTAGATAGAAATAGCAATAGAATAACGGGTTTCTGTCTCAGCTGTCACGCACGCTGCTTCTTCTGCTAACCGGTGAGCTGCTCCATCATCAAGCCAAGACACCCAAAAAAAATACTCTACTAGAAAAACGGTGCGTGCGTGCGTGCGTGCGCGTTTGGATCTAAAACGACTAACCGAGGCGTTGAGGTTAGGTGGTACGGGCGCGTCGCGGGTGGCCGGGCCGTCCGTCCGTTGTTTGTTCGGTTCCGTGAATAAAGATTGCGGCGGTTTTGTGCTTTTCGGAAAAGCGGGGGCGATGAGGTGGTAGTGGTAGTCAGGTAGTGTGACGGGCAGTTGGTCAAGATCAAGGCCGGTAGATTAGCTTAGCTTAGGGCGATGGCCACGTAATCCCAGATTCCTCTTGCGGATGATGGGCCAGGGCCACCATCCGACTTGTGATAAAGATATCTATCTGCGGGTGAGGCTGTCAGGTGGAGACGGTGGGGAGGAAGCCACGGCGAACCCCGGGAGGTCGAGCTCGCCAGCTGGGGAAGGAGATTGCGCTCAGATCTCGCTCTGTGTACGGCGGGGAGAAAGAACGGTGTGTGTGTACTTCGTGACGATTTTGTGGTAGTTGCTGTCGTCAACGTGAGAGAATGGGCTTTTTCGCGGTCCGGAAAAAGTATGGGCCTTTTGTACTTTTTGATGGAGGAAGGGGCCAGAGGTTGGCTTTTCTGTGTACCTTTGTGGGCTCTGTGGGCACATGAGAAGCGCGGTGGAAGGTGAAGGCCCAAGGACCAAAAGGCCATCTTTCCTCGGTGGCTTTTTTGTTGGAATAAGTTCACTTTAGGTCCCTCAATTTGTCATCGAGTCTGAAATTCATCCCTGCAACATAAAACCGGATACAACGCATCCCTCAACTTATAAAACCGTGCAAACAAAGGCAAAGGGGCAATAATAAAATAAATTACAGTTTCCGCCAAGAAAGTACGAGACGAATTTATTAAGCCTAATTAATACGTCTTTAGCAAATGCTTACTGTAGCAACACATTTTCAAATCATGGCATAGTTAGGCTTAAAAGATTCGTCTCGCATTTTACACGTAAATTATGTAATTGGTTTTTTATTTTGTCCACATTTAATACTTCATACATGTCTCCAAACATTCGATGTGATGGGCGAAAAGTTTTTGCTCTGGCAACTAAACAAGGCCTCAACATCACATCTCGTTTGTCGCGCTCACGTTATCCAAATTACTAAATGGTGTATATTTTTACGAAAAAATTTTATACAAAAGTTACCATAAAAATTATATTAATTCATTTTCCAAAAGAACATAGTCTAGATATCCCTCCGTTTTATAAAAATCAACCTTTAGTTACGAATCTGTATATGAACATAATCTGGTTTTTAGAGACGGAGTGAGTAATCGGAAAGCAATATCTTCCCATCTCAAACACGTGTTTTTAAATCGAAAAATATGTAGCCAGAGGTCCATCCTCGAGTATTTTTATCTGTTGAGCAATGGTCCTTTCACTCAGCATCATTTGATCACTGCGATCGACTTTCGTCTCTGCTCGACGGATGTGTTTTGTAGTCATTCTCCCTTCTACCTTTGAATCAGTAAATTATCTTAAACACTAAATTTGATTTGCGGAGAGAATATTGGTAGATATTATCGTAAGGGCAACTTTTATTTTGGGCATTCCATAGAGAAAATAATGATAAAAATTGGTGCAAGTAACAATATTGGGACTAAAAAATTTTTAGTCCTTGTTACATCGAATGCTTGATACTAATTAAATGTATTAAACGTAGACTATTGACAAAACCCATTCTATAACCCTGTACTAATTCACGATACGAATCTATTGAGCCTAATTAATCCAAGATCACCCTATGTGATGCTACAGTAAATATATGCTAATTATGGACTAGTTAGGCTTAAAAAACTTGTCACATGAATTAGCTCTTATTTCTGTAATTAGTTTAGTAAGTAGTCTATATTTAATACTGTGAATTAGTGTCAAATTAGTTTAGTAAGTAGTCTATATTTAATACTGTGAATTAGTGTCAAATTAGTTTAGTAAGTAGTCTATATTTAATACTGTGAATTAGTGTCAAATTAGTTTAGTAAGTAGTCTATATTTAATACTGTGAATTAGTGTCAAATTAGTTTAGTAAGTAGTCTATATTTAATACTGTGAATTAGTGTCAAATTAGTTTAGTAAGTAGTCTATATTTAATACTGTGAATTAGTGTCAAATTAGTTTAGTAAGTAGTCTATATTTAATACTGTGAATTAGTGTCAAATTAGTTTAGTAAGTAGTCTATATTTAATACTGTGAATTAGTGTCAAATTAGTTTAGTAAGTAGTCTATATTTAATACTGTGAATTAGTGTCAAATTAGTTTAGTAAGTAGTCTATATTTAATACTGTGAATTAGTGTCAAATATCTGATGTAACATGAGATCTAAACACCTCCTTTATACTCCAATTCCTCGTAAAATAAAATTATAATACACCCACCACTATTGGTAGAACTTTTTACTTGTAGCACTCTACTACTTCGTACTACCACTATCGCAATCTCAGGGGGCAGGGTAGTGAGCAACTTGGTGCTGACTCGGTGGGGCCAGGGAGAGTGGGGGGGAAGGACGGACGTGGTGAATTGAGTGTGCAGTGGAGTCGTCGACCGGTCAGGGGGGCGGGCGTGGGCGCGCGGCTCCCGAGACGAGGCCAGCCTGGCTCGGCATTGAACGGCCCCCCGTCCCACCGACACGAGCCGCTACCGCGAACTGCCGTTGCCAACCACCCAACCCCAACACACACCCACACTAGTACTCCTCGTTAAAAAAAACACGAGACCCTGGCGCGCTGGCTTCGATCGGGCGGTTGGCGCACGCGGCGGGCAGCTTCCTCGCAGCTTCCTTGGACGCTTTGTTTAGCGCAACCGAGGCGCTCGCTCCACGCCGACGACGAGATCTTTGCCCCCGCCTCCCCCGCATGTGACGCTGGATTCCCATCGCGCTGTCATGCCATTTGCCACGCTACTACTACTACTCCTACTTCTGCTGCTGATCGATCGATCGATCGCACTCGTGCAATAGGATATTTGTCAAAATGCTCCCAGAACCCGCACGGGGCACGAGGGCCGTCGCGGGCGTCGCTGCCGACGTCACACACCGGACGGATCCGGAGGTGCCGTTATAGTAGTAGATAGAAATAGCAATAGAATAACGGGTTTCTGTCTCAGCTGTCACGCACGCTGCTTCTTCTGCTAACCGGTGAGCTGCTCCATCATCAAGCCAAGACACCCAAAAAAAATACTCTACTAGAAAAACGGTGCGTGCGTGCGTGCGTGCGCGTTTGGATCTAAAACGACTAACCGAGGCGTTGAGGTTAGGTGGTACGGGCGCGTCGCGGGTGGCCGGGCCGTCCGTCCGTTGTTTGTTCGGTTCCGTGAATAAAGATTGCGGCGGTTTTGTGCTTTTCGGAAAAGCGGGGGCGATGAGGTGGTAGTGGTAGTCAGGTAGTGTGACGGGCAGTTGGTCAAGATCAAGGCCGGTAGATTAGCTTAGCTTAGGGCGATGGCCACGTAATCCCAGATTCCTCTTGCGGATGATGGGCCAGGGCCACCATCCGACTTGTGATAAAGATATCTATCTGCGGGTGAGGCTGTCAGGTGGAGACGGTGGGGAGGAAGCCACGGCGAACCCCGGGAGGTCGAGCTCGCCAGCTGGGGAAGGAGATTGCGCTCAGATCTCGCTCTGTGTACGGCGGGGAGAAAGAACGGTGTGTGTGTACTTCGTGACGATTTTGTGGTAGTTGCTGTCGTCAACGTGAGAGAATGGGCTTTTTCGCGGTCTGGAAAAAGTATGGGCCTTTTGTACTTTTTGATGGAGGAAGGGGCCAGAGGTTGGCTTTTCTGTGTACCTTTGTGGGCTCTGTGGGCACATGAGAAGCGCGGTGGAAGGTGAAGGCCCAAGGACCAAAAGGCCATCTTTCCTCGGTGGCTTTTTTGTTGGAATAAGTTCACTTTAGGTCCCTCAATTTGTCATCGAGTCTGAAATTCATCCCTGCAACATAAAACCGGATACAACGCATCCCTCAACTTATAAAACCGTGCAAACAAAGGCAAAGGGGCCGCGGGTGGAGCGGCGGGGCAGAGCAGGGCGGGAGAAGCGGCAACGAACGCGCGGAGTGGAGCGGATCGTCGTCGTCATGTAACTGGCCTACCAATGTTCCCACACCGACGCCAACGGCATCATCCTGCTCCTCTAGGATGACATTTCAATATCTCCGCAAGAGATGAAAAAATCCCATCTCATGAGGACGTGGAGACGATTAATTTGGCGGCGACGAGCTCCCGGGCGAGCTCGTGGACACAACACTGGTACCCTCGCACGAGCTCCACGGCCTCCACCTCCGCCTCCCCGAGCTGCACGCACAGCGCCACAGCCGCTTCAGCTCGGCGCGCCGCCGCTCGGACTCCAGCTCCGACCACAACGCCACCACCTCCGCTCAAGCTCGGCGCTCCGCCACTACAGGACCTTCACCTCCCCCTCCTCCTTCGTGCCCTTCTTCCCTCTGGCAACGGCGGCGATGCTGACGAAAATGGCTAGTGCCATATATGAATCAATCGAGCAGCAGCTATGTCGAGATGGCATAAAAAATTGGCCACAGCAAATCAAACTTGCTCTGCTTCTGCTTGGTGATTGATTGCGGGTAGCTGTATTTAAGGACGAGTTCTTGGCTGGTAAGGCGACCAGTTCAGTGCACCTGGGACATGAGCGGTTGCAGCCCTGCTCGTGCAGCACCACTGCCGTCGCCCACTGCCGCTCCGCCTACTCCAGCAGCGCCACCTTCCCGCCCCGTGCTCCCACGTCGCTGCCGGAGCAACGCGTGAAGTGGTCTCCTTCGACGACGCTGGAAAACGGACGGTGCTCACTGGCGACCGCTCGAGCTCCTCCTCCGGCCACCTCGAGGAGGTGAGGGCGGTGGTGGCTGCTCTCGCTTTAGCCGGCTGCTGGAGGCGACCGCTCAGCGACATGGCCGGATGGGCGATGGCCCCACCCTTTTTTATTATTTTGTGTGTAATTGATATGTGGGTCCCACAGTTTTTTTAATTATTTTTTTATCCAATTGCCACGTAAGCGCCACCTGGGACGAGACCTAGTCAAACCAACCACGTAGGCGCCACGTCATCCAAAACCGGGCACAATACTGCCGAGGGACCTCTCTGCACGGTTTTGGTAAGTTGGGGGATGCGATGTATCTGGTTTTGTAGACGGAGGACGAAAATCAGACTGGGCGACAAATTAAGGGACCTAAATGAACTTATTCCTTTTTTGTTTGATCCATTGATAAGTGAGCTAGTAGGAGATTTTAGATGGGCTTTTTGAAAAAAAAGGGAAAAAGTCCAGTTTGACTCCCTTAATAGTAGGTCGAATCTAATTCGTACCCCTCAACCAGAAAACCAGATAGGACGACTCACCGAACTATTGAAACAAGTGCAATTAGACTCCCTCAATGGTTTTGGAGAGTGATTTTGCTTATGTGGCGTTGACGTGGTGACGTTTACCTAGCCTTAGTCTCACGTGGCGCTTATGCGGCATTGGAATTAAAAAAATAGGGTTAATAAGATTCATGCCATTATAAATTTACATGTTTTGAAATATGCCATTATAACTCATGAAATTAGAACCATGCCATTATAATTTCATATGTTTGAGATGTGCCACTACTTACCCTTTCAATACAAATTCCAAGTAAGGTTAGCCCAGGGGGGTGGTCATGGACGGTGACAAGCTTGGTGTTGAGGGAGCTGGTTTGGAGCTGCTGCTCACTGTTGGCATGTTGAGAAGGTGGTGAGCATCTTTGGGTTGCAGCTACTGATGCCATTGCATGCGTATAAGGTGGGGTGGTAGAAGAGCATGGCAGAGGCATCCATAACAATGACGCGCCGCGGCTGTACCTGCGGTGTGCGTGCTTCGCGGCCAAGGACTTCGCCGCCATCAAGTGGTCTGATGGCTGGCGCATCACGCACTGCCACGATATTGTGCTGGAGCTCAAGTGGAGCAAGCAGCTGTTACGGCGGAGCTCCGGATCAATTTCCGCCATCTTTTCTAAGTATCTACGCGAGGACAATGTTGGTTTATATGAGTACAACAACTAACAAATGGCAAGAAGATGAAATAGTGAATTAATTCCCATCATTTTTATTACTACGGTCTTTTTGGTACGGATGTAGTATTATCTAGTCCATGTTGCGACAAAACAAAACCCTTATGATTGATGGATAGGTTTATACAATTAAGTCATACATTTAGTCCGACTTTATCAAACATCACATCCTTCATTCGTACATGGTATATGTATTTATTACGAGTTATATAGCCGATTGATTGTCGTTATATGTGTTTATAAGTGCTATTTGTTCTTACAAAATAGTTGAACATTTAGACATATAGTATGAGTTTATCAATACATAATGTATGCCTATCTCGCATCCCTCCATACATGGTATATATATACTTTACGAGTTATGTAATCTATTGATTGTTTCTATATATGTTTATAGGTGCTACTTGTTCTTACAAACTAATTAAACATTTAGACATTTAGAAGTATGAGTTTATCGATACTTAATGCATGCATGCCTATCTCGCATCCCTTATTCGTACATGGTATATGTATTTATCACGAGTTATATGATCTATTGACGTTATACGTGTTTATATATATTTACCCATCAGCATGGGTGTGCTATCCCTGTACTACTTTGCTGACAATAGTCATGTTTAAGGGATACTCCCTCCTCCATTCCTAAATGATCGCCGCATTACCAAAAATAAAAATAAAATCAATTTGATCATCGTATTTCGTTAGGAAGCAGCAGAAATCATGGGTAGACGATAACGGCGCATCGTATTACGCAGCACTGCATGCATGCATTGGCTCTGTGAAAGTTAAGGCCCTATTTGGTTCCATGGGCTAATGTTTAGCCCTCACCTTTTAGCCTCAAATTAGTCCTCAAGGATCCAAATATGTGGGCTAATTTTGAGCTAATGTGAATTAGCCCCCCTCAAAACATTAGCCCCTCTAAGGGGTGCTAATGGGGCTAATTTTGTGTAGGGACCATCAAAAAGTAGCTCTCTCTCTCCTTCTCTCTCCTCTCTTTCTACTCTCTCTCCACCTTTTAGCCTTGAATTAGCCCATGGATCCAAACATACCACCCTAGGCTAATGTTTAGCCTACCAATTCATGACTAAACATTAGCTCTTAAAATTAGCCTTGGGCTAATCTTCCAAACATGGCCTAAGTTGGGAGCTGTTGCATGCGTGTATTACAGCTGATTGGCCGGTGCATGCGGCATGCAAATTTGATGAAGCGACATGCACGGATACGAAGCATTTGTATGTTGATCGATGTGATAGATAATTGCTCCCTGGTCTTGCTGCTTAGGTGAAATACGACGATCAAATTGGAACGGAGGCAGTAGAGGAGTAAGAAACAACAAAGATATAGTTAGTTATTTTGTTACATGACAAGGAACACAACTCAATGGTCTTTCCCACTTAGCCTAGTTGGCCATGTTCCGATGTTTAGTTAGGGTGTGTTCGGAACCCCTGGTTAGTGTCCGCACGGAAAACAACAGCGATTAGCGGGCCGGTGACTAATTAAGTACTAGGTTTTTTTTACTATTTGCTAATTTTTTTTCAAAAATAGATTAATTTGATTAATTAAGCGATGGGTTGGGATATAAGGGGATTGAAGAGGATTTGGAGGAAATAATTATTGAGATGTGGAATTAATCTCCCTCAATCCCATCCAAACCCTTTCTTATGGAGATTAACTGAACAATACCTAAAACAACTCTACCTATCTACTTAAGATTGTATATTTTCGGTATTCACCCACTGGCGTGTCTACTTAAAGCGGATGTGTTGTATAATGTAACTTCAAAACGATATACATTGATTTTGATCAGACTCTTTAGCATCTCCCATCACAGATGGATAGAGATTAGAGTTAGACAACACCCATAAAAGAACATCTTATTAGCCGTGTTCCGTGGAGATCACGCCTGATCCATGTGGATCACACGTTGCAAGGTCCATCCCATCTGACGAACCCATCCTAATTTCTATCTACCACTCCTCACCACTCGAATGACCGACATGCCATTGTCCAATCTTTTCCGGTGTAAAAAGGGTGTAAGGCCTGTTTTATTTCATAACTTTTTCTTCACACTTTCAATTTTTCCATCACATCAAAATTTTTCTACACACATAAACTTCTAATTTTTTTGTCATATCGTTCCAATTTCAATCAAACTTCTAGCTTTGGTGTGGGCTGTGTTTAGTTTAGGGTGAAATTGAAAATTTGGTTGAAAGGGGGACAAACTGTTGGGTTCGTGACGTTTGCCGAATTCGTGCATTTCGTTTTGCTTTATCTGGTCGAATCGAAAGTCGAATCCCCCACCTGAACCGGTGGAAATCCACCACCCGACTGCGCCCCGCCACGGACGCGACGTCACGACTCCACGAGGCAACCGCGCGACGCAGCCACCGCCGCCGGCCGCGATCCACACAGATCCGAGCCCCACCCAAACGCGTCCAGATTCCAGCAGCGCAGCCACCCCCACCCAGCCCAGCCGATCCAGCCGTCGTTGCCGGGCTCGGCAAGCAAAGGATCCCCATCAATCCTCACGATTCCCGCAACCCTAGAGCCGCACCCCCCTCCTCCTCCCCCCTTCCCTCGCCTCCAAATTCGCGATTCCTTCCCTTCCCCCACGAGGCCGAATCCCTAGGGCCGCCATGGATCCGCCTCCCCCGTTCGACCACCCGCTCCACCGCCGCCACTACTCCGACCACCACCACTTCCCCCCCGGCGGAAGCGGAGGCAGCGGCGGCGCTGCTTCTGCGGCAGCGCGCTCCAGGTACGAGTACGGCGGCGGCGGCGGCGGCGGCGGCTACGAGCCCCACTCTCACCACCAGTACCACCTCCCCGACCACCA
>CM020182.1:21910094-21980958 GCA_009805545.1 Oryza longistaminata | reverse complement strand
GACCACCACCCCCCACCGCGCGTCCAGCACCATCACCACCACCACCACCAGCAGCTGCCCGCGCCAACGCCGCCCCCGCCGCCGCCTCCTCCCCTGCCGCAGCACCGCCTCGAGCCCCCTCCTCCTCACTACGGCTTCCCTCCCCGCGGCCATCCCGACGCCTACTCGCCGCCGCCGTACCACGACCCGTCCCCGCACCACCACTACCATCGCCACGGGGGCGACGACTTCCTCCCCGCCGACGAGATCCGCCGCGTCGGTGGTGGTCACCACCACCACCACCACCACCATCCGCAGCTGCAACAGCTTCTCCCGTGGGAGGAGGCTGAGGAAGAGAGGCGCCGCTACGGCAGCGCCACCCAGCAGCTCCGACTATCGCCGTCTGGTCCTCGGAAAAGGCAGCGCTGCGCCGTGCACGACGCTGACGTTGAGAGCACCTCCAGTTCTGGCCCGCCTCCCCGCCGCCAGAGGCAGCAACCCCACCCGGACTATGCTCTGGATGATAGTTTTGTAGATAGGAACAATGCCCATCCTGGTTACATGGTCCATGAGGGCTTCTCAATCCACAGTGATAGCAAGGTTAGCAGGAAGATCCAGATGCCTACGCAGATGGCGCTGCCTGGCTCTCCCCATGGCACGAGTGCTGGGTATGCGAGGCGAGCCCCACAGAAGGTTGCCCCTTCTAGGGTGTCTGTGTGGCACCGAATCGAGGAGAACCCTGCAATGTATGAACCATCTTCTCCGCCGCCGCATATGCCTAAGGAGGTGCACGTCTCGCCGTGCAAGTCGAACAATGTTGCTCCTGCTTCGAAGGAGTTGGCCAGTGTGATTTCTGTGGATTGTAGAGGGAAGAGTGCTGATGGTAATGATGGTGATAGTAATATAGGAACAAAGAAGAATCCTGTCAAGAAGAATGAAAAGGTGTTGGCTTCGGTGCTTGTGAAGCCTCCAATGGAGCCCAAGGAAAAGGAAGTGGCTGCTAAGAAGATGCTCAAGAAACCTGATAAGGTTCAGAAGAATGCGGTGCATTCCAATATTAGAAGTTTGGTCTCAACTCCCTGCCCTGGTGCTGGTGCGAAGAAAGTGAAGAAGATAGTTATAAAAAAGATTGTTAGGAAGATCAATGGGAAAGGTAATCAAAACAGTACCCCGGTTGTCTCAGAAAAGAGAGATGGTATTGATGCTAATGCTTGTGAGAAAGAAGAGGGTGAGATCACTACATCATCTTTTGAGAAGGATGTTATTTCTGCACATGATCCGATCGCCGTTAGTGACACAGCTGGTTTTGGTAATGCTGTAAATGATCAGAAGCAAAAAAACACCAACTTCACAAATCCAAGTGGAAGGAATGCTGCTTCAGCCAATGGATCTATGGAAATTCCCGATCCACCAAATGGTAGTGGGAGTGCACATACTGGAAAGGAAGAGGTTAGAAGCCCAAAGAATCCAGTTGATAATAGCAATGTTTCTTTCGTCGTTGAACCTATAGAAGTGCTTGAGAAAAGTGGGACTGAGCATCCTAGGAAGGAGCATGATATGAGCTCTATTGGTTCAGGTGTAAATGATGCTTTTGCAGATGTGAACAATCATACTCAGAAGGAGGTTGGTGAAATGAATGTCGCAGTTGCAATCAATTCTGTGAGAGTTTCTGATGCACGGGAAGTTCCTAGGTGTGATGATTCCAGCATGGAAGAGAGCAAAGTACCTAAGGATGTGGATGCAAACAATGCTGTTTGCATGGATGGAGTTGCTTCTAATTGTGATACAACAGAAGTCTGTGGAAATGAAGATGCAAGGAGGGAATGTGGAAAAAAATTGATTGGCATAAATGATGAGAAAGCTTTCCTTTTAAACAATTCTGCCAGAAGTTCTAGTACATCTGATACTTGCATGACTGCTGTAGAGGGTGCTCAGAAAAAAGAGGGTATAATTCTCACTGGTTCAAGTGAAAAGAGCATTGGCTTTTTAGGTGATTCTGTGGGAACTCATAGGACAACAGAATTTGGTGCCAGTAAGGATGCCCCCAACGAAGGAGATGACATGCCAAGCCATCCTAGTGAAAAGGATTTTATGTCATTGAACTCTTGTGGAGGTCTTAATTACACAGAAGTTAGTGAAAAGGAGGATATCCAGGAGAAAGAGGACAGAGTACCCATGGAATCAATTGTAGCTTGTACTTCTAGTGGAAATGAGGACATACAAGTGAATGAGGGCAGAAAACCCATGGAGTTAAGTGAAGCTAATGCTTTTAGTGGAAGCGGGGATATCCAAGGTAAAGAGTGTAGAATACCCATGGGTTCAAGTGAAACAAATACATCTTCCGTGAATCATGTGAATGCTTCTAATGAAAAGGATTTCAGCTTGAGTGAGGACACCCAGAAGAAAGAGAGCCACAGGCCCATAGAATCATGTGAAAATACTACTTTTGAAATTATGCACCATGAAGAAGCTCCTAGTACAGAAGAGGTTATTACAGGTGTGTCACTTGGGAGAAAGGTGGCCGAAGGCCCAACGAGGTCAAATGAAAGATGTTCAGGTGCTAGAGGTAATTCTGCAACTACTTTAAAGTTTGGTTTAGCTTGTGCAACTGAGGATAATCAGATGGAAGATTTACTCAACAATAGAACTGCTTTAAATGAAACAGATGATCCTCTTGATGCTGAGGATTCCCCTGTGTTTGTTCCTCCATCTTCCAGAAATGTAGAAAGTACATATGCATCGCCATTATATGATCCTATGGAGGATTCTACCAGTGATGGTATTTTGAATATTGGTTTGGGAAGGAACACTACATCTAAGGCAGCAGAACTTTTGGATCTTCATAGAGACCATATTTCTTCTGAGAATGATTCTTTGATACATTCCCGGGGCACTTCATCTATATCTGGTAACCGTGAGCAGTCTGTCCCTACAGCTTTGACACTTGGTAGCAATATCTATTTTAGTAGTGCGGAAACTGATGATCGGCCTGAGGAAAGACATGAGCTAGTAGTGGAAGGTCAGCAAGGATTAACTGTTGAGACAACAAGGAAACTTGATAGCCCTGGCAAAATAGAAGTCCTGAATGGTGCGGGCTTCATCAGTACAGGTATTCAAAATTGGCTGAGTTTACCTCCATCAATCAACAGCATGGAGATGTCTGGGCAATTTCTGAATAATGGTTTTACTGTTAGTAAGGGTAGGCTAGGTTTAGACCAGAGTATGGATGATGCTACTTCAGTGAGTCAGGATCATGATATTGCACAAGATATGGACCAACGTGGAAGTGAGGATGCTTTCTTTAGTCAGGATCACAGCATTAGGTTATGTGGTAGCGATTTGCCTCATTCACATTCGTTGGCACCCAAAGAGAGCAGCATGAATGGTGAGGATCAGAGTGGCATTGTTCTCACAGGTTTGCACCCTAGTAGTTCAGTAAATGTTTTAGGTCACTATGGTTACCAAACAGATGATATTCCTGTGGATAACCTGAATAAGCTTCCCTCAGCTTTAGAATCTTCTGATGCTATGGATGCAGATCAAGTTTCTTCTCAGGTATGCGTTAATCCAGATCACACTAATGACAGTAATACTGAGAATGCTGGGGTTGAGTCAAATGCAAAGCAGGATCTGTTGTCTTCTTGGATTGAAGCCATTGTATCAGAGGCTAAAAAGGAACACCCACCATGCAAGTCCACTCCGCTCACTGTTGGCTTGCCAGATAAGTTATTAGAACCAAAGGACAACGACAGGAAAACATTACTGGAAACAGTGGTGCCTTCTGCAGTAAAATCTCTTCAGATAAATTTTGCAAGCTCAACACTCCAAAAGGTAGCTCCTAAACAAGTAACATTGCCTAGTTCATCCCGAGAACCCACTCGAGCAAATCAAAATGCAAGGCACAGGACATGGCATCGTGGCAGCATAGCATCTTCTAGTTCATCTTTGCATGCTTCACAGCCTTTAGGATTACCCCCAAAATTACCACCCAAGAAGAATGACAAAGCTCAAAACTCTTATATACGGAAAGGTAATGCTCTTATTAGAAATCCATCAAATGGTAATCATCCTCATTCTTCTACAGGTCACGATACTCAAAATAAGTTGAATAAACCTGTGGTAAGGAGAAGCATGAACTTTGTAAGGAAAGCTGATACGAAAGACTTAGCAAATTCTAACATCTCAGTTGAAAGACCCAAGACCCCTCCTTTACCACTTCACACAAAATCCAGCTGCCCTACAACCCTTTTGGAGCCATTGTCTCAAACTTTGCAGAAACAGCATGGTCATGAAGCTGAAAAGGAGGATCTCACTGGGCAGCCAAAGTCAGGCGTTGATAACTCAAGCATCAAAAGTGCACAAAAATCTGAACCCTCGGATCCTAGTAAAGTGGTTTATGTTAGGCCCAAATCAAACCAACTGGTTGCTGCACAGAGGCAACACCCTATTGATTTAGTCAACAGTCCCACAGATAAGATTCTGTCTCTGCAGGCACCCATAGCATCTGATCTCTATTTAAAGAAAAGGAAAAATCAAATTGTTTTGAGTTCCTGCTCCCCTTCTGATGGTCTGAGTACCAAAGAAACGTTACCTGCTGAGAATTCAAATTCAGAAGAGAAGAAAGATCTAATGATTGCATGCTCTATCAGTGGTATCCCTGGGGTAAAGGACAGACCACAAAAAGGTAATCTACTGTACAAACCATTTGTTACTTCTTCTTCTTTTGCAAACTTTACCATCTAATGAAAACCCTAAAATTTCGAAGTTCACTAGAATTTTGTTTTGTAACCATAAACAATAACCACCTTTACACCTTTGGAAAACTTATAAGTCTTCCATTTATTCAAAGTTCAATCAATGAACAGGAACTATTTCAGTGTAAGGAACTTTATCTAAACTTAAAGATAAAAGGTTAAGAACCATACTCCAAATGTGAGTTAGAGCCTTACAGGTTAATAACCAAATTAGGATAATGTGGTTTTAAATAAGCCATTTGTTTAATATCTTAGCCACACTGAAGCTCTAGACAGGGATCACTATTCTGGTTATGCTTATTAAATGATGGCTTTCCATTTTGCTTATGGTTTCATCATCCCATTTCTTTACCTTTTATGGTGTAGCATATGTTTTTTTACTACTACTATATTATTTTCTTGTGCTATTTGTTTTTGCCTCTTGATCTGTTACTTTGGAGGGTACAGCATTATGTAAACTGATAATGTAATATTGAAGCAATGCTAATCCCTTCGTACTATATTATATGCATACACTTCTCTCAATGCAGCTCTTCAGACAACAAATAATGTGGGGCGTTTCTCTCATGTGTGGACACTCAATGGGCAACAGCCACAGAGGAAAGGTTTTATGGGCAGTAGTCATATGAATGCCTTCCCACGTATACTTCCATGGAAAAGAAAAATATTCTGCAAGAATTTTAGAAGCAGTCACATGTCGAATGTGAGCTCCATACGAATTGTCAGGTAAATATTTCAGTCTGGTCTTTTCTCTGTACCTATTTCTATTCATTCACTTTACTTTATTGAATTTTCTTACTGGCATGTCCTGATCCTCTATAATTTGATAGAAAATTGCTGCAAACAAGGAAGAGAGATATGATTTATACTGTCTCAACTGATGGGTTCTCTCTACGGAAATCTGGTGTGTTAAGTGTTGGTGGATCAAGTTTGAAATGGTCAAGATCCCTTGAGAAGCGTTCTCAAAAGGTCAACAAGGTATTTCACTTCAGTGAAATTTTTGTTCCTAATTTCTTGTTCAGTTATCAACAGAAATGATTCCAGGAGTTCTATAATTCTATTCATCTGATCATGATATCTAGAAGTTTCCAGCTCAGGTTGTGCTGGGTATACACTTGAGTTATTAGAACAACTATACGATTTTAACACTCTTTCACTGGTTAAACTGTAAGCTCTAAAGACAGGGATGTTGCAATGAATGCCCACCTTATGCTGGTGCCTTTTTTTTTTTTAAAAAAAAAACAATGCCTATATCTATAGCTTTTGGATCCATCCATCACAATCATATTTTATGATCTGGAGCATATGACCTGAAGAAATTCTGTTATCTGATAAGTGATGTCGCCCTGCTAAGACTCATTTGTTTGATACTACATGAGCATCTGAATTTTAAAGTGTAACCATGGATGGCCTTTTAAAAGACCATATACTAAAAGCTACAGGGTGGAGTGACTGTCCAATTGCTGCATTTAGAACATCAGTATTAATCTATGGTGCTTTTATTCTCATTATTAAACAAAAATCAAATTGCATTCTGGATTGCAGGAAGCTACATTGACACTCGCTGAAGTTGAAAGAAGGAAAAGGGAGAAACGGAAGCGGCAGTCTCTCCATGATAAGGGAGGTAATGGTAATGTGTTAATTTGTGAATTTGACATGGTTAAACTTTTCTTATTAGTACTGATGAAGAAGATTTAACTAGTTCTCAAGTAAAACTCGCATGCTCCTTCATGTTAAAATTTCAACTTAAGTTCCAACTTACCAAATAAACATTTGAGCTGCTATAGACAGAATTGCATTATGGCATTACTTTATAGAGCACAAGGAACCTGTTTTGTTACTTTAGTTTGAGCACTGTGGCTTATTGATCACCTTTTTAGGTGCTTACCATCGATGAGTTCATATTTCTTGTGGAAACATGTTTCCTTGAATTGCCTTTCTCTGCAAACATATATTTTACTGATTAGTCATTTTTTTTCATTAGCTTTTCTTTGTTTACGCTCTATGATGTCTTAATTTTGCAGATCATCAATTTGAATCTGTCACTGACAATCAATTAAGAAACAGCCGCCAATCGTCTTCTGATTTGAGAAAGCCATCGACTTGCAATGAGTATGTTATGAACACGTGTTGAGTATGTTATGAACCCTTTTATCATAGATATTCTAATTTGACTCATTCCCTTGTTTTATGTTTGAAGCAGATATGTGCGCGTTAGCAAAGGTAACCAACTGGTTAGAAATCCGAAGAATGTAATCCGCATGCTAGCAAGTGACAAAGTTCGATGGAGTTTGCACACTGTGAGATCACGCCTAGCAAAGAAACAACAGTACTGCCAATTCTTCACTCGGTTTGGCGAGTGCAAAAAACCCAGGGGCAAATGCCCTTATATTCATGACCGAGCTAAAGTGACTATATGTACTAAATTTCTTAAAGGATTGTGTTCTAATACTAGTTGCAAACTGACTCACAAGGTAAGGTCTTTCTTCTTGATTCTATACTAATCTTGCATTGACATTTTTTTTCATTTCAAGAGCATGTATTGCAGGTCCTTCCAGAAAGAATGCCAGATTGTTCTTATTTTCTGAGAGGTGATTCATTCCAGTCTAACGTCATTACTTTCTCTTTCTTCTGCAAAAAAATGTCGTGCTTACATTTTGGCATCACATGCAGGACTCTGTACCAACATAGCCTGCCCCTATAGGCATGTGAAAGTGAACTTGAATGCTCCTGTTTGTGAAGACTTCTTAAAAGGATATTGTGCATATGGTGACGAGGTATGTGATGCTATCACTAGATATCTGCTGATCTTTATCAAATTTCCGCTCGCAGAATCACAGAATAACGTAGATGCTTGTTCAGTTTCCTACATTTTAGCTAAAGGAGGAATTCAGCATCAGGTGCACAAAAAACTGTTCAGTGCGATAGGATGTTCTCATATTCCATCAATCAAATAATAACTCCTTGCGCTTTAAATACTTAGTTGATATAATCCACTGCATGAGATTATAGGAGTTCTTTTTCCTGTAATCTAGGAAGGCATGCATCTGATTGTTCAGTCTACATGGCGTGTCTAGTGTTATTTAGTGTTGATATATATAATTAGATGAAAATGATTTTGCTGGTAGTTTTTTGCCATGTACCCGTTAGCCTTTTGAACTTTGGGGGCTTTCACAAACCTTTGTGTATTCTGAATAAAGATCACTAATCTTTTTCATGATCTTGAAATAATTTCTTTACGAGCAGTGTCATAAAAAGCACAGCTATGTATGTCCTGTCTTCGAGGCAACTGGAGAGTGCCCACAAGGATCTAGATGCAAACTTCATCACCCGAAGAGCAAAGTCAAATCCAAGAGCAGAAGACCAGATTTCTTGCAAAACAGTAGTTGGGGCCGGTATTTTGATGCCAGCATTGACCATCAAGATGAGACAAGGAAAGTTTCTTTAGACGAAGACGAGAGAGAGAAACCTCAACGTGTTTTCTCTGATGGGGATTTGGGCTTTATCAGCTTGGATGATGATGCGGATGAAGATGTTACAGCTTTAGATGCGTCACATGATATACCGCTGATGGAATTGGACTCAGGGGATTTAAGTGCGCAGACTGATAATCTTGATGCACTAATCAAGCCACTTCGGATCATGAGAACAGCAAGAGTTTGATAGCTAATGCAGTTAGAGGGGATATCAGATTTTCAACGCGAAGACTTACCATCTCAACGAACTAATCTAGCCGCTTTGGATCATGGTGACAGCAGGAGTTTGACAGGTTCTTTGATTGGCTGAGACAGACCAAACTTGATACAACAGGATAGGTGCAGTGTTCGAGACAACTGTATATATATATATAGGGAAGGAAAACATGTTTCGTTTCTTCATTGTTTTTCTACCCTTCTTCGGAAGTTACATTTTTGTTTGTCATGTACATATAGTTCTTTTTCTTGTATGTTTTAGGTTACCTATATTACATGCCAACATCACACAGAGTTAAGTGTAACGAACAATCATTTACATTGCAGAAGAAAGAAATGGCAATTTATTTAGAATTGCATTGTCCAAGTTTTCATTGTTCTTTTGTCAGATCTATAGTCTGCCGTTGGATCGGATTGAATTATGAAATCCTCGTATTGATGTTTTGATGGAGAAATTCTTGTGTTCGTAGTATTAAAGACTACTTGAAGGCAAGCATTGGAGAATGGAGATGGTCGATGAAAAAAGAACCGAGCGCAAATATGCGGGCAACAGCAAAGGGTAGAATCTGTCTAACTTCTTTCCAATTTGCATAACAGCAATGAAGCAGCACTGCACATCATAGGAATCACGAAACTTGCTCGCTCACTTCTCACAGAAACTTCTAATATGCTCAGAAATAAACAAAGGTAGTAAGAAAGACGAGCAGATTTGAATGCGTCCTTCAAATCTGCACTCAGCAAAGCCAACGCAACTAGACTGATCGAAGCTTATCACTAAAAGAAAGTTTTAAGAATACACAAAGCAATTGCAGAGAAAAATACAACCAAAGAAAGAAGAGATTTCTGAAGCTGAGGAACATTGGTCTGGACTCTGGAAAGCTTAAGCTCATGCTGGCTGAGATCGAGGGCTTGAGGCAGCTTCTACTTTTGTCAGGGTTACAGATCGCAGTAATTCCAGTGTGCTCGATAATCCAAGAAAATGTGAGAGGATCGTGTTGGCTGAAGCCTGTGCAGGTTTAAAAAAAAAACAAATGCTTAATTGATGTTCTTGTGATACAGTTATATGATTAATGGAAAACCAGGAATAGAATGCCTAGGAGTTAAATAAATAAGGGGCTTGGGGCTGGATGTCATACCTGAACAAGGAAAACATCTAAAGATAGAACAGGGCTCTGGCCAGGAGATATTCCCTGGTAGTACGGCACTGCAGATGTAGTGAGGGCTTTTGCTACCAATGCCCCTACAGTTGCCTGCATACCAAGAATTGCAGCACCCATTCCAAGAACATTGAGCACAATACCATTTTTGAGATTTTTTACCACATCGGCACGTGGAGGAGCCTGGAAAAAGAGCCAGTAATTTTAGTTATGTCTGGAAAGCATGGAGGAGCCTGGAAAAAGAGCCAGTAATTTTAGTTATGTCTGGAAAGCAGTTTGACATGACTGCTATGGATAATAGAACCAAATTCTATTACTATGTCAGTTTAAATTAAAACACGGCGAACAATAGTACACCCCTGGGCATAATAATATGATACTACCATTCAATCAGTTTGTTCGGCAATATGATATCAAGATGATTATGGGCAGGTACGAGATGGGATACCAATATTAGTGGGTGCATGGAAGCATCAGTTTTTTGAGCAAAGAGATGATAGCGCAGTGCTATATATATTCTAGGAAATGACAGTACCTTTGCAGGTTCGTTTGCTGTTCTCTTAAGCCTTTGTGAAAGACGGATATAACCAAAAGCCCAAAAGACTGAAATAAATGCCGCAACAATACCAATTGAAGTTGCAAAGAATGTAAAGGGAGATGTTGCATTCCCTGTAGCGACTGCCGAGAATGACAAAATTCCTGCTGAGACAGTTGTGCACACTAACTGAGACCAGAATCCCAGGGTGCCCAAAGTCTTGAAATACTGTGCTGTTTTTTCTAGCCTCTTGCTAACCTGCAAAATAAAGAAATAGAGAGAGGCTAATACCTGAGGGTCATAACGTGCTGGTAGATACACTTGTAAGCGAGAATACAAGTGTACGATGCAAACCATTGGGGTAAAGTAAACAACCTAATAATCTAGAATAAACACTTAGGTTTACAGTTTAAACCAAAGATTATACTGAGAGTAGAATGCCAAACGAGACTCTTACTGCATGGGCACCAGAGAAATTACAAAAAAGAACAACTTCAGGAATTATTAATGACCGACAGCACAGTTTAACATATTATCAATTTGATCTCACCTACTCCTTTTTAGACGAGTTAAATTCTCATATAACAAAATATGGTGCTAGATCATAGTACAAAAGTGCAGATGGAGTATTTGGTAATGTAGACAAGCGATAAATGGGGTGGTGGCTAATAGAACACACAATCCAAATGCTTGAAGTTGGAATGGAGTAACTAATAGATGGTGATAGCAGGAGGTGAAGAAATAAATCCATCCCCAACAATCTCTAGTTTCATTTAACTCACGAAAGGCTCATGGATTTGGCGCAACTTCGAAACAATAGAGGAACTAAGAAAAGATGGCAATGCCCAATAATGTGTGTATTTTGCGTGCACAGTCTTGATGAACTCTACTACTCTCAATTATGAGTGTCCATTTCCCTGATACCGATTTAATCTCTCAGCCAATCTGGGCAAATGGGAGCACATTTTTTTTAGACTGGTCACCGGGGGGAGAGCTTCCCCACCTGAATTTTAATTAAAAGGCTCATGAACCTAATTCCCTTTCTTTTCTTGAGAATCAAGAACTTAATTCCCTCTCTTTTCTTGAGAATCAAGAACCTAGATTTCCAATAGAGCGTTATGATCCTGTCCGGACAGCAGATATCCTCCCCACCATCACTGCCACTGAGCTGAACAAATGAAATGAAAGAAGCGAGTGGGGCACCTGGGCGAGCATGGCGCGCTCGGCCTCGTGTATAGAGTATTGCAATTTGCAAAGGGAAATTTGCGGAAATATTGATCTGGTGCATTATGTTTATCTGATCAATTATCTATATACATGATTGTCCTGCCAAAATGCAATTTGTGTTATTGTTTGCTTGTTCTTGTTGGGTGATGAACTGATGGTATAGAGTATTGCAATTTGCAAAGGGAAATTTGCGGAAATATTGATCTGGTGCATTATGTTTATCTGATCAATTATCTATATACATGATTGTCCTGCCAAAATGCAATTTGTGTTATTGTTTGCTTGTTCTTGTTGGGTGATGAACTGATGGTATAGAGTATTGCAATTTGCAAAGGGAAATTTGCGGAAATATTGATCTGGTGCATTATGTTTATCTGATCAATTATCTATATACATGATTGTCCTGCCAAAATGCAATTTGTGTTATTGTTTGCTTGTTCTTGTTGGGTGATGAACTGATGGTATAGAGTATTGCAATTTGCAAAGGGAAATTTGCGGAAATATTGATCTGGTGCATTATGTTTATCTGATCAATTATCTATATACATGATTGTCCTGCCAAAATGCAATTTGTGTTATTGTTTGCTTGTTCTTGTTGGGTGATGAACTGATGGTATAGAGTATTGCAATTTGCAAAGGGAAATTTGCGGAAATATTGATCTGGTGCATTATGTTTATCTGATCAATTATCTATATACATGATTGTCCTGCCAAAATGCAATTTGTGTTATTGTTTGCTTGTTCTTGTTGGGTGATGAACTGATGGTATAGAGTATTGCAATTTGCAAAGGGAAATTTGCGGAAATATTGATCTGGTGCATTATGTTTATCTGATCAATTATCTATATACATGATTGTCCTGCCAAAATGCAATTTGTGTTATTGTTTGCTTGTTCTTGTTGGGTGATGAACTGATGGTATAGAGTATTGCAATTTGCAAAGGGAAATTTGCGGAAATATTGATCTGGTGCATTATGTTTATCTGATCAATTATCTATATACATGATTGTCCTGCCAAAATGCAATTTGTGTTATTGTTTGCTTGTTCTTGTTGGGTGATGAACTGATGGTATAGAGTATTGCAATTTGCAAAGGGAAATTTGCGGAAATATTGATCTGGTGCATTATGTTTATCTGATCAATTATCTATATACATGATTGTCCTGCCAAAATGCAATTTGTGTTATTGTTTGCTTGTTCTTGTTGGGTGATGAACTGATGGTATAGAGTATTGCAATTTGCAAAGGGAAATTTGCGGAAATATTGATCTGGTGCATTATGTTTATCTGATCAATTATCTATATACATGATTGTCCTGCCAAAATGCAATTTGTGTTATTGTTTGCTTGTTCTTGTTGGGTGATGAACTGATGGTATAGAGTATTGCAATTTGCAAAGGGAAATTTGCGGAAATATTGATCTGGTGCATTATGTTTATCTGATCAATTATCTATATACATGATTGTCCTGCCAAAATGCAATTTGTGTTATTGTTTGCTTGTTCTTGTTGGGTGATGAACTGATGGTATAGAGTATTGCAATTTGCAAAGGGAAATTTGCGGAAATATTGATCTGGTGCATTATGTTTATCTGATCAATTATCTATATACATGATTGTCCTGCCAAAATGCAATTTGTGTTATTGTTTGCTTGTTCTTGTTGGGTGATGAACTGATGGTATAGAGTATTGCAATTTGCAAAGGGAAATTTGCGGAAATATTGATCTGGTGCATTATGTTTATCTGATCAATTATCTATATACATGATTGTCCTGCCAAAATGCAATTTGTGTTATTGTTTGCTTGTTCTTGTTGGGTGATGAACTGATGGTATAGAGTATTGCAATTTGCAAAGGGAAATTTGCGGAAATATTGATCTGGTGCATTATGTTTATCTGATCAATTATCTATATACATGATTGTCCTGCCAAAATGCAATTTGTGTTATTGTTTGCTTGTTCTTGTTGGGTGATGAACTGATGGTATAGAGTATTGCAATTTGCAAAGGGAAATTTGCGGAAATATTGATCTGGTGCATTATGTTTATCTGATCAATTATCTATATACATGATTGTCCTGCCAAAATGCAATTTGTGTTATTGTTTGCTTGTTCTTGTTGGGTGATGAACTGATGGTATAGAGTATTGCAATTTGCAAAGGGAAATTTGCGGAAATATTGATCTGGTGCATTATGTTTATCTGATCAATTATCTATATACATGATTGTCCTGCCAAAATGCAATTTGTGTTATTGTTTGCTTGTTCTTGTTGGGTGATGAACTGATGGTATAGAGTATTGCAATTTGCAAAGGGAAATTTGCGGAAATATTGATCTGGTGCATTATGTTTATCTGATCAATTATCTATATACATGATTGTCCTGCCAAAATGGATATCAAAGAGATGTTCTAATGATTATTTAGCTGTGCGTTGAATTTGCATTTGTTACATAGGAGAGAGTCGACGTAGATTCAATTTGAAGAGTTCGTTGGTACTAGGCATCCTTGTCCTCTCAGTACAACAGATTGGGGAAGGAGAACATATTCATTCATGTGTGTAATTGTGATCTTGGTAGTATGTGGAGGTGTGCGTGTAGTGAAAAAGATAAGTATGGATGTCCCATTTACTACTTATTTAGATTTGTAATTACATATATTCCAGGTTAATGAGGACAGAAAGCTCTTCTCTTTTGTTTCAAGAGAGTATAAACTAAAAACTCCAAACATATATTAGGAAAACTTTACAGTGTCATTGGCTAATTTTTTAGCCAGGAATATTATATGGGGTGTCTAGTTAGTATATGTTTTTAGTGCACAGTTTCTATTGTTTATAGTATTTATTAAATGATTAATTCGTTATGCCCTACAGTGCAGCACACAAGCGCTTCGTTGACTATTAATGAGAACTATGACTCTGATGTCCAGTTTGACACTGAAACATTTCTTAGTCGCATTGTCCCAGAGGTTAATGACTCAAAATTTATTATTTGTTTCTATTCAAGTGGATCTAATTGATATGACTGATCGATCATTTTTTTTGGTTGTGATCAGGGTCCATCTGCTCCATGGAGGCACACTATAGAAGGTTGATTGTCTGAAACTGCGAAGCCTCATAAGACTGGCATATGGTGTTTTCTATTACAGCAATTGCGTTTAGTTAATAATATATACTGCGGACAAATTTTAGCACTTTAGAGTGCATAGTTCCTTTTTTTTTGAATTTTTTTTCCACTTCACTTCCCTAACATTTTATCAGAGCATTTAACCACCAAACTTTTCTTTGGCTCACTATACCCTCTGAACTACCACTGGCCACTTCACCCTCCAATGGCATTTCTCTTTTGTTTATCCTTATACAAGTTGTGTTTTGAGTTGAAATTTTGTGGGGTAGCAGATGATACCATACCTCATGTCTAGAAATATTTTAAAAAATTTCATGACTGTATGCATTTTCAAATCTAAGGATTAAATTGGTCGTAGGTTCCCTCATTAATAGTTGTGTTCTGATTGCAGGGCCAGACGACATGCCAGCGCATATTAAATCGTCGATGTTTGGTTGTGCCCTGACGTATGTCCTCCCTTTTCCCTCATGCCCATAATTTGTTGTTGCGTCCCCAGAATATTTGTAACATCTTTATCATTGCATCAGGATTCCTATCACTGACGGGCGTCTCAACATGGGAACTTGGCAGGTGCTGGAAAATATTTACCCCTTTAACCATAGAGCATCTTTAGTATATTTAACACTTTAGGTCAAACATCTTAGGCCCTATTTAGTTCCCCCACAAAAATTTTGCACCCTGTCACATCGAACGTTTGAACACCTGCATGAAGTATTAAATATAGGCTAAAAAAATAACTAATTGTACATATTGTGACTAATTTACGAGACGAATCTTTTGAGCCTAATTGCTCCATGATTTGACGATGTGGTGCTACAGTAAATATTTGCTAATGACAGATTAATTAGGCTTAATAAATTCGTAATTAGTTTTTTTTATTAGGGCCCAAACACCCTATGCAACACCCTATAACCCGATGTGACACGCCAAAACTTTACACCCCTGGATCTAAACACCCCTTAGTTTCCAGTTTCCACTATTTCTAGTTGAACCTGATTGAAAATCCGTGAGAGCCTCTAGTTTTCTGATAAAGAATACAGTACAGTTCTAGTTATTAACCACTTGGAACAGTGAAATTGTTTGTGAACATCGCGTGATTTTCATAGGAGTAGGTTTGATTTCTGCAGGCTTTGAAATGACTTTCCAAAGGTTTCAGGGGGAAGTATACATAATACAGTGAAAACCACATCTTTTTTTTAAGGAAACTTGGAAACTTTTGTATAGAAGTTCTATTTTAGAAAAACCACACATAGCAAAGGTTTAAATAGACAACCATGCAAAGTTGTAAGAACGAACCTAGCTTTGTTTGTGAGATATAAAATTAACAAATCATAAAGAAAAAAGGTTATTGTTATTGTTAGCTTGTCTTTTCCTCTGTTGCTTCTCAATTTCATATACTTCCTCCGTTTTACAATGTAAGTCATTCTAGCATTTCCCACATTCATATTGATATTAATGAATCTAAATGGATATATATGTCGAATGACTTACATTGTGAAACGGAGGGAGCATGAGAAATAAAGTTGAGTTTATTCTTGGAACTTTGAAAGATTGCCTGATATTATCTTAGCTATACGTGGAATCATTTTTTTTTCAACTTTTTGCGTGGTTTCCATGTTTTTCATCATGTATTCACGGTTATCACATGCAGTAACTTTCTCAGTTTTTAAAACGAGCACTGCTACACATACTAAATTTCTTTTACAAAACTCTTACAAACAATGATCTCAACCATTAGATTTAAGTAGATGGAAGTTATAGAAAATCTAGATGTACTCACAGCGCTCCACGTAGTGTTAGTAAGAGTTTAGTAAGACAAAATTTAGTACGCATAGACTTTTCCTTTTAGAACCACGGTATACCTCGTGGTGACCGCTAAACCCTGCCTTCTAGACGGATCCACTGGTTATTAACCACCTTCCCTAGTTATATCATGCAGCCATTCGAAATGCTCGAACTGGGTAATAACCTCCCAAAACCGATCCATTTCCGACGAAATTTCTGAAAACTGTTTACTACGTTCCGTATACGGCTGGTCCGTTTGGGACAAGGAAAAGAAACCCAACTTGTTCTTGGCACACAGACACCAATACTCACATGCAAATAGGAGGCCAGCAACAACATATACCCTTGCAGCCCGGCAGACACGGCTGCCTGTTTATGTGCTCGAAACGCCAAAATCCTGCATCATCTTCCACGGCTCTCCAACCCCAAAAAATTCAGTCTCGTTCCTTTCCTTCCCGTGGTCCATCTTGCCAGCCATGGAAGCATCAGCAATGAGCTCGCATTCCCATGCATGGTCTGGTCGCTGAGATGAAGATGAAGAGGGCACCACATTTTGCCGGGAAGCCGACCGGCTGACAACGCCGTGCAGCCACTGCAATTCGCTACTACGGAATTCAGTCTGAAACTCTGAACAAATTTCAGAGAGAGAGAGGCAATTCGCTACTCTGAAACTCTGAACAAAATTTCAGAGGGAAAGAGAGAGGGGATGCGATTGCAAGTTTGCAATGCAAGGGTTGTAACAATCACATTACAAATCAGAGGCAACAGATTACAAGATCACTACTAGATCAGCACTCCATCAGCTAAGGTCTTTTTTTCTCTCTCGCGAGGTTAATCACAGGGATCAAAATTAGTGACACAAATCTACACACTCCTAACACACAAAGATCTCGTCCTTTTTTTCCCTTCTTTTTTGGGGTGGTTGCTGTTGTTTGGACCATCCAGCCTCCTTGATTATTGTCGTCATTGGCATTCAATTCACTGGATCAAGGAATGGCAAGCGGCGGCGGTGGTGGTGGTGGTGGTGAGCAGATGAAGACGAACAGGTATTCGATCGAGGACCAGCACGCGTCCCTCATGGCGGGCCTCTTGCCGGGCGCCATGGCGCAGCAGGCGAAGGCGAGCTTGAAGCAGGCGAGCAGGGCGTCCTCCCTGCCGTCGGCCTCGCCGCGGAGCGTCGGGTCGGCCATGCGGAGCAGCCGGCTCCGCTCCTCGACCGACGAACCCGGCGTGCCACTGGCAGAGCTCCACCTCCGAGTAGACCCTCCCGGAGAGGAGCTCCAGGAGCACCATGCCGAAGGAGTAGACGTCCCACTTGGTGTTCGGCCTGAGGTCTTGAGGCACTCCGGCCCTGGTACGGCGGGCGGGCGGACGCCACCGCGGCGGCCGACGTCGCGGCCGACGATGACCCGCAGGGCTGGCGCCGGCGCCGGGCATCTGGGACAGGTCGGGCAGGCTGCTCGTCGAGTGCATCGAGCGCTTGCTCCCGAACAGCCTCGCCGACGCGCCCGTGCTCCGGTGCACGGCCTCGCCGGAGAGCAGCCGGTCCAGGCCGAAGTCGCCGATCCACGGCTCCATGTCGGCGCCGAGCAGGATGTTGCTCGGCTTCACGTTGCCGTGCACCCCCTTCTTCTCGTGGATGAACGCCAGCCCGCGCGCCACGCGCCGCCGCGATCCCAGCCGCGCCTCCAAGCTCAGCTGCACGGCGACGACGCCCCGAACCGCCCTGCAAATCCCCATCATCTTTGCATTAAAAATTCTAATCTCTACACTTCAGTTTTTGCTGTTTAATTCACGCTAAAATTAGAAGTTTGGTTGAAATTGGAATGATGTGATGGAAAAGTGGAAGTTCTGTGTGTAGAAAAAAGTTTTGATGTGATGAAAAAGTTGAAGTTGAAGAAAAAATTGGAACTGAACTCTGCCTTAGTTTGCAAGTGAATTTAGTAGAGGATAGGAGTTAGTGCTTAAACTTAAAGTTGGTCTACTGTTCCTGCATAATCAATGCCAAATTACGAGCTATCTATCATTACCATTTGCCAATACGATTAAGCTCTCAAGTACAGCACTGTAACTAAAGCTTAAAGGTGCATTATACCGTTGGAACCAGTTTGATCTTTGCTTAACACTGTCACCCGTACGCTATCTGCTCAAATCAAATCCAGCTACGGATACAATGACTACGAGACAACTAATTGACCAAAAATTGCAATGTTTCGCAGATAATGAAATGGAAATTTTAAGCGAAATTGGAAGCGTTTGCTTACTGCTGAAGGCGATGTTGGCGAGGCTGCCATTGGTGGCGTAGTCATGGATGAGGAGCTTCTCGTCAGCGCCCCAGTAGAAGCCGCGGAGGCGGAGGATGTTCGGGTGCGGGAAGCGCGCCACGGCGCGGACCTGCGCCTCGAAGTCCTTGAGCTTGTCGGCGCCGCCGCTCTCGCCGATGCGGCGGACGGCGAGCGCCGTGCCGTCGGCGAGCACGGCCTTGTACACGATGCTTGAACCCGTGGCGCCGAGTATGTAGGCCGACGCCTTCAGCAGCGTCTCCATCTCCAGCTCGCCGTCGCCGTCGACGGTGACCAGGCGGCGCCGGCGCCGCCCCGCCGCCTGATGTTGAGGGTGGTCGTGCTTCTTGCTGTGATGCTGCGGCGTGCTCCGGCCGATGAAGCTCATGCTCCGCTTCTTGAGGTCGCCGTCGTCGTCGTCGTCGTCGGAGGTCTCCGCCCCCGACGACGCCGAGCAGTCGGAGCTCTCGTCCGAGCTGTCGTTCTTGCGGCCAATGCAGCAGCCAGTGGACGTCGACGCCTTCTCTTCCTTGGCTCCGGCGATGTCGAGCGTCTGACGTCGCCGATTGCTCGGTTGCTCTTGTGCTGCAGCGGCGAATCCTGCTGCTTCTGATGATGATGCCGCCGCTGCCGCCGCTTCTTCCGGATGTGGTAGATGTACAGGAAAGCATGAAGAGGAGCCCGACGCCGGCGAGGTCGCCGGCGACGATGGCGAGGATCGCCGCGGGGCGGAGCTTCTCCTGCCCGCGCGGCGCCTGCGCCTGGGCTCCCGGAGATGGGCGGGTCGGGTTCTTGGGGATGGCCGCGAACGCCGGCGGCGAGTCGGTGGCGTTCGGCGGGTTCGACAGCGACGACGGGATCGAGCACATCTTCTTCAGCGGCGGCCCGCACAGCTCCGGGTTGCCCTCGTACGCCGCCGCCGGCTGCACGGCGAACGGGCCGGCCTGCGGCACCGTGCCGGTGAAGTTGTTGTGCGACAGATCGACCGTCGAGTTCGCCGGCACGACGGCGGACAGCTCGGTGGGTAGCGCGCCGGTGAGCTTGTTCGACGAGATGTTCAGGAATCGTAGCCGGCTCCCGCCGAAGTCGGACGGGAGGGAGCCATTGAAGTAGTTGGCGCTCAAGTCGACGACCTCCAAGGCGGCGAGCCCGCCGATGGGGAGCTCGCCGGCGAGGTAGTTGTTGGCGAGGCCAAGCACGGCGAGGCTCGGGAGCCTGCAGAGAGCGGGCGGAAGGCGCCCGGCGAGCGCGTTGTTCGACAGGTTGAGCTCCTGGAGGCTGCGCGAGTAGGGCACGGAACCGCCGTCGGGGAGCACGCCGGAGATGTCATTGTCGGCGAGCGAGAGCACCCGGAGCTCG
This sequence comes from Oryza longistaminata, assembly GCA_009805545.1. Taxonomy (NCBI): domain Eukaryota; kingdom Viridiplantae; phylum Streptophyta; class Magnoliopsida; order Poales; family Poaceae; genus Oryza; species Oryza longistaminata. The sequence goes on along the minus strand of CM020182.1, from coordinate 21,961,068 downwards.
GTCGCGTGAGCAGCGTCGGCGGCAAGCTGCCGTTGAGGCTGTTCCCGGAGAGGTCGAGGTGGCGGAGGTGCTCGACGCGGGCCAGCTCGGGCGGCAGCGACCCGGACAGCTGCGCGTTGGGCAGCACGAGGCTGATGACCCGCGACACCGTCGCCGCCGCCGCCAGCGACGCGTTGACGCCGAGCCCGGCCGCCGCCGCCGCCGTGCCGTTCGACGGCACGGGGACAGCGGCGCTCGAGTTCCCCCCCTCCGCCGACGCCGACGCCACGCCGGTGACATTGGCCGCCCACGCCGCCGCGGCGTCGGCCTGCGGGAAGCCGTTGCAGACGACGCCGTTCCACGCGCACGGCGACTCGTCGGCGTACCCCCACCCGGCGAGCGCGCCGAGCGGGTCGGCGGTGACCGCGTACTTGAACGACAGCAGCAGCACCCCGTCCGCGTTCAGCCCGCACGCGCCACGGCACACCACCACCAAAACCCAAAACACCACCACCCACCACCCCTCCATCGCCGCCGCCGCCGCTGTTACCTCTACTCAGCCGTCGTCGCCGGCGACATGGAAGAGCCGAGGCGAGTTGACAATGGAGAGGAGCAGGGTGAGGTTGGCAATGGCGATGGCAATGGCATGTGCGGGGGAATAAAGAAGGGTGGGTGGTGGTGGCGTGAGGATGAGACGAGACGACGAGGGGAGGCCGTGAAAACGGCGAGGAAACGGTGGGTTTTGTGTTGTGTGGGGGGTGGGGGAGGGCGCCGCTATAAATTTTCGAGTTTTTTGGGCAGCGGACGGACGGGACAGTGTCTTATCGCGAAGCTGTGCAGTGCGACGCTATGCGATGCGGGGCTACGTGATGCAGAAGCGGTAGGTACTACTCCTACTACTCCCTGCTCCCTGGTCTCTATCTCAGAGCATCTCCAACAGGGGTGCTAAGGGCGAATCGCATTCCCCCCTACGCAGTCCTCCCACTTCTTCCCTTCCTCCTCCCCTTCCTCTCTTCCTACTACAGTAACCACAAAAAAGTTTTAAAAAAACAAATAGTTAGAAAAAATTATGTATAGGAATACTATATATAAAAAATTTGAATTCAAATTCAAAATGAATTTTCAAATTCAAGTTTGAATTCAAATTTAAATTTGAATCGGGTATGTAGACTTTTGACTTATAAACTTTGAATCTATAAACTTTAGTGTATAAACTTTAGATGTATATAGAAATATTTGAATTCAAATTCAAATTTGAATCGGGTATATAAACTTAGTCTATAAACTTTGGATCTATAAACTTTAGATGTATAAACTTTAGATGTATATAGAAAATATTTGAATTCAAATTCAAATTTGAATCGGATATAATTCAAATTCAAATTTGAATCAGGTTATATAACTTTAGGTCTATAAACTTAACTTTAGGTGTATAAACTTTAGATGTATAGAAAATACATATATATGAAAATATTTGATTTCAAATTCAAATTTGAATAGGATATTTGAATTCAAATTCAAATTTGAATCGGATATATAAACTTTTGACTTATAAACTTTAGTTCTATAAACTTTAGGTGTATAAACTTTAGATGTATAGAAATATTATATTTAAAAAATATTTGAATTCAAATTTAAATTTGAATCGGATATATAAACTTTTGGTCTCTAAACTTTAGATGTGTTAAATTTGAGGTGTATAAACTTTAGGTGCATAAATTTACTAAAATAGGAAAGTAATGCAGTGCCAAAAAAAAAATAGGTGGAGGGAGGGAGGGGGAGGTGGGGAGCGAATGTGATCGCTACCCCTCCCCAGGGCGAGCGATCGCGAAACAGCATTTCCGTCTCCAACAGCCCCCTAAATTAGACTTTCCAAACACCCATATGGTAGATGATCACTTCAACAGACTCTCTATTGATCATCTCCAAAATAACAACGGACCCACATGTTAGTCTCCACTCCTCTTCTTCCCCTCTCTCTCCTTCTTCCTTCTTTTTCTTTTTCTCTTTCCTTCCTTCTCATCGTCGACGCTCGCGGAGGGGCGGCACGGAGGGGCAGTGTCGGCAAAGGACGACGACGGTGAAGGGGCGGCCCCGGCAGCGTTTGACGGCGGCGTCGGCAAAGCAGGGGTGGCGCCGTGGAGGAGCGGCGCTGTGGAGAGGCGGCGCGGAGGGCGGCGTCGGCGGAGCGGACGGGCGGCGGCGTGGAGGGGCGGTGCGGAGAGGTGGTGCGGAGGGCGGCAGGGGCGGAGCCGGCGGACGGGCGGTGGCACGAAGCGGCGAAGGTGCGGCGCCGTCGTTCATCTGACGAGATAGAGAGGGGAAAAGGGGTGGGACCCATGATTTGGCTAGGCTATTTTGGCTGGCCGAATTTGGCCAGTGGGAGGAGTAGTTTGGCCAGCCGGATGTCTTGGCCATTGGTTGGCTAGTCTGTTGGAGCACGATTTTGCTTCAAAATTACCAAAATTTAACTTGGAGAGTTGAATAAGAAGGCTGTTGGAGATGCTTAAGTGTTTTTTTTCAAACGTTTGACCATCTACCTTATTTAAAAATTTTATTAAAAAATAAGTTATACATAAAGTAATAGTTATGTTTTATCATCAAATAAGAATGAAATTATTAATTATAAAAAAATAAATAAAACGGATGGTCAAATGTTAGACACGAGAACCCGTAAAGAAGAGAAGGGAGTACTACTGCTCTCTTTTTAAAAAGACAAATCTATAATTGATATATCCTGATATAATGAATCTTGATTTAGGATATGTTTAGTTTCCTTTAAACTTCTGAAAATTTCGTCACATTTAATGTTTAGACACATGTATGGAGCATTAAATGTGGACGAAAAAAACCAATTGCACAGTTTACATGTAAATTGTGAGACAAATCTTTTGAGTCTAATTACGCCATGATTTGATAATGTGGTGCTACAGTAAACATTTGCTAATGACGGATTAATTAGGCTTAATAAATTCGTCACGCAGTTTACATACAGAATCTGTAATTTGTTTTTGTTATTAGTCTACGTTTAATACTTTAAATGTGTGTCCGTATATTTAAAAAAAAATAGCCAAAGAGCTCAACACGGCCTTATTTTTTCTTTTTTGACGGATGGATTACTCAGATGATGAGATGGATGATGATGATGATTTGTACGAAAAGATGTTTTGTTTACCCGTGTCAATGGATGTGTGTGTTGCGTTGTGGATGGCATCGTAAAGCGTGACGTTGAGGGGCAACCTGCTGGATGGATGGATCGATTGGTGATGAACTGATGGTGCGTGATTTTGTTGGGCAGCTACTTAGGAGTTGTTTAGGTATGTTGAGGGGACGAAGAAAATCCAACAAATACGGTTAACAAACACCTTATTTTAAGAAATATCATTGATATATATAACTTTTAAAAAATTATAACGTACGAGGGAGCCTGTTCGGTAAATATTATCATCGTTAGGATCGCATCCATTCCTCGATTATATTTTAGTGGAGAGGGTTGGATGAAACCCTACAATGTTGGGTATTTCTAAGATAAACTAGATTTACAATGGTATTTTTTAAAAGTTGTATTCGTCGATGGTAGTTTTTAATAGTGCGCTAAGTCAATGGCATAGTTGTTGGATTTTTCTCATTTTTGGAGCTGAGGTCGTCCCTGGTCCAAATATTTTATAATGTTTGCGCTGGAAAATCGATCGGTTTAGTCGTTAAGAGGTCATTAGTTTCGGTTGGGAGTGGTTATTGTGTATGTCATCAGTGATCCTCTTTGTCGAGAATCAATGGCGGGTCATAGAAACAGAACAGCATCAGGATAACCATGTGATTTAGCACTGGCAAAAGATCAATGTATTTTTCGTGTTACTGTATGGATTGGAGACAGAGTACTACCAATTTTAGGACAAACGTTTACACTATACTTAAGTTTGTCCTTATATTTAATTTTGTCAGGCTAATTTAATTTTTGGATCTACCTCTGGTTACACCTCCGGAAGAAATGGTACACATAGTAAACAGTACACACAGCCAGGAATTCCAATGTTCTCGTACAAGGTAATTAAGCTTCATGTATACTACCAGTACAAGTGAAATGTGAATAATCAATAATGTACTAATGATTCAACCATTCCTCTGAGTCAAACAGGTGAAACCGTACGTGAAATGACCAGATTGGTTAGCATCTGGGTCCTCAGGAATAAATGGATCATCCATGCAATTAATGGAGATTTTTCCCATATGGATGATGGAATCTTAACTGCACGAGGCCCCTCACAAAGGAGAGATACCAGTTGTCACATTACTGTGCAAACAGGCTGCAATGTGGTACCGCCCCCCCATAGGGCTTATTTTGTAATAACAAAGAAAAAATAGAGAGGATTCCTATAGAAATAATTCATATATGGTCTTTGGAAATATGAAATGTCTCTTTCAAATTCCTTTGAAAATCCCATGGATGGCCCATCCCGTAGGAGTTTTGAATAAAAAAACTAACATGAGACTGTTAAGTGTGAGTTAGTATGCTAAGGGCAGTTTAGTCTCTCCCCCTCCTATTGTACACAATTTATATGTGCTCTTTGAGCTTATCCAAAGTAACAACACAATCCCCATTTTTCCTTCTCTGAAATTAACAGGGATTAGACCTCATATTTTCTTTTCCATATAACTCAAACTTCCTTTATTTTTACTATGAAGCTATCAAACAATACTTTATACATTATAGCATGACACCATGACATTGTGTTCGAAAGATTTTCTTTTGTTCCCGTGTTTTGAAAATCCTGTGTTCCATAGAAGCCCCCAGAGAAAGCATCTTGCGAACAAATCATGATGCATGCATGCTAGCTAATTGTAACCATCTATCTATCTATCCTATCCTATCATCAAGTAATCAGCCGTCCATCAATTCATATGCATTGCATGCATGAATGCAACTACCATAGCTGCACTTTTTTTTTTCAAAAAGAAAGAAAGAAAAAGACCTAGCTGGACCCTAGAGCTGTTCATGTGTCCCTCTAGATGATCAGTGAAGTGAACACGTCTTTGTCGTTCGTTCAGATCGAGCCGGGTGCTTTCTACGGCCGGCCATGTGTTTGTTCTTCACACACATGGTGTGTACTCTTGTTGGGTGGACAATTCAGGGAGTAGAAATGCCCCCACAAAACAGCTTGATTTTGCCCTGAATTTGATCATTGTATCTGTACAATAATATGACCACACAATGCCAAGTCTTTTGTGGTGTTGTTTTCTCCACAAGAATATCATTTGATTTGTTGTCCCAGAAGCTTGAGTTTGTTGCTTATTCAAAGTCATGGAACCAACAGTGTTAGATAGAAATCATGATTGTTGATAGATGAGATCCATTCATGCATGTAAGAACATACAAGTATACACATATTGACATATGTATGACAGTCAAGTCATTATCATGTTGTGTGATCTCCTTGTAATGGAGCTGTCTGTAACTCAACATCATAGGCACTGTATACCGTATATATATGCAACAAAACTAACAGTCCGTTTTCAGGAACATGAAACAAGAACTTATTTGTGTGTACTTAGTGATGGCTTGCTAAATGTCTATATGCAAGAAACCAATACAAGTGCAATTTGTGGCAGAATATTGTTCATGCCATCAAAGGGGCAGATTAGGCAGAGCAATCAAACACAAAGTCATCAACTTTTTTTTTTTTTTGGTGAGGACTATGAAACAACAGGAAACATTAGAGCCATCAAACACAAAGCTATGATATTTGGTAGTTGGATTGGTGTAACGCCCGGTACCAGTGTTGAACAAAATTTCTTCACATTGATCATGAGATGGCATAGAGTACTATAGATAAATGTTAATTATTGGTGAATTATGTTGCCGGTTGACCCACTTGAATTTATGCTAAACATTGTACCTTTTTCTCTTTATTGCGAAAATGTGCATTCATTCAAAAACTAAAAAATATATAGTGGGTCGCCAAATCAGTACTGTGGATTAATCGACACCCATATTGTTAGCTTACACCTTGACTGCTTGGATCTAGATGAATTGACTTTGTACGATGACATTTCTTAAAACTTGTGCTCGCCAATAGCAAAACGCAGAATAATGCATTTGTTGATGGCATTTCTAACCATTTCTCTTAAACTGAACTATGAACAATTTCTCTGACACATTTTGCAGCTGGCGAATATATATACAACAAATTCTTTTGGCATGGAGTGTTCATATATATTACTATACACTAACAAGTGACAATCAATATATGAAAAATGCCATGATTTAGGAATGCAGATTGGAAATACATGGAATGAGGTTTTTTGTGTGTGAATAGGGGGGGAGTTGCTGGTGTTGGATCTATGCATTGCATATGCTTTTAACTGGACCACCCATGGATGGAGGAGGTGTGTAGTCATGAGATTTTCTTCCGTGTGGCTGCTTTGGCCGTTGCATGTGATGAGTGCGTGATGGACCACATGGGCCGGGGGATCATGTCATCATGATGTGAGAGTGAGAAGGTTAGTGGACAGGGTGATGTTGGCATTTGTGAGGATCTGACAAAGGTTAGTAAAAAAGCAGTCTGGGATTCCTACGAAATTATGTCCTTTGTGGGTGCACTCACACAAGGAAATTACTATAGATTTGGAAGAGCACATCTAGGGTTTATCATTAGCTTTGGGATGTTTGCTCCTAAATACTATTTTAGGGAGCTGATGGTGATTTCTCAGTGTTGCCCCTGGCTAAGATCATTAAGGGGGGGTATAAAAGGTTCTTTTTTGAAGTTACCTAATCCAAAAGTCCATCCTCTTTGGGCTCAAAAGTTAACAAAGAAAGTTACTTTAAAACAATTAACATAACATTCTAGATCATCGGGTGAAAAGCATCTTGAATACTTCTACACACTCAGTAATTAAATTTCATTGGTTACCAGCTTCACATCATCTTTTTCTTAAAAGATATTATCATACTAGCTAGTTTATAAGTTCTTTTCTTAAAAGAGAACAATGAGCAATGATACATCAATACAAAACCTTCCCAAATTAATTAAGAACTTATAAAGATCTAGCCAATGGCACCAATTAAAAAGGCATTAAACAAAGGGAGAAGCATCAGGTGCATACCTGGTGGAGACAAGCAGATCTCCGAGAATATATAGAGTATTAGTGTGTGAGCGATGCAAGATTACGCAAAGACACATCCTTTTCTCCCTCCGAGCCTTAAGCAAGACGGTTAAATTGTTCACATGAGCCAGCTTAATTAGCTGCATGCTCTCTGATCCGTACACACAAAAGCCCAAGCTGTCCATGTTTAAAATTTATCCTTGGACATATACGTGCATGCGTGACTACGTGGTCGGTCACATTGTCACATCTCGCTTGGTCACATACATACTCACATGCAATTTTTTTTTGCAAAGCCAAAAGCCAAGGGAATCGACAAAATCCACCACTGGATTAGCCCGTTGCATTTGGGCAGCTTCCTGCAGCCCGGAGATGCTACATGCTCTCTTCTTGTGTATTTCTTTTTGAAATTTTGCTCTCTTTTTGTACTAGATAAGAAGCGTCTGGCCTTATTGGTGGTTAATTGCATATGGCTTTCGTAGAAAGGAGCGTGGTCAGTGGTCACAAGGAGGCACCTACTGAATACTGATCACCAACTGTGCGCCCACGCACGCTCAGCCATACATGCAGCTGGTTCATCTGGCAAAAGATTATACCTGCATGCATGCAGAGAATTGCAGATTACAAAATGTAGTAACAAAATGCAGTAAGTACAGCTAACTGTGCTTGCTTGGAAGGTATTTATGCGTGTGGCTTATAAACTGCTTCCTCTATCCAAAAATATAAAGAAAATGTCAAATCTTTTAACTTCAACGGTCAATAAAAAACATAAAGATTTATGTTACTAGATTTATCGCTAAACAAACTATCATAATACGCAACTCATTTTATTTATACATAATTTATTTTATCAAAGTAGCACGTGAGAGATCGTGTCAAAGTCCAAAAGTGATTATATTTATAGTCAGAAAATAAAAATATGTGGTACAAAAAAATAATTTCATGGAAAGAATATTAACCTTTTGTATCTCTTAGCGTTTCAAAAGACAAAGCTGAGTGACGCAAATGATGAAAAAAACCCTAAATTAATTCTAAAATTAAGTTCTACAATTGCAACTCAAACAAGCAGGCTTTGAGATTCATATTCCTAGAACATGGTAAAACTGGGATGTAGTGAAAAGTACATGTGTATTTAATTATGTTCTTGTTGAAAAGAAACTTCCACATGTGCGTTCAAAATATTCATATAGGTAGGTATCAAGAGTTAAAATGTATGGCTTTATGTGATCTTATATAACTTGTACAAGAGATGCAGTACTGTAGTAGTTGGATGGACGTACAGCAATGAAATGGCCAAATCTTCATGCAGCTGGGAAGGACGTCGCACATAACCAACGCTGTAGAAATCAGCCCCCAAACCTGCAGTGAACCAGTGAAGTAGTGAACCATCGCCAGGAGCAGAGAGCAGGGGTTCACAGCTTCTGGATTTCACTATTTCCTGCAAAAATATACTACTACACAAGTTCAGTGGTCCATTCTGGTAGTAGTAGTAATTTGGATCCTGCTTGCTTGCTCCCCTGTGATTAGAGATTCATGGACATTTCATTTCCCCTCAAGGCCACATGTACATATGGTCCTTGGCCTTGTTTGGCAAGAAGAAGGCATTGTCGGTGATGTACTGGTATTGTGTAGTGTAGCAAGTAGTGACCTCCAGCTAATTGCTTGCATAGGACTACAGGAGCACAACTGTACAAGCAACCGAGTAATGGCGCTCCTTCACTGAGCCCTTGGCCATGTCAGTCCTTCTGGGTACCATCCTGTCTAAAAATTGCCATATGGTGCATACGCATAAATGTGATCACAGTACAGACCCGTGAGCGCAACACATGGGATGGCAAAGCAATTAACACCAGCAGGTAAATTAATAGTGCATCTGGTATTCTGGTAAGCAAAACCTGTACCTAGCGTTTTGGCTCATCTTCATCAAGAATATTATAACCATTGGATGCATGCACAGTTTCCTAAACGCAAACACAGATGAAAAACTTAACATACTCCACCCGTTCAAAACGGAAAGGCTTCGATCAATAATTACTCTATTAGGATATAATTCATGTGATATGAAATCATAATCATACTTTTAAATATGCATAAAATAAATTCAATTTTATGTTAAAAAAATATATCCTAAAAGAGTAATTATTAGTCAAAAAAATTTTATCCTAACAAAACAAGATACACCTTATACTTAGAAACGGAGTAGCAAAATAACAAACACTATAGTTTAATCTCTTTTTTTTTTTTCCTTCTTGCCTATTGTTTTGGCTTACATGGTTTCTCTGATCTGATCAGCATCTTTGTATATCATTGTGTAGAGAAGGCTGGACGTGAGCAAGACTGATACCAACCGAAGAAAAAAGGCTGTACTCCGGTGCAATGCAAGTGCAAGAAAGCAAAAGGCCATTAGGAACAAACAGCCCAGCATTAGCCCCCAGAATGTGCTACTAGTAATTATACTGTGGATAATGCTGGAAAATATGAGCTAGTTTTTTCTTCCTAGGGCATCTGAGTCATGGGTCTACCTTGAGAGGATCCAAATGCAATGGACAAACACGCAGAAAAGCAGGAACTTTTGCCCCAAGCGCGTTCCGGCTTTACGCATTTGTGCTTTGGTGTCATGTGTGTACTGAAGAACCTGCAAAGCGTTGCATGTTTAAGGTCAACTGACATTATCAAATAACCCAATAGCTGTTTTCTTGCCCAGTTGATGGTGATAGATACCCCCAACTTGGTGAATAAATACAGGTCAGTTTAGTTTAAACATGATGCTGAATTCCTAGGACTTCAGTACCGATCTAAACATTCCAGGACATGTGCTTAATTAGTCCCCAACCATCAATTTTTCAAAGAGTAGTCACAGATCATAAGTTTGAAGTTGAAGAAATGTGCTGTACTTGTACATGTCACTTGGAAGTTAGTAGGACAGTAAAGTCGAGGCAAGTAATGGAGAATTTTCCCAAGAAACTTAATGGGTGCAAGTTCTGAAACCAAGGCAACTTAATCTTTATTTTCTATTTTGAAGGGAGACATGACTGCTCCAATTTGGCATGTTCTGTGCAGTTTGAAAAGATGAAAACAGGGGAAAAAAAACTGTAAGTTCAGGTCTAACTTCAAAAGCTACTGAACTGAACAATCTAATTAGGTTACTATTTCGTTACCTAGAACGAAAAGAACAAGTACATGACCAGATCAGACTCAGACAAGCAGATTAGACAGATTTTGTCATATATAATAAACCAGCTTCACCTAAACCTAACCAGATTCGTCAGCCCAGCTAGAAACCTTGCTAAATGAAGTGAAACAAAAGATATAAACAACACATCGTAGCATAAACTCATCATTAATCAATCGACACTTCAATAATTAGAAACACGGCTCCAATGATAGAACTAGCATTTCTCACCTGTCCGAAGGTTAGGTGAGGTCTACCATCTTCAGTACCAGTTCATCTACAGATGGGACAAGGCTGTAAATTAAAAGAATTTTATGCCAAAGCTACCTTGGCATTTTAACCACCATGGCATAGTCCGCTTGTTCTATATGCAACTCTGCATCGTCTTCATCTCCTTGTGAAGTTGTGAGCACGCGTGCTGCTGTAATCACATATCAGAAAAGCAGCTTAGGAAGACCTGCAGGGAAAGGACCTGTCCTTGAAGAAAGGCTGACCTGTGATGATTGAATGACCAGTTAGTAGTTTCAACCCTGTATTTTGTAGTAAGATCTGAACTGTTTGGGGCTCCTCTTCTCTGTAGATGTTTGTGCAAGTGCCAACTGGCCATTGAGATTCCGGATGATCCTGGGACTACTACTTTCTGTCTCTCACTGGAGAAAATGGATGTGGGTGAAATAGGCAAAAAGATTTAAGGGTTCATGTCTGTTCAACCGGATTATAATTTTCAGCAAGGGCATTGAGTGAGTGTGCAAATTTCACACCAGCAATGTCGGTGCAGTAATGTGGTCTAGTGGAACGTAGTGGTTTGATGCAGGTTCCATCATACAGTTTCAGTTTCTGGAATGAGCTTTATCTCCAACTAGAAATAGAGAAATAGGACATTGGATTACTTTGTTAACTGCAGAGAACCTAACTCTTAATAGACCTGTACATAAATAATAGTGTTCCCAACTCTCATTTGATATCCTAATAATACCAGAATGGAACCAGGGAAATTACAGCACTTGAGAGATATGATATATATAAAAAAATCACAAGTGTTGAATTGATAAAGAGAAATGGAAGAGCAAAGAACACGTACATGAAAAAGAACACTGTTTTGAAGGTACATGATCATTGAAAGCCAAATCCTACATTACAGCGGTCTCTTCAGCTGGTACAGTACCTCAAATCCTCAATGACGCGATCATTTTATAAGGATGCACCTAACGGGTGAACCCTCAGCTCCAACCAGCCTTAGAGGTAAGCAATGTAACATGTACATGCCAGGTTCCACATCATCTAACTTCAGAGCTTCGACAATTACAATTTCCTTCATGACAAAATAGCCAAATAAATAAGTGGCACATAAACTAGTAAAGAAATATCTGACTGACATAAAAAGCAGCATGCACCATTCTCTGAATCACCGACACACATAGTGTAATGTTCTTCAGAGGTGCACTAGACAAAAGGGAAGTACACATTACAAAAAGTGAAGAGTAAAGTGCGTAAAATCATCATCTCCAACCTTGTCAGTTTAACTCTATTATTACCATCGCCTTTCCAATATAAAGCCCAAAGCCCCCGCCAGCACTAGCCAAAAGATGCTTCTTTATAAAACACAAATCCTTTTCTTTTGTCAACCAATGAGTATACAAATGATGAATCATTGAGTTGCTTTGTCCAAGAAAGTCCCCTAATTCTGACTATCTGAGTTTCTTTTCATTAGTATACAAGAGATTGAGAATGGATCTTTGACAATGCATATTTAGTAACACATCTTGTGTTAGATGGTCATTTAGAAAGCTAAATTGGCAAAAGAAAAAAAAAGTATTCAACATATAAGTCAAGACTAAATCCACCACTAGTGTCAAGGAACTTCTTGCCCTCTTGGTATCACCATTGGAGTATGAGAACCTGTAATTTGTGCAGCTATTTTTGTTTCGTAAATGTCCCCTGATAGATCTTGAAGCTCAGGACCCACGAACACACCATTATTGAATTTCTATGCCTGCTAATTGTACTCCAAAGATTTAAAGAAAAGGAGGGGGAGCTAGCTGTAGTTCAATAAATAGAAAGGAGAAACATGCTGATTAGTTTTGGAAGTACTATTTTGGATCTAGCATCAGCATTCTCAGAGTAATTCGATCAACAATGCCTGATACAGAAAATTTGTGCAGTACAGGCAACAAATTCAACAGTAAGAGACTAATAGATCTTATTACAGGTGGTGAGAGTACTAAAGCTGATCCATAGATTTCAATATTTCATACAGGAAGTCAAGTTTCTTACCTTACTTTTCAAAAACACTACATGTGCAGGAATCATGTGTTCATACGAAGCGACTGATAGATAGTCCATCCCTACAGGATTATCAAGCAAACATGTTAAGTCCAGGTTGTAAAAGGTAAGCACATCAACCTATCAGAACCATATACACCAACTGACCGATGTTCCATAGGACAGGATGGCAGCATAGCAATTACTTACCGACTAGCTTAATATCAGTGTAACCAACCAACCATTGCGCACCATCCTCTGTAAATCCAACAAAACTCAGATCACTCTCCTTTTGCCACATCAGCCTCCTGGAAATTAAAAATTCCCAATCTATTAAGCTTTCATCACATGGAGCTTAAATGATAAAAATCGTGCAGTACACCTAAATCGGATATTTATTACTTCCTCCGTTTCATAATGTAAGACTTTCTAGCATTGCCCATATTCATTTAGATGTTAATGAATCTAGACTAGATTCATTAGAATCTATATGTATGTGGGTAATGCTACAAAGTCTTGCATTGTGAAACGGAGGGAGTAGTTACTTGTCAGTGTTCATTGTTCTGAAAAGAACTCGACGAACTCCTCTTGGGATGTTCAGGGACTCCATTACTTCAGCTGCATTACGCAATTTTGTTAGTACTACCAACCCAAACACATGAGAACAGACATGCTAACTTAAGCTTCTTTAAGAAGTATAGAAGCAAAATGCCAAATTGGGCTGTGAGTTAGAGATAACTGAATAATGATGTGAACCATGCATCAGGTCACTTATCTCTACAACCCCGGAATAAAAATTTAGATTTATGTTGTTTTTGCCGGGTCGGCGAAAGAAACGCCCGACCAAATTTCATTAAGATTGGAAATTAGATTTATGTTGACATGGATGGAAGATAATTTAGTCCAACATTTAATGGATAAAGTGCTCAACAAATTTCAGAAACTATAATATTACCAGTTATGTTTGAGTATCTCGGGATATCAACCAGCAATGCAGGACCTGTCCATTACAATCAGAAATTGATTATTACAACTTTATAGGAATACATTAACTTTAAAATCAAAATCACATGCGTTTCTCCTGATCACCCTAATTAAAAAAAAAAACGAGAACAAAAACTACCAAAAAGTATAGATGAATATGCGCCTCACATATCTCATAATCATGACTACTCACATGGATTCTGAAAAGAGTTCAGTCTTAATATCAGTTCATCAGAAGGACCAACAAAATTCGAGCGCGTGGCCTCGTGCAAAGGAGAATCAGAAAATCACGCCAAAAGTAAGCTTCGATAATCGATCGATACCATTGAGGAGACCGAGGTCGAGGGTGTCGACGTCGAGGCCGGCGTCGAAGTGCGGCTGCCACATGTGGCCGGAGGCGTCGACGTGGGTGCCCGTGTGCACGCTCATCCGGAGCTCCGAGAGGTTGGAGCGCGAGCCGTTCGCCATGGACTTCTTCAGCCGCACCAGCGCGCCCACCCCGGCGCCCGAACCCAGCACCGGGAGCTCCGGCCGCACCGCGTGCGTGATGTCCAGGATCCGCCTCCCTCCGCCGCCGCCGCCGTGCTCCTGCGGCGCAGCCACATCCGGTGCGGCTGAGCAGGTGGGGAGGCGAGGGTTCGCCGCGTGGTCTCCGGCGGCGAGGGGAGCCTGGCGCGCGGCCCGGCGACGAGCAGGAGCACGACGGTGGCGAGATGAGCCATGGCGCTCGCAGTTCGAGCGAGACGTTCTGTTTTTTTTCATTAAAAAAATCGAAGATAGACGTGCTAGGTTTTTTTTTTAGTTTTAAGATAAGACGGTTTTTTTTTTTTCACTGATCTTGTGAAATTTGTGCGTTTTGAACATGATATAAAATTTTGAAATGGTTTTGATGTTGTTTCATTTAGACGCCATCTAAAACGTAAAGTTTCAAAATTTTGTACAAAATTGGGAGGACAGGAAACATCATCCATTGATATGAATTTGTATTGCACAAATTTTCCTTTGGAATTAAATTCCTGTTATGCAAACAGGGGCCCATGAGACTGTAGCTTGGAATCTGGATCAAGCCCATCGCAAAAATAACAAGTACCAACTCTAGCCCAACTTTACACAAATCAGCCATCCAAACCTAAAATGGGGGCAAATTAATGCCACCACAATCAGAGCAAAATTCAGCATCAGCAATAAGCTGATTGAAAATACAAACCGATCATATTTAAATTCACCATACATCAAGAGTACAAAGCAAATTTATTGAGCATCTCAAACAACATGGTACAAAGTCGACAAGTTACTGCAACTTTTCACAGTAAACACTCACCAGGCGGTTGCAGTTAGAACTAGAATTACTGCTTCCCCCCTTTGTAGAAAGCAGTAGTTACAGTCACAAAACAGCCAAACATGACCTCAAAACAGAACAAAGGTGGATCACTGTTACAACAAACCCAAAACATACAACATAATCGAACAAATTCCATTCGTGACATTCTGCAAGCTATGATATATGATATATACCAGATGGTAACTACTACCATTGGTTGCTAAGATGTTGACATGAATCGCTTCAGGAATGATTTCATTTGTTTCACTTAACTGGATGATGAAGGCTGGATACCATGGATAAATTTGAAAACTGATCATCACTTGTTGCTTACTTGCTTTTGTATGTGGACAACTTCAGTCCACCAAGTGTGCCATATCAATATGGTGCTGGTGGATAAGTTGCAGGATAGGGCGCTGCATAAGATCCATCATGGTAAACAGAGATTAATTACCTTATTAGTTCTTGACTAATGCTATGTGAATGGATGAATTCATGTCTGCTCAGCCATATCTTACCAGGTGGATATGTGGGCTGTCCTTCTGGAGGTGGTGGGTAAGTTTGTCCATACGGTTGCGGTGGATATGGTTGTCCCTGCGGCTGCGGTGGGTATGGTTGTCCCTGTGGCTGCGGTGGGTATGGTTGTACTTGAGGCTGCGGTGGGTATGTTTTTCCCTGCGGCTGCGGTGGGTATGTTTCTCCCTGCGGCTGTGGTGGGTATGTTTGTCCCTGCGGCTGTGGTGGGTATGGCTGTGGAGGATATGTTGTACTTGTAGGAGGGTATGCCGCATGCTCAACATCGCGAGCTAGCAGAGGTGGTGGTGGATGTGGGTATGCTGAAGTAGGATATGGCGCCGGGACATGGCTAGCAGGATAGGATTGATATGGCGGTACTGCAGGGTATCCTGCAGGGGGTAGTGCGTATGAAGGCGAGGGGGCAGCATATGGTACTGCTGGTACTGGCACTGGAGGAACAGAATAGGTGGTCGACGCGGCAGAAATTTTACCCGGCTTGTTCTTCTGGTGCACATAAGAAAACCCATGAGGCAATGCTATATCAACAAGAATAAGGCAGCAAAGGTTAACCAGTCTCTCACCATTGCTGAAACATCAAAATGCATTATGAGCGTCACTTCCCCAGCGGACCTGAAGATACACTACTATCAGGAAGTTCACAAGTGCAATGCGATCAAGGTAAAAGAAATACGACTACCTCATATGGCGCGTCTGGAGGGGCCATGAGGCGTCATCATAGCCACGCGTAAGCACCTTATGCAGCTGCACCCTACAAAAAGGCTCAGTGGACAGTTATTTAAGAACAGTAATCACCAAATGGGCGTAATTGAGGTCCACAAACCTGCCATTGCCAATGAAATCATCATGGGTGAGCGTGTTGCTGTTCCACACTGTAACGGTTAGCTCACGAAGCCCCTCAATGAGAGGTATATGAAACTTCTCGTCAAAAGTAGGGTTCCTTCCCCCATCTGGCAGAAACATCATATTCATATTAAAAAAAAGTAGAACTGGATTGTGGTAGAAATAGAGAAAGTGGCATGATGAAGCTCAGTTTAGCAGAAGGATGCTTGTATTAGAAAATAAGAAGTGCATGGATATAAAATATCAGCAAGATGAATATTATCCTAGACTCCACTCAGGAAAGGGCATTTGATGATTGATTTCATTATTACATAGTACAGAGCTAAGAACCCCTTGGAAGTTGAATAAGGAACATGTCGCAGTATTTGGAAAACTTCCTGACAATTACTATATTAATAACTCGAAGTTTGTATTGTACTATAATAAAATGCTGTTTAGGACAGCTAGTGCCTGGATTTTCAGTTGTAGCACAGTACTTGTAAGGTAGCTGGAAAGGGGGGGGAACATTCTTCAGCACTCATGCTTCTAATCTTTGTATAGTATAAGAACAACATAAAAATTGGGTCTTAATGGCAAACTCCTCTAAAATTCACATAACCTAATAAACTCCTTGTTGGGGTTTGTAAGGCTAGGATGTGGGTATGCGGCAATTCCCCATTTCACAAAAAAGTTGAATTTCTCAACTTCTAAACCAGAAAGATTAGAATACAGATCACTCTTATAGGAGCCTTTTGCCTTTCCATTTCTGACTTTATTTTCCCGAAAGCATGAAAGCACTACTCAACACATGTCAGTAACTGGCAGACTTTACAGAAGGGAACAAGATTACAATCCCAATTGCTAATTATTAGCCTTGTACTGATAGCAATTAAATTCTGATAAGGTAACATGGTTCAGAATTTCTTTTTTTGTACCACATAGTATTATGGTAACTTCCTTAGCCTGAAAAGACGCTTGTGTAATGGCTAGTCATCATAGTAGAGTACCCTAAGAAACAGCTCCTAAATCCCACTAGCAAGGGTGCTTTTGTTATTCTGCTGTTGTCAACAAGAAATACTAGGCAAAAAATGGTGTGCGCCTTTATCTTTATTTTTTTTTTAATCTTCCTATTATTAAATGACACAAAGCATTTGCCTGTTTTGATAAAAAAGAAAGAGTTAAGGTGATGGAGCCGAGAAGCAATAAGTAGCGGATACCACAAGCGTGCAGGACTGCCTTTATGTGGAAGGAATAACACAAAGGTAAAGGTGGCATAATTCCACCTCTAATTTTGTAAAGAAACGAGCTAAACGCCATGGCACATCTAATTTTGTAAAGAACAAGCTGAATACTATGGCGCATCGCATCTAATACATGGTCCACATAGAAACTAGGGAAATAGTCAGCAAGCTACTACTTCCTCCATTTCATATTATAAAATTTTCTAAAATTGCTCACATTCATATATATGTTAATGAATCTAGACATATATGTGTGCCTAGATTCATTAACATCTACTCCATCCGTCCCAAAATATAACAACTTTTAGCCTTCAGGATTTGTCCCAAAATATAACAACTTCTCCACCAACATTCTCTTTCCAACCAATCACACGCCTCCACCATTCACTTTTCCCACCTACCTCCAGTACTTATCCAATCACAACTCTCCACCACTCACTTCTACCTACTTTCTTAATAACCGTGTCCTACTCTAAAACTTCTTATATTCTTGGACATAGGGAAGGGAGTATATGAATGTGAGCAATGCTAGAAAGTCTTATAACCTGAAACGGAGGTAGTACAAGTTATTTCAGCTAACTATTCCAACCATGACCAATTCGCCATCGCTCTTTCAAAGCAAAACTGAGCAACCCCATTCTCATGAACAAAGGAAGAACGACATATTTTGTACCAATCACTCAAGGCAATCGGATGAGTGCCGCCCGAAAGGCAACAAAAAACAGCATTGACAGAAGAATGCACAGTGCACACTACCCCAATTCGAGTGTATTTCATCACAATTCAAAGCTCCAAACCCTAGCGGTTCACAGCTCAAAAACATTAACAAGATGGAGAGGAGGGAGGGGGGCTTACCGGTGCAGGTGCGGGTGCGGTACTTGTTGGTGGCGTACTCGATGCAGACGTAGGGATCCTGCCGCGTGAAGAACTCCGTGTCCCTCAGCTTCCTGCACCCAGTGACTGACGACGGATGGACAAAACACCCCAAAAAAAGAAAGAAAAACACAGGAAAGCCACACAGGTGAGACGCCGCCGCCGCCAAATTCGGATTCGGAATTGAGCGAGGAAAAAAAAATCTCGGGGTCACCTCTGACTTCGAGGATCTGGCCTTGTATCGACATGGATGGCTACGGGCGCGGGTCGTCTCGCGGAGGAGCGGGAGAGGGGAAGCTGAGTTGACGATGAACCGAGACGACCCTGCTAGAGCCTCTAGCACTAGCAGTAGTGTTCGTATTGTAGGCTTGGAGCCTGCCCTGTTCGAACTTAAACATTTTTTTCTTTTTTTCGAACTTATACATTTTTTTTTTTGGAGAACCACTCTGGAATATGTGGATACGTAACTTTTTCATCGCATCAAAACTTTCATACACATAAACTTCCAACTTTTCCGTCAAACTTTCATTCTTAGTGTGAACTAAACGCACCCATAGACACTTGTGATTCATATAACAAAGTTAGGCAAGTCTATTTATAAGATGAACTGGAATAGATTCATATTCGCAGAAAAAAAAAGCTTTGCTAAAGGGATTGCGTGAAGTCTCCGCTGCGTTCCATCATCAGCCGCGTGCATCCTCCAACTGCAAACGTGCATTCAATTGCCAAGAGGTTTCCCGTCTTTAGAGATCTAAGGCAGGTCAGCTTGCTCTTTCAATCCCGCGGTACCGTAGCGGGTGTAACAGATCCCGGGACCCTCGTTAAGGCGAAATCAAAATACAGACGCAGCAAGCGGTAGTAGTACTCCGTGTTTATTTATAGGGTTAATTGGCGATCTCGATGTGGACAAATGCAGGCGAAGTTTCCTTGCACGTTCCAAGTAAGTCAACCGACAAGTTGCCCCTCCCTGCTGCTGTGTGACGCGGTAAAAAAAAAAAAAGACCCAACACCAACAGGTACAAAAAGTTCACAAGAAATGAAGTGTGGACATCATCGTCTACCAACCCAAGCTACTATCCAACTTGATGTACTCTACTGTAGGAGTAATTCATTGTCCATTACACATCAGAACCACAATAAATTGTGTGGGCTAGTTCGTCTATATTTACAGTCAGCAACACATAGCCACAGGGAAGTGAGCTTACCATGAGTTTTCTGGTGTGTATTCTTTTTTCTTGAGCTGTTCTTCCCTTGGACTTTGTTGTACAACAATCCTTACTTTTCCTATCACTAACTGACGGACTCATTTCACTCTACAATGCGGATTACTAACCACAAGCAGAAGCTCCAGGGCAGAAGTCAGATCGTTGATATGCCCCTTGCTTTGTCCAAAAACTCGTCCCTGCTTATGCAGCCATCCTTGGTTGGTTTCCACGCATGATATGGCGCCTGAACCTCAGCCCCAACTCTCCTTCCTGATCGCGAGGAATGAGTGCTTGCTCGTGTTCATCATCGTCAGACGCTGTAGTTGTTCCAGGTTCACTTGAACGGGGTGAGTCCTCACCAAAGTTGTGCAGCCTCCGCCCAATCAGATAACGGTCATCCCTAATGGAATTGTGGAGATTGGTGAACCAAACATGGAATCTCTTGCCACAGAAGAACACACACACACACACACACACACACACACACACACACACACACACACACACACACACACACACACACACACACACACACACACACACACACACACACACACACACACACACACACACACACACACACACACACACACACACACACACACACACACACACACACACACACACACACACACACACACACACACACACACACACACACACACACACACACACACACACACACACACACACACACACACACACACACACACACACACACACACACACACACACACACACACACACACACACACACACACACACACACACACACACACACACACACACACACACACACACACACACACACACACACACACACACACACACACACACACACACACACACACACACACACACACACACACACACACACACACACACACACACACACACACACACACACACACACACACACACACACACACACACACACACACACACACACACACACACACACACACACACACACACACACACACACACACACACACACACACACACACACACACACACACACACACACACACACACACACACACACACACACACACACACACACACACACACACACACACACACACACACACACACACACACACACACACACACACACACACACACACACACACACACACACACACACACACACACACACACACACACACACACACACACACACACACACACACACACACACACACACACACACACACACACACACACACACACACACACACACACACACACACACACACACACACACACACACACACACACACACACACACACACACACACACACACACACACACACACACACACACACACACACACACACACACACACACACACACACACACACACACACACACACACACACACACACACACACACACACACACACACACACACACACACACACACACACACACACACACACACACACACACACACACACACACACACACACACACACACACACACACACACACACACACACACACACACACACACACACACACACACACACACACACACACACACACACACACACACACACACACACACACACACACACACACACACACACACACACACACACACACACACACACACACACACACACACACACACACACACACACACACACACACACACACACACACACACACACACACACACACACACACACACACACACACACACACACACACACACACACACACACACACACACACACACACACACACACACACACACACACACACACACACACACACACACACACACACACACACACACACACACACACACACACACACACACACACACACACACACACACACACACACACACACACACACACACACACACACACACACACACACACACACACACACACACACACACACACACACACACACACACACACACACACACACACACACACACACACACACACACACACACACACACACACACACACACACACACACACACACACACACACACACACACACACACACACACACACACACACACACACACACACACACACACACACACACACACACACACACACACACACACACACACACACACACACACACACACACACACACACACACACACACACACACACACACACACACACACACACACACACACACACACACACACACACACACACACACACACACACACACACACACACACACACACACACACACACACACACACACACACACACACACACACACACACACACACACACACACACACACACACACACACACACACACACACACACACACACACACACACACACACACACACACACACACACACACACACACACACACACACACACACACACACACACACACACACACACACACACACACACACACACACACACAGAGATGATACTCACGTGATGTCCAGAGGAAAAATCGATGGAGCTACTTGCATGGCCAGTTTGACAGGTAAGAAAACAAGCATCACAATCAAGCTTCCATACACAGCAACAGACAGAAGAACTCGCCGGGCATGTTTATGCACAGGATCATCAATCAAATCCCTAAACGGATTGTAATTTGGATCGGCAGGGTCCCGCAAGAAATAAAGAACACCATTGCGCAGTACCTATCATAGAGAGTCAGTGAGAATGAGATCCATGAGAATTTACGAATCTGATAGTGGAACTAGCAAAATGACTGAGCAATACCCCTCGAAGAAGGCTGACAAATATGCTTATTTGAAGCATATATATAATCCCAACAAGCCAATGGATAGAGGAGCTTGCCAAGGGTGACATCGTGAAGAATTCAACTCTTTGAGCAATTGTTGCACCCAGCATCTTTAAGGTGCATACATCAAGCCACCAACCGCACATAAGGGGAAATACACCAAGTTCAATCACCAAAAGGAATGCAACTTTGACCATAGTCATGAGATGCTTCATTCCAGCAAAGAATTGCCTGCATAGAGATGGGATAGCCTCTAAAATGGTAGCTATACCGTAGAGCCTCCCAATGGTGAAACGTTCTCCCCTAGCATACCGCAGTAAAGCCAATGATCCAATGTACAAAAACACAAGGCAAAAGATAAACATATATCCCACAGCAAGAGTTGTCAGATCAGAAAGATAAGATGAGCCAATAGCAGTTCCTTTAATCAGACTACTCTTCCCAGAGGCCTGCATTACAGTAAGACCAGTGGCATTTATCTTCAATGATTGAGTAACCACCTCAATGACATGACCAATGACACCTTCATTATGGCTGTCAGCAGATAAGTTCTTCACGGCATTAAGTGCACTCTTCAATGTATCATTAGCCAATGAAATAGCAGTTTCGGTAAACGGCATCATTCTTGCCAGCATAGGACTAGAGGCTGAAGAGAAGAACCATGATAGATAGTACAGGACAATCCTTCCCAATGAGAATGGTACGAAGATCACAACAATGAGGAATATAGCATTGCTGGCCAGAACCTGGAGAAAATAAAAACAGGAATGAACACTATGGGACACAGCACAACTGCAGTAAAACTTGAAAAAGATCAAGTGGTCCATGTTGTTAAAATTTAAAAGCACATGCCACACTATTGATTTACAAGCTTTTTAAATGAAGATATAGAAAAGACTCCCTCAGGCCATTCATAGCATTTTTTAGGAGTCAGGAATAACAAATACGCTTGAAGAAGCAAAAAAAGGAAGAAAAAAAAGCTGGCAAAATTAGACAAATAAGCACATAATGCGCAACAGTGTTGAACATCACGTCAAATGAAGAAACCAAGATAAACTATGCAAAGCTAGTTTGGGAAGTAGTGTGTGTAGTTTTGTAGCATATTCAGTACTTCCTCTGTCCCACAAAACCTGCCATTTCACCGCCCCTGCGTTGTCCCATAAAATGTGTCGTTGTACAGATGGGTGGTGGGTCCAGTCTATGCGTGGAACCAGAAAAAAACTATTTTTTTTCCAATCCGTGATCTTATCTTCTCGCTGATTCAGTTACCCCATCCGACTCCTTGTCCCCTCCGTCGCTTGCCCCCTCCCACCGCACCGATCCCCAATCTTCGCCGCCCCCCACGATCCTCTATTTTCCCCGCCCTGATCTGGCTCCTCCATCGCCCCCAACCCCGATCCCCCATCTCCCCCCACCTTGATCCGGCTCCTATGTCGCCCCTAACCCCAATCCCTAGCCTCCTCACCTCGCCTCTCCCCTCCACAGTTAGCGTGGGCAATGGCGCGGCGGCCCTGGAGGCCAAACTCGGCTGGTCAGTAGGGCCACATCCAAGCAGGCAAGTGGAGGAAGGCGAGGTGGATGCAGGCGCTGTTGTGGTGGAGTGCTCGGCGCCGATAGCGTCCAGTTCCTCACTGAGGAGTAGCATGCATGTCGATCATTCTCCGATGCGGAGGGGCATCACGGCAGTTGCTTCGTCAGCGGTAGACTGGACGTTGGCGACGGCGGCAACCCAAAGGGCGGCGGCTGCAGCGACGGCAACCTGCAGGGGGGCGGCGAGATTTGTGGCAGCAGCCAGCAACCAGGGTGCGGCGTGACCGGCAATCAGGGGTGGCGGGATTCGTGGCGGCAGCAGCTGGAGCCTCCAAAGCAGGTGGTGAGGTGCAGCTTGCTTGATGGACTCAATGTACCACACATATGCGCGGTCAACAATGGTGATAGAGGATCGAGAACTGAATCAAATAAATGGGGGCAATTTGGTATTTTTGACATCACGTTAATTTGGCTACATAACCTTAAAGCGACACATTTTGTGGGACGGAGGAAGTAATATTTATCACTTCCAAATTGGCCCATAAGAAGCAAGAAGTTCTGCAACATGGCAATGTCGTACTGTTCATTAAAAAAACAAGAACATGTTGTGGGGCAGGAAAGCAAAATCCTTACTGTTATTGCGTTCTCAACCAAGTGGAAAACAGGGCCTTGCATGCCTACAAGTTCATCAAAAGGAACATCCTCTGCACCATCTGCATCATCCAAACCATCTAGCATCTGCTCGACTTGAGCTTCAAGTCGTTCTAATCGAGCAGCAACATTTTCTGCATTTCTTCTCAAAAGTTCACCAGCACCAAGTCCTTGGGCTTCTGCTAATTCGTCAATGTTTCCATCTGCAGCAGGAACCCTGTTATTAGGGCCAGGTAGCCTTCTGACAGCTCGTGCACCATGCCTTTCACGGCCCCCATCATCCCTCTCAGCATCATGTCCTCCAAGTTCCCGCAAGTGTCTTATATAGTCCCTTAAAGAGGTAGCTCCAAGAAATATAAGGACAATAATAGCTGAGAGAAGAAAACCATGTAAACAGTCACTTAGGATCAACTGAGCGCTGATATGACTCAAGAATAGCCTCTGTGCTTCACCAAGACTTCTCACGAATGTTAACCTCCATATCCAGTAAGTGATGAAGGGGATAATCATGAGCCAAACTGAAAGAACAAAGGCAAGCCGGAGGACAAACTGAAGCACATGGCACGCTTTCATCCCAACACCAACAATAAGTTCTTGGAAGGGGAGTCTTGACGGAGCATTGTCAGCATAGACGGGCGAGAAAGAGAATGCATGTTTGCAAACCTGCAAAGCATATACACACATAGTTTAAAAAATTACCTAAGCAAAGTTGCAAACTGTTGAGTTGAACAAAACAAAAGGAGAAAAGAATACTAATGTCCTCTTTTTTCATGCAAAAAGAGGCACTATGTCCCGGCATCTATCAACCTAAACCTAACTGGTCCGTCAATATTATGAACAGATCCAAGATGTAGATTCTTCGCAAGCTAAATAATGCGCTAGGTTTCAATCTCTTGCAGTCACAGGAAGAAACCTTGTCCCTACTAAGCTAATGTCCTCTTTTTCATGCAAATAGAGGTCCGGGATGTCCCGGCATCTATCGACCTAAACCTAACTGGTCCGTCAATATTATGAACAGATCCAAGATGTATATTCTTCGCAAGCTAAATAATGCGCTAGTTTTCAACCTGCGGTCACAGGTAGAAAACCTTGTCCATACTAAGCTTTACATCTGTAAATGTGATTGCTGAGAAATATCTGAAACTAGCTAATGTTGCAACGAGATCAAATAAATACAGCTAGCAGCCTTGTAGAATAATCTAAATAAAAACAATGTCTCAGCGTACGGTTCACAAACCCTATTCCACAAATTATATCATCTTAGAGCCGTAGAAACCTCTCTAAATTATATCATCTTAGAGCCGTAGAAACCTCTCTCGCCCATAAAAGGTATCACTGTTATCCCTTGCCCCTATCCAGCGCGAGCGAAGTGATGCTGACCTATTACAACCACCAGCTACATACAACACCGCAAAAATTCACCAGAAATTATCGAGCAAATGCACCGGATTATCATCCAATCGATCGATTCCACCGCCGAATCGAGACAAACCCCCACCCCTAAAAGCGAACCGAGGGTTCCGTACCTCGCACTGGCGGGAGTTGCTGTGGTCGAGCCACTGGAGGAGGCAGTCCTGGTGCACGAACTTGATGCTGCCGCTGCAGGCGCACGGGTACCGGAGCGGGTGCTCGTCGTCCCCGGGGTTCCGGCAGATCCGGCACACGTCCCCTTCCTCCTCCTCCTCGTCCTCCTCCGCCACCGCCGCGGTGGATGAGGGCGGCCGCGCCTCCTCCTGCTCGGCCGCGGGAGGCCGGTCCGCGGCGACGTCCGCCATGGCTGGGCGCGGCGGCGGCGGCGGCCGTGCGTGCGATCGCGCGGGGGGGGAGGGAGACCGCGTGGGGGGAGGAGGCGGTGGGGAAAGAGGGGGAGAGAAGGATGGATTAGCGCCTCGTTAATAACGCGTTGGTGACGAGGAGGAGTCCCTGATGGGTGGGGCCCCCCGCGGGGGAGGCGGTCGGGCTTAGCGGGTCGCGGTTTGGGTCGGTGAGGAGAAGGTTGGTTCGGGTGGAGGATATTTATAGCGGGTGGAGGTCGGTTTTGGGACTCTGGGCGTGTTGTTGTTGTTAGCCTCGGGTAAAAAAAGGCCGTTTATCTGGTTGGGCTCAGTTATCCCATATAAGGGCGAGAGATGGGATAGCCCATCAGGCCCATCTATATCACATCACTGCTAGATTTTCATTTTTATATATTTATTTATTTATTTTTAAAAAAGATTTTTAAAATAGTGTAAAGTGCACGGGCGGTCCTTAAACTTGTAGGATGTGTCATCTAAGTCCCAAACTCTCAAAATGTAGATCTAGGTCACATAACTTGTTAAAGTGTGTCATCTACTCCCTCCGTCCAAAAAAAAAAGTCTAGATTCGTAACACTACGAGGGTCATATCCCCTCCTAGATTGGCTTTTATTTGGGACGGAGGAAGTAGATCTCAAATCGCAACAGCCCCGCTAGTATCCTACATAGCGCTAATATGACATGCCACATGGATGTGATGTGTTATCATCTTGACTGATAAATAGGACCCACTTAAAAATTTTCTTTTTCCTTTTTCTTTTTCTTCTCCTTCTCTTTTTTTTCCTTTCTTCTCCTTCCTCTCACAACAATTGTAGGCCACCGCCGCACGATATGCTCGGGTCACAGAGAAAGGAGAATAAAAGAAAAGAAAAAAGAAGAAGGAGAAGAAGAAAAAAGGAAAAGGAAAATTTTTAAGTGGATCCCATTTGTCAGTCAAGATGATGTCACGTCATATCCGTGTGGCATGTCACATTAGCGTCACGTAGGATCTTGGAAGGGCCGTGGCGATTTTGGAATCTAGATGACACACTTTGACAAGTTATGAGACTTAGATGTGTATTTGAGAGTTTAGGGATCTAGATGGCACATCTCTACAAGTTTAAGAACTGCCTGTGCACTTTACTCTAAAAAAATAAATGACTGTTTCGAAGTTTTGCAGAAATGCACTCCTCCTGCTCCACCGTAGGACGGGGCATATAAATCGCTCTATGCTAGAGCTAGAAATGTGACGTGGTAGACGATGGGTAGGGCACGCTGTGGAAATTTTGCTGGCAGCCCCCTCCCGACAATAAATCACCCTATGAGAGAGCAAGAGTAAAACACTCATTCTGTCCCATAATGTAGCAACCTAATATGGAATTAGACATACCTTAGTACTATGAATTTGGACATGATGCATGGCCAGATTTATAGTATTAAGATGTATTCCATCCTATATTATATTGCTATATTTTAGAACGGATAGAGTAAATGATAGCGATGTGGTCAGGACTCAACAATGACAATGTAAGGTCCCACATTTCATATAGATGACGGATGAGGGCCGAAACAAAGTTTATCACAATTATTTGAGGGCGTTGATGAATGGATGAAATATTAGAAAGCTAAAAAGGTGGTTTAATATAGTTCTATAAGAAAGAAATGCCAATAAAGAAATATTTTAAAGATTATACCATTTAGTAGCTTAGGAAGTGTGACCATAATAATCTATAATCCATAATCCGAAAGAGAAAAGGATGGAACCTGCGTGTAGACTGTGGAGCAAAGTGAGAAATCCATAGTGTTCGCCTCTTCTTCTTTTCCTAACGAATCGGCATAAGATTTTTTTTCTACTAAGTATTCTTATTTATCGAATAAAGCATGAGAAAACTATAACCCCAAGGGTTCACATATGATTAACTAATCATGTGTTTGGTACAAGAGATGGAATGGATGGGGTTGGGTTAAATACATTTTTCAGATTGTTTGGTTTGATAATAGCTAGGATGGGATATTCCCTGGAATGCAATATTCCCCAAATATCCAAGTTGATCTATTCCTTAAAAACTGATGGACCAACACCACCTAAGTGCATAACAGTTTAGGGTTTAAGACCATTTAGGACCCCTTTGAATCAAAGAAATTATAAAGGAATTTCATATGATTGAAATCCTATAGGAAATTTTCCTAAATAGCCCTTTGATTCAAAGGATTGAACTTTTCCTATTCCTATAAAATTCCTATGGAATGGCTTATTGCATATATTCCAAACTTCAAGTGAACCTCTTGGTAAAAATCCTTGAGTATATCTCTCTCATCCGATTCCTGTGGTCCAATCAAATGATCATTCCTGTGTGTTTTTCCTGTGTTTCGCAATCCTCTGTTTTACACTTACATTCTTGCTAGAATCATATGTTTTTCCTATTCCTCCTTTTTTTCATTCCTACGATTCAAAGGGGCCTAAAATATGAAATTTTTTTGGGGATTTATTCCCTAAGCGACAGGCTGTTCGCTCACCCTCCTGTGAAAGTACTTTTTGATGGCCTGTATAAATTATTTGAAGTGTATTGGCTGTCATAATAACTTTTTTATATGTAAATGTGCAAAGGAATATGCAAGTTTGGCTGTATAAATTATTTTAAGTGCATTGACAGTCGTACACGTACATAGCCATGTAGCACATTTGATTGGTCAACTTCTAAGATGCGTGATCACTGAAAAATATATAGAAAGCAATGACTTCCAGGAGTCCAGGAAAATTGCATAGAATACAGATTGGGAAGTGAAGTACCAATATTTATTTCTGCAGGATTCCATATACTTTCATTACTATATGCATAAATCTTCTACAGTACATTGCAATAATTATTTTTTCTGAACCGGGACAGCGCAAAGCAATAGCCTTGTCGATCAATTATTAGTCTTAGAACTCAGCTCAGATATAGCTCTACTTCAGCAGGGGCACATCGGATCGGTTAACATTTTAGTCAACAGGGGCACATCGAGCAAGTATAATAGTAGACTATAAGCCGGCTAAATGCTGAGGTGGAGGAGAGAAGAGAGGAGAGAGAGGAGAAGCGGGCTGTAAATTTACTGCCGTCTCGAACACAAGAACTAAGAAACTCTATGAGATAGACAAGTGGACCCTATATTAATGGTAAAAAGCTAACTATTATATGGGTAGGCTGAAAGAAGACTACAAAGAACATTATAGCCAACAGGTCGGTTGTATTACTAACCTTGCTCTTATGGGTAGGCTGACAGGAGGTTACAAATAACCTTATAGCCAATAGTTTCTAAGAGCAAGGTTAATAATACAGTCGACCTGTTAGCTATAAGGTTCTTTTTAGTCTTCTCTCAGCATACCCATATAATAGTTAGCTCTTTATAATTAATACATGCCCCACTTATCTCTTTTACAGAGTTTCTTGGTTCTTGTGTCCAAGCCGGCTGTAAGTTTATAGCCCGCTTCTCCTCTCTCTCTTCTCTTCTCTCCTCCAACTCGGTATTTAGCCAGCTTATAGCCTACTATTATACTTGCTCTAAAATCACTTAAGATTCGGCTCTGTTACCGAGGCCCATGATTGCAACCTAGCTAGTATAATTAATACATTCTCTGCCTGCCGCTTCCTCCTCCTCCGCCACTGCTGCTGATGACCTGGCTCTGTTCATCAGTCAGATACTGTTGGGTCACCAGTGCGTCACAAAACCAAAAAAATAATCAAAGCAAAACGACACGTCCTTGTACTCTTGGAGTGATTAGCAATTTTAGCATGCATGATGCATTATCAACTGATCAGCCAGCAGTTGCGAACTCAGAATTAAAACCGCCTGGAGTTAAGTTTTTGCCGGAGTTAAAATGAAAAACCGCCTGGAGTCCTATATATACTCTCACCGTTTTATAAAATGTCATTTTTATTTTTTCTAAATCAAACATCAAATTTGAATGCTTGATCAAATTTATAAAAATATATAGCAACACTTATAGCACTAATTTAATTTCATTACATCTAATATTAAATATATTTTGATAATTTCTTTGTTTTGTGTCGAAAATATTGATGTACTTTTCTATAAACTTGGTTAAAGCTAAAGAAATTTAATTTTTTAAAAAAGTCAAACAACTTATAATATGAAATAGATAGTTAGTCCTAATTATCCAATTTTTAATTGATATACTAATTAACATGATAACATTAGTTAGAATTAGATAATCTACTCAGGCCCTGTGATCCCAGGAAGATCAATGTAGGAACACCACTGTAAGTGAGCATACATACCATCAGGAGCATGTTCCGGCTACTGGGGTGGCGCTGATGCTGATCAGGACGGATGACCGCGCCGCCGTCCGGCATCGCCGGAGCCAAGGAAGGCCTAGCCCAGATGCTCCTCTGACGGTGGCAGGCGGTCGTCTCCTCCTCTTCCGGCAGCATGAACTGTTATTTTTTTTCCCGGCATGGAACAGCTCATCGTCAATGTCACCGACAGTATCATCTAGCAATGGACATGCGAGTCTCACCGTCAGGCTCGTCCTCTGGGTTCTTCGTGCAGAGTGGAGGACCTCGGCGGCGGCGGGATCGCCGGCGGCCCGTTCGCCGCCGGAGCACCCGAGGCTGAGCTCAAGATCAAGCTCGCTGTCCCAAGCTGCAACAACAAAAACACTACTGCGGTCAGGAAAATGCGAGGCGCATACCAGTTGCCAATTGTCAGGCAACTTATTTTTGTCGTGATCATTCATCAGAGAACTGAGATACTTCCTCAAGATATTTATCTTTCAATTTTTTTTCTAATTTTAGTCAAATTTATAGAAAAAATTAACAATATTGACAATACTAAACTAATTTTATTAAATATATATTCTGATAGTAATGTTTGTTTTGTGTTGGAAATGTTACTATGTTTTTCTATAAATTTGATAAAAGAATTTGACCTAAGAAAATCAAAGCGTTTTGTAATACAAACAGGGAGATAGATTACATTGCAGGTTGAGCTCGTCCTCGTACGCTTGGGTGTCAAAGTTGGTCACAGCCTCCTTGCCACAGCACTTGATCGCCGCTTTGTCATAAGCCCTGATATCATAGTAAAAATAAATTAAGAACAAATCATCAAGGTGATGATCACAAGCAATTCTCCAGCAGACAGCGACGATGATGTCACATACTTGGCAGCCTCCATCTCCGTGTCATACAGGCCAAGGTACACGTACCTGCGACGATCGGGGAGGAAACGAAACCGAATCAGAAAAAAATTGAATCATTCACTTTTTAAAACTAACAAAATTTCATCTTCTTTTTTTTCTGAAATGAGTGGATTGATTTACTTCTTGCCCATGAGCTGGCCGATCCTGGCCTCCCATTTGCCGCACTTGTGGAGGGTGACCCCTCTGAACCGCGAGCTCCCCCTGACGAAGCCGGCGCCCTGTCGCCGGAGAACCTGAACGAACTCCTCCTTGCTGAAGTTGTTCATCTGCCAATGCAAATGCCATGACAAAAAAAAAAAAAAATAAAATGCCGCGGGAGAAGCCGGTGCTCTGTCGCCGGAGAACGTGGACGAACTCCTCCTTGGACAGGCTCTTCATCTGCCTCATGTCCTCCTCGTAGTCGCTCAGGTTGAAGTTGATGTCAGCCTCTACTCCCCTGAACTTGATCGCCGCCCTGTCGTACGCCCTGCATCCATCATCACTCAGGGCCTGTTCACTTTCCTGCCAAAAAAAACCTTACCAAATTTTGGCATTGCCAAAATTTTGGCAACTATGCCAAAATTTTGGTAACTTGCCAAATTTTGGCAGGATTTCTTATATAGTTACCAAAATTTGGTAGCAAACTAAATGTAGCCACTTTTTTGGTAACTTTAACAAAATTTGGTAAGGTTGAAAATGACAACAAAGTGAACAGGCCCTCAATTCTCTCAATCTCCTTCAGAAACAGAGAGCTCATGTTCCGATGAATGGATGGATGATGTGATGTGTGTTCTTTACCTTGCAGCTGCGTGAGCAGTGTCGAATCCACCTGTGATTGTTTGGGAGAAGATGAAGGTGTTTGTTAGATTGTTCATGGCGATGTCGCATCGGATTGAGAGGAGGAAGATGAGGTGTTTGATGAAATTACCTAGGTAGACTTGCTTGCCGCAATCCCAGATGTGGGATTCCCAGCGGCCGGTGCGGCGGTAGAAGGTGACGCCGCGATACTGCGAGCTCCTGGACCGGGGGCCCCGCCGCGTCTTCCTCGACGGCGGCCGGGCCCACTGCTCGGCGGCGGCGGCGGCGGCAACGTGGCGCTGCTCCGTCGACTCCGGCACCACCGCCGCCGCCGCTGCCGCCGCCGTCATCGGGAACAACTGCTGGGTGACGACCGCCGGCCGGACAAGATCGCCGGCGGCGAACCCAAAGACCCTCCCAGACCCTTCCTCCTCATCGTCCTCGTGCATGGCGAGTGCAATGCTGCCGACGCCGTAGAAGGTTGCCGCCATGGCCTACTACACGCCGGCGTTCTTCTTCTTCTAGCTGCTCTACACCATTGCCGCTGTCCTCTCCTCTCCTCCTCTTATGCTGCTACGTGATCTCTCTCTCTGTCTCGTCTCCACACAGTGAGAGTGTGTAGCTGCACAGCGAGGAAGAAGAAGATGATGGATTGGTGAGGTTGGTATCTGAAGGAGCCAGGCAGGAAGGGCTAAGGAAAGGAAAGGAAAGAGATTTCTGAGCATGCTATCACCTCATGTCATGCATCTTCTTTTTATGGGGAGGTTTTGGAAGGAGGGAAGAGAACACAGAACAGAAGACAGAAAACACCAACACACAGGGTTGAGACTGAGAGGGACCCCCAGGCCCCAGCCAATGTTTCTCACAGCCTCACCTCAAAAACACTCCAAACAAGAAAGCCATTAATACATAACTAATTGAAATTTTAATTATTTTGAACTTGAAAAAAAATAAATTTATCTTATATTTCATACAAAATATATCGTTAAACAGTTTAAAAAGCATGCTAACGATGTAAGATCGGTATCTATCACCAGGCCTCTGTCCTTGCTTCCCTCCATCCCTACAATACTACTACTGCTAATCCTCTCTCTGTGTCCTCTCACTGTGCTTTGGGCTCCTCACCTAACAATCATCCCTCCTTTTTATGCCTCTTCATGATGCACATTTACTTGCACTGTTGCAGGCACCGATCAAAAATGGATCACATGTAAGGAGTAGCACCGTTGCACAGTGTATGTATGTACACTGACGCGCACAATGCGGTGCCCATTGGTTTGTGTTGGAACACAGGGATGCATGCATCCCACTGAAATTTTCTCCAGACAATATCATTCTCGCAGGTATAATTGTCGTATGCTTTTACTCTGTTATTTCAGACTAGTGTATTGCAAGTAGCCAAGTAACCAAAGCAGGGAGCAATCCACTTAGATCTTTCCATAATTTTCTAGTCATGTTTCAGACTAGTGTATTGCAAGTAACCAAAGCAGGGAGCAATAGATGTTTCAGAACTAATTAGTAGCTCACAGGTTTCTTGTATTCAGCCAACACTACACTGGGTACTACCTCATTTAGGGCCAAGCCACCCCAGCCATTGTCTGCACATTCACTTCTCTGCATATAAAGGCCCCATCACCCACCCGCCAGTGAAAGAGGGTTTAATACAGAAGCAATGCAAAGATATCATGTTTGGCCTCTGCCTGTGCAGAAGAGGAGAAGATCTCAAGATCCATATCATCATGTACTCCCAGGCCCCAGCTCCCCAATACCACGTTAACCAGATCGAAAACATCATGATACGTTCATACGCATGATAAATACTCTTATCCCCCGGTGCATTTTGGGTCCATTACACCATAGCCGAGTTTAGTTCCAAACTATTTTTTCAAACTTCCAACTTTTCCATCACATCAAAACTTTCCTACACACATAAACTTCCAACTTTTCTATCACATCGTTCCAATTTCAACCAAACTTCTAATTTTGACGTGAACTAAACACACCCCATGTTTATCATACGCAATACCAACGACGCATCCCTCTATTCAATGAAATTGGCACCCTCTTGTACTGGTTCGTTTAAAAAAATATGCCATGTTTATGAGTGTGTAGTATATTGCCTGTCTTTTACTGATCAGCTTAAGGTTTTTGTTCGTGTGCTTATGAAGAGCAGTATTCCGAATGCAATAGGTGTAAGGTATTGGCAAGTGCGCATACTTGCTACCCATGATGGAAAATAATTAGGAGACAGAGATTAGCACTGAGGTTGCATGTTTAAAGTAGAAAAGGAGAGTGGTTGAGATATTCCTAATTTTTTCTTTAACGTTGTGCCAGTACTGATTGGCATGTGGTTAGCTGCAGCTAAGATATGGATTGGAGCGATTTTCATGGAATGTTCTAATGTTTGTTATTGATTAGTTCTATTCCTTGTTGCAACACCAAGGAAGCATATCCCTCTTTTGGCTGTGTTAGTACTGCTATTGGTATGATAGGAAATGAGTAGTTGGTGTAGTTTATCACTTTATCAGAAGACTCCATTTAATTTTCAGAACTTCCCTACTACTCCTCCGTCTCAAAAAAAGGCAAACCCTAGATTTCCGTGTCCAATTTTGACTGTCCGTCTTATATAAATTTTTTTTATAATTCGTATTTTCATTGTTGTTAGATGGTAAAACATGATTAATATTTTATGCGTGACTTGTCTTTTTAATTTTTTTCATAATTTTTTCAAATAAGACGGACGTCAAACATTGGGCACGGAAACCAGGGTTTGTTTTTTTTGGGACGGAGGGAGTACTATGCACGGCCTGTCAGATATTTGATATTTCAAATTGCAAATATACTTGCCGTGTAGCTCTTAAAGAAACATTAAATCATCAAAGCCAATTGCATTTGGATTTGGGAAAGCTATGGTGTTGCCCTTCATAAAAGCGTCTAAAAAGCTTGCCAAAAGGGCATTCATTTTTGTTGTTGGCATAAATTGAAGTAGACAATTAAGATTGCTTGGAGATGAATTGTCCAACTAATATAGATGCTAAAATCATGCGGAGTTGTTAAACTTGTCTATAAGAACGTCATTTAGGAGGAAGAGATAAACTTATTAAAAAAACATGTGAAAAACAAGCAATTGGCACAATGCCTTGCCCTTATAAAACTACAGACAGAACACCACTTGAGATGTCAACTTGTCCAATCCGTCACCAATTTCTTTCCACTGACTGATTTGATGGGTTTTTGTTATCCCCAAACTAAAGGCAACAATGAAAGCACATTCAGATGTTAAATAACTTGTGAAGTTCAAACATTGTGGTAGGTATCTCCAGTTATGTTCTCTCTAGAAGCAAAGCAAGAACCAGATCGACAAAGAGATCTACTCCTATAACACATTTACTCTATATAAGGGACAGTGTAATGAATCCACCTACACCTTTTTTTGCAGGAAAAGTCTTCCTCAGAAGAACCAACAGTCTATACGAAAGAAACATGCAGTGCATACATTGAAACGTGAAGAGGAAAAAAAAAAGGAAGCGAGAGAGAGTAGTAGCAAGTAAATACCATGAGTAAAAAGAGCCGCTTGTATTTATGCGAGAGATGATGATGATGAGGCTAGCTTTTATTGTGCTAGATCTCCAAGCAGTGCTGTCCAACCATCATAAACAGCTGCGAAGGGAAGGGGGGAATCAAATGCAAGCAAGCAAAATGTTTCCATAAGAGGCCAATCCAAGAGTACCTTGTAGGTCCTTGTTCCTCCTTTTCTTGCCTCACCCCTCCTGTGCTCTCTCTCCTCTATCCGTCACCCCTTGAGGCAGACTTGCAGGGTTGCTGCAGTCCTTATTTACTGCTCATCAATCACTCATCTTCTCCTCCTTTGGGTGTGTTTAGTTGGGGAAAAAAAAATTTTTGGGTGTCACATCAGACGTTTGACCGGATGTCGGAAGGAGTTTTCCGACACGAATGAAAAAACTAATTTCAGAACTCGCCTGGAAACCGCGAGACGAATCTTTTGAGCCTACTTAAGCCGTCATTAGTACATGTGGGTTACTGTAGCACTTATGGCTAATCATGGCCTAATTAGGCTCAAAAGATTCGTCTCGCGATTTATAGCTAAACTGTGCAATTGGTTTTCCTTTTTGTCTACATTTAATGCTCGATGCATGTGTCCAAAAATTCGATGTGATAGGTGAAGGGGAAAATTTCTGTTGATCACAGACCAGCAGAAACAATCACTTCAATCCCATTTTCAGTTCAGTTCCCCTTGTCATGCTACCTACAACTTAGATCCAGCCAAACTGTGAAAAGAAGTAAATGAAGGCCGTACCTTTGGGTGCAATATATGCTTGAGCCCCAGATGCTGCAAATCCACCTCTTCCTGTCTTTTGGTGTGCATCCAGGCATCCCAGCCGAAGAACAGCAACAATCACCATGCACAGACAATGCTACAGCTTGTGAAAACATCTAATCTGTCTAATACTACAATGTTCAAGTTCATGACATTGTGTTGGAATATGTGTTCAGTAAAAATAAAGAAATTTACTGCTAAGTAGTAAAACCCCATTGTGGTATATATTTCAGTAGGATTTTGTTGGATCTGCAACTCCTATCCCAATCAATCCGATCCTCCTCTTCAGCTTGAACGTGGCAAGGACCCAGGGGGAGGCAACAGTTGTCAGGCACTTAAAAACAAAGAGCAGTGTGCTTTTATGCTCCCCTGCCATGAAATGTGGCAAGTGTGTGTGCGAGGAGGGGAATCAAATGCTACAAAAGGAGGAGCTCCCCAGAAGTAGCCAATGCAACAGTACGAAGCTCCTTTATTTGTCCACCAAACCCAATGTACCACCACCACCAGGTGGCGCATTTGGAAGTTGGAACTAAGCAAATTCTGGTCCTCTTTGAATTTTCCATTACTGTATCTATAGCCTTGAGTTACAACGATATGTAACTTCACAGCAATTCTCAACTGCAAGAGAACATAAAAATGTTTCTTTACACCATAACCCAGATGATTTTAGTGGATGATAAGCATATCATCCAGCATTCATTTCTTGAATGACAGGAAATATTTAAGCTGCAAAGATAAGCAGAACATGAATGAGGCTGGTATAAAAATAGGTAAAAAAAAAAGCTCATGATGTGCAAACTGCAAAGCAAATCAGTAATAAGGCACATGCTGAAAGCAACCGCATGTAGCAATGCAATGAGAGTTCCAGATGCACATTTTATTGCAGAAATGGCAGGTGATCACATTGCGGTGCATAATGAAGCATCATTATTTACAAAAGGAGCACTCTTAAGTTTTACAACACTTATGAACCGAACCAGGGCCTACCTGTTAAATAACTAAATTCAAGGTCTCAAGCACTCACATCACATGCAGATGTCATATGGAGGACATAGGATTGCTTAAAGCTTACAAGAAACATGTGGGCTAGATATGTCGATAATCAGGAAAAAAAATACGTTGCTTCAAATATACCTTAACATTGTATGATTGAACCCCTAAGTTCATCTTGTAGACTGTAGTGTGTGCGTGTGTGTTAGAAAACAACACACTCTTACTATTTCTCCTTGGTTGTTAATCCCCCCGCCCCCGCTTTTTTTAAAGGAGACATAGGGTAATTACCATTTGCTCAAACTACAGTGGATCTTTGAACCTGCATTTCACTCACCCATTGGAGTTTTCGTCAAGTATGTTAGCCTTAGCCAAATATCTTTCAGCAAAGTATGAGTTTGAAGTTGATATGAATTTGCAACAATAAACGTCGAGGGTCTTCCGGCTAGCAGCACAAGATGGTGGGCTAGCCAGCCTAGGTTCGAAGTCTTATCACCCCTCTTAATAAAATTCGATACGAGACCCCTTCCTCTCATATCTAGAGTTTTTTTTTTAATTTGCAACCGCCAGGATATATAATTATTTATTATTAAAAACATCAAACTTTGAAAAACACAAGAAAAACCCAAATATTTTTAATCACATATAATGCTTTCCATTTTTACTGTAAAATAAAAAAGAACTAATTAGAACCATTCTCACTCGCTGCAAGCATATTAATTCTTTTTCTTCAAAAAATAGGCAGGTGTTTTGCCTAGTATATTAATAGAATAGAAAGGGTTTTGATAACAGCAAGGGGAAGGAAAAGGAAAGCTCCCAAGCTAAGAGTGGTGATAAAATCTAAAGCCCAATATTCTGATAAGAACTCGGTGAATTCGTGCGCCAGGTAGACAACAAGTATGACCTCCCTCCTTGATCTTTGCTTGGGAGAGAAGCACGTTAATTATACTGTCTAAAAACGTGCCTTGTGCAGCCTTTGGTTCTTCATATTCCTAATGCTGTTTGATCAGGGGCATATATATAACTTTCAAGGATCAG
Organism: Oryza longistaminata; assembly: GCA_009805545.1. Classification (NCBI taxonomy): domain Eukaryota; kingdom Viridiplantae; phylum Streptophyta; class Magnoliopsida; order Poales; family Poaceae; genus Oryza; species Oryza longistaminata. Next base: position 21,922,525 of record CM020182.1, on the reverse strand, counting down.
TATCCTGTATCCTCCGTCGAGCACACTGTCTCCTATGATCTTTGCCTCTCATCCCGATCTGCAAGAGTATAGCATGGGAAGAGATTGCAGTTAGGCTGCACAGATCAAAGTCAGAAGATGCCATAATTTTCATAGACCAACAGTGTTAAGATCATTGTTGCTATGAATGCCAAAATAGGAAGACATAATGATCAAATGTTCATGGAGCTACAGAAAACAGGGTACTAGAAGGAAAGAAATGGTGTACCGCATGGTCCGCATCCGCATGTATTACAAATTTTACATTTACGCATAAAATTAAACATTTGTTGAAAAGAGTACAGATGAGTCAACCACCAGACATTATTTTGGTTTCCAAAAAAGTAGCCACAGACAGAGCAAGCCTTAATACAACGGGTAATTCCACAAAGTGAGACTAGCAGATGTACTAGAAGAGAATAATTTCTGACAAAATTGGCATGTACGCACTCAGCATTTGTTAACACAATCAGCAATCAACACTATGTAACTATGTTCATCCAACCAGTTACAAAGCATACAATAGAAACACACCTAATGAAACTGTGCTTGAAACTTTTCAGGCTTGAACAAATTGATAGAGATAAGGATCAACAGTTGGGAGGGCTTGATACTGCATTACTGCACACCATTTTATCAGCTAGTTTTGCTAACGCGAAGAATTCCCGAAGAACTCACACCCTTTCTCTTCCATTACACCCAAATCACACCTACCACCTGACGATGGCTCGCTTCTCCGTTAGCGACATTGCCGTGAAATATGCTTCGTTCGCAAAACGGGGGCGGAGAGAGAACTGAGAAGAGCAGACTGACCCTTCCGGAGGAGGAGCGAGGACAGTCGGGTCCAGCTTCTCTTCCGCGGCAGCCGCCGCCGCCGAGCTCCGCCGGAGGAGAATCGCCGCCGCCGCGCACGCTCGCCGCTTTCCCGTTCCGATTTTTTTTTTTTGGGTTTTCACTCAAGGGAAAAGTACACCAAAGGTCCCTCAACTTGTCATCGAGTTACAAAATCGTCCCCCAACCGCAAAACCAGATACCGAAGGTCCCTCAACTAACAAAACCGTTCGCTTGAGGTCCGGAGATGGAAGAGGAGGAGGAGCGGAGGAGGAGGAGGAGGAGGAGCAGATGATGAGCGAGGTGCACCTGGGATGCCCGCCCCGCTTCTCCGGGCTCTACGTCTCCCGCTTCAGCTTCTCCTCCCGCCCGCTAGGTAAACAGCCCGGTCTCGCGCATTCCGTCGAACACCTTGCCTGCACCGCCTTCTTGGGCGCAACCCGATGTGGGGGGTGGATGGAAGAGCCATGGTTTAGTTCGATTCGATGTTTGCAGGGCCATCTGCGGGCAGCGACGGCGGAGAATGCAGCGGTGTGCGCGAGCAGGTCGCGGCGTCGAGCAGTTCTTGTGAGCGTGCGTGGGGCTGTTTCTTGCTATGGTGTAGAGGACTGAAAGGTGGTGCTTGCTTGTACTGATTCTTGGCTTTGTTGGGAAGGTGGTTCGCCTGACGCTTTTACCGTGGATGAGGACGGGGATCTCGTTCTCGACAGGAGAAGAAGGAACAGAGGCAGTGAGGCATTTGTTAATTTTTTACTGCATTCTGTCTTGCCGAAATTGGTGGTTTGTGCAGTTAATCTGACCATTGGCTTGCAGGGAGTGATCATGTGCTCACTGTTCAGCATGGTATCACCTCCTCGCTTAGGAGCGTTGGTCTCCAGGTCTGAGAAAATGCTGCTTTTGTAATTCCTTTTCGTCTTCCTTTTTGTTTATGATCACGTTTGTTGTTGGTTCACAGGTTTGGAAGGCGGCATTGCTATTAACTGATTTTGTATTGCATAAGAGCTTTACATCGTCTGAGTTTAATGGTGTTACTGCCATAGAGATTGGTGCTGGGACAGGTGATTAGTCGATGTGAAATTAGTCAAAAAGTGTTCCCAGAATCATGATTTATGTGTCATTTGTTACTAATTTAGTGATCCTCTACAATCATGAATGTTTGCCAGGTTTGGTAGGGTTGGCACTAGCTCGAGTTGCTAAGAAAATCTTCATTACAGGTAGGTAGTTAGGCCTTCTCGAGTCCGATTCTGTAGAGTTGTTCGTTTCAGAGTTTTACCTTTTGTCCAGTTGCATGTTCCACATCAATCCAGTAGGTATAATTTGATCCGTATATCTGACAAACAGGGTTAATTGAAATGGCAAAAATATATAACAGAATTTGGTTCAAATAAGAATTCAGTTCCATGTGCGACCGCATAAATCAAAATTTCCTCTACTGTACATGGATCTAATAAGTCTAAGAATGCAATTCCAATTCTAATCCTTATACTCAGTTTCAATCTATGAAGCTCAAAGTCTTATTTAGTGTTCATTGTCTTGCATTATTTGACTCAATTTCGCTACTAAGATAAGGTAAATAACCCAGCAGGAGTATTACTTACTGTTTTCCTTAGTCTTAGTAACCTTTCCTTGATATATAAAATGTTAGTTTTGCATGACACCTGTAATTTGGTAATGTTAAAATCTTGATAACATTTTGGCATATTCATCATTGCAAATGATCAGATAGGGGCTCTGATATCCTCAATAACTGCTTGGCTAATGTCCAACTTAACTCAAGCATGCTAAAGTTTGATGAAGCTAAAGCCTGTGTGCGGGAACTGGATTGGAAAATGTCATGGCCTCCACCTGTGTTTAAATGTGATTCATCTGATCCAAGGTTATTTCTGCTTCTACACCAACTATTCCCATTTATACAAATTTTCATACATCATAATATGTGATATCGGTTGGCCTCCTTCGGCCTTCCTGGCAGAAATAATATGCGATATCTACCACGTATTCATGTAAAAATGTGAATGCGAGTATCTGATAGTCATGTGCGTCTTCACAACTTTTGGTTAATTAAAAAATCATGTAAAACTTGCAGGATTAGTACATTGTTGTGTACAAAGACATGGGAGTTTTTCTACACTTCTTTGTGTAATACGCTTTTGCATGTTTTATGTTTTTGGTGAACATACCCTCAGCATTGGTTAGGAACATGTTCTCCAATGCTGTTTGAGATACAAAATTTTTTTTAATGATTGATGCCTAAGTAAAACGGTTTTTCCAATGCAGTTCAAAATACTTATGGTCTTCAAGTGAAATCGAGGTGGCTGAGAAAGCTACAACACTATTTGCTGCGGATGTTATTTACAGTGACGATCTGACTGATCTGTTTTTCAGCACAGCAAAGAAACTGATGTCTCGTGGTGCTGAGAAGGTATCGGTTTATCCGGTTACCGTCATTTTTTCTTAAAATTTGACAAAAAAACCCTAAGATAAGATGTTTCTCCTCTCCATGCTGAAGACTTGGTATTCTCCTTCGTATCTGGTAGGTATTGTACTTGACCCTGGAGAAGAGATATAACTTCAGTATGGACGAACTAGATGTTGTAGCCAATGGTTACAAGCACTTCCGAAGTTTCTTCACGGTTCAGGATGGTAGGTTGTTTGCAAAGCATTTTGATCAGCTAAGAATACGTAGAATTGGTATCAGGATCTCAATTGTCTGTGTTCATTCCACAGTACTCAGTCTTTCATTTTTCACAATCTTTTGTTCGCAGAAAGCGGAGCTCTGGATGATAATTCATGTAGACCAGATTTTGTTGGAAAGCAGATGGACCTTGCAGAGGTTCCTCAGTACATCAGAGAATATGACAGGGGCAAAGATTTGGAGATGTGGAAGATAATGTACAACCCAAATCCAGAATAGCCAAGTCTTTTACAGAAATTACCCGCTTTTTAATGTACCACTACAATGCATTTTTTGCATGTTTGTATAAGTGTGGGTGTGTTTAGTTCTTTGGGTGTAAAGTTTTTGAAGTATACAGATATACATTTGAAGTATTAAACGTAGACTAATAACAAAACAAACTATAGATTCCGCCTGTAAACTGTGAGACGAATTTATGAAGCCTAATGTCATTAGCAAATGTTTACTTTAGCATCACATTGTCAAATCATGGCTTAATTAGGTTTAAAAGATTCATCTCGCAATTTACATGTAAACTGTGCAATTGGTTTTTTTTCTCACATTTAATGGCCTATGTATATGTTCAAACATTTGATGTGACGTTTTTGACTAAAATTTTTTGGGATCTAAACAAGGCCTGTATTGCATATGGCATCCGCATATCATAAACAAAAGAAGAGAGTCAGAAGGCAGGAGAACAAGAATCGACAGCATATTTTATTTCGAGTTCTCATGTAAAAGAACAAATTTATCCAGATATCTCCCATTCTCCCCTACTTTAATAACGCGTAAAAGACCAGTAGGATGATGATCACCATGACGGCGAAGCATGCGCAGGTTCCAACCGCAGAATCCTACAACCACGAGCAGATCAACACAGGCCGATCAATTCATCCATCGTTTGATAAAAAAAAAAAAAAAACCTCATCGTTTGATCAAAAAAAATAACCTAATCGATCGATACTACAGATGCGTTCTTGCATATGTACTTACCAGATCGTCGAGGTTACCGGTGTCGCTGAACCTCGAAGCAAAGTGGATCTGGAGTTCTTGTGCTGCAATTTTATCGATTCAAGCATGTCAATCTTGTGAAGCAATGTCTCTTGTTTCTGTGAGACTTCTGAACTTTGACAGGAACTTTTGAGAATCTTGGCGACAATCCGCTGCTGCTGATGCTGGTGGTGGTGATGATGGTGATGGTGACCGTGGTGGTGGTGATGGTGATTATGGTGATGATGCGGCGGCTGGGTGTGGTGGTGGTGGTGATGATGATGGTGATGCATGTCGTCCATGGCTGGAATCCGGATGATGATTTGTTGGTAGATCGATGCAAAGGGTTCGTGGGGGTTTTTTTTTTTCCGGTGTTTTCGTGTTTGGTTTAAGTTAACCTGTTGGCGAGATATATCGATCGATCGATCGATCGACTTGGAGTTGGAGACGATTACGTATGGCGTCGATCGATGGATGATGGATTTGCTGCCGTGCTTGCAAGATGTATTCTATCTGTATGCGACTAGGGGCATTACGAAGAAATTAAGAGAAATTTGTAAAAGAACACTCCATAAGTCGCTCGAGGTTTGACATTCCATCCCATAAGTTATTTTTGTTGCAAAATCCTAACCACTTATTTAGTTTTGTTGCACAACCCGGACGAGAGTCTAGTTGACTGGTGGGAATCAAGAACAAAGCAACAAAGCAAATGTCAAAGTAAGAGGATACAGTCACTGCACATGCTATTGAGTTGGGAAATCTGGTGCGAGAGGAATAGACGAGTTTTCAAAGATAAAGAACTTCAAATCCCTCAACTAACTGCAAGAATAGTGGACGAAATACATACATGGTCGATATGTGGGGCAAAAAATCTTGCAAGAATAGCGCCTTAACATCTCATCATCTGTTGTAATTTTCCTTTTTTTCTGCTCTTCTCCCCCTGTCTTTCCCCTCGTCACCTTTGGTGACATTTGTACAGTGCTTATCTTCTGAAGTATAAAACCAGCTAAGCTGGCCAAGGTTTCAAAAAAAAAAAAAATACCAGCCTAGTGTGCACGTGTTTAACCAAATCGATCCGTTATAACTAATATAGAGCTACCACAAGCTAAGTTACCCGAGTCCATCTTTCCAACTGCTTGCATTTATTCTTCACGTTTCATTGAACTTTTTTTCTCATACAACAAAACTCAACGCGACAACATTTAAGCTCTCCAAAAAAGTGTCCAAGACTATACTCTAGAAGTATTTAATTTTGATAAAGACAATATTAACGACTCATAATTTAATGTTCATTTGGCTAAAACACATGTACACTAGAGTGGTTTTTGCAACAAAACTGAGTAGGTCAACAAACATTTGTAAGAAAATGAATTATGTGATGAAATGTCAAACTTCAAGTGATTTATGGGGTGCCTTCTTTTGCAACTTCTCCAAAAATTAAAGCTGAAAATCTATTGAAACTAATAATTCTATTTTAAAATATATTACGCTATTGACTTCTAGACATGATTTTTATCGTTCGTTTTATTAAAAAACCAATAGAAGTATTATTTATTTGGGGTGACAGCTTGAGCTTAAGGAATAAGGAGGTGGCTGCTAGCGCGTCTCCTTCTTGACCTCCGGCACAAGGAGGTTATAGAGCTCGAGCTCGACAAGGCAGCCCCCCGGTGAGGGTCTCCTCCAGTGCCTTCAAAGTGAGGCTGTAGAGAGCGAGCTCGATGAGGCAGCGCTGCCGCTGCTTCTTCCCCTCCTCTCCAACACTCACTTCGGATTGAGCTAGGGGCCATGTTAGATTAAACTCACTTCGGATTGAGTTAGGGGATTATTCATCTAGATTAGAAAGTCATGATGTCCGATTTTATAATTTATGGGATAATTTGGTCTTTTGCAATAGTTTAGGGGTTAATTCGTTTTTTTCCCAAAACAATGTAACACCTCTCATTACTTCTCATGTACAAAGTAAAATTACTCAAGAACATGTATATGTACTGGTTCTCCTGGCCCGTTGGCCTCCATTGAATAATAAAATCTATTATGACGCGATATTTCAAAAGCAAAACTACACGAACCATCTTATATAATGGGAAATTACATCGAAACCGTTGAAATCTCTACTATATTGATCCTAGCTAGCTACTGATCATAACTTGACTTCCATTATTAACTCGTCGCCATGCATGTTGGTCCATTTGACAAAAAAAAAGCCGGATCGATCGAAAAAAGATACTCTATCCGTTTCACAATGTAAGACTTTCTAGCATTACCCACATACATATAGATGTTAAAAAATCTAAACATATATATATATGTCTAGATTCATTAACAACTAAATGAATATGGATAATGTTAGAAAGTTTTACATTGTAAAACGGAGGAAGTAATAAAGATGGCCACGATGGCGACGACGCAGACGATCCCGACGGTTATCAACGCACACTGCACCAAAGATGGGAAAACACACACACACAATAACGAGATCGCATTAGCTCTCAAATAAAAAATCCATAGCGCTTAATTAGTGCAATGTGGTTGACGTTGTTAGAAGTATTTGACTCTTATCTCTAACTAAGATATTATACTTCTAACAGACGTCGGATGCGTTGCGTGCTATACGTACCTTGCAGGCGGCATCATCATCGCCGTTGGTGGCGGCGGCGGCGGCGGCGACGACGGGGCTTCGGCTTCTGAACTAGCGGCCGGCGTACGGACGACGAGCTCGAGATTGTTACTGCGGCGCTGCAGCGCCTTCTGTCGACGCGGCTGCCGCGCCGTTGCCTTCTTGCCTGTGGACGGCGGCGCTGTTCGTGTCATCGAGGAGACAGCTCGACCAGAGGGCATGGTTACGTTAGATGCAGTGGGAAGAACAGAGGGAAAAGAAGAGAAACGGAGAAATGAGAGGATGGGAAAAAAAAAAGGAAAGAAGGGCCCACTTGCCAGTTGGTGTAGGATTTGTGATGCTGCCACATCATCATCCTCGTGGCATGCCATGTAGGATCCTGGAGATGGCATGGCAGTTTGGGATCGGATTGACACAATTTAATAAGTTTTGGGATCTGGATATGCATTTTCAGGGTTTGGGGATCCAAATGACACAATAGTACAAGTTTAGGGACCGGCTATACACTTTACTCTTTATTTTTCTATGAACTACTTGTGTGTTTAATTCTTGTTTTGTGTTTCTTCTTTTGGCGAACCTGATCTAGATCTATTAAATGTGGGATGTAAATTACATGAAAATTTTTTGGGATCACCTTTTCTATTTGATTTTGGGTATTCCATGCCTTCTTCTTCCTTACTTCCGTTCTGTTTTCTGACTACAATGGCAACACTAGGTTTTGGAGAGGCGAAGGTGTCGTGGACTTCGCTGTCTTTTTTTATTGCTGGAAATGGTGGTGCTAGTTCTTAGGGGAGCCAAAGGTGCTGGTTGTGGTGAGCTTTGGGTTGGCCCATGTGAGAAAATTTCGGGCGTGCGGTGCGTTTTTTTGCATTCTTAGAAATGAGCGTATGGGATGGTTGCGAGGTTTCCTTTTGAAGAAAGATGCAGGTTCTATTTTTGTAAAGCGCGTGGGTCGCTGGTTAGCGTAATTGTGCTACCATGCGCTAGGTAGTCATGTTTATCCCTTTACCCATTCCCTCGCCACGCGCGAACTCTCTCCATGTGTCGCCTCCTCCTTTCGTAGAGCTGAAATTGGGAGCGAGAGCTTCTTCTGACTCGTAGAGAGTGAGAAAGGAGGAGAAAATGATTCTAATTTTTAGATACATCTTTAGAAGAACCGTTTAAGCAAGATTTTCACATAAGAAATCTAATTTTTTAAATTAGGTTTTACTTAAGAGAAACCTACGGATTGGTCAATGGATGCAACCATCTACTAACTATCTACTCTATTCACGCATGAATGTATATATTGATTTTAAAAATAATATTTCTCATAAACTACTTATCCGATCTACCATCTAAGCATATTATTGTATTCATTGTAATTAAATATTTACAACAAGAGATCAAATAATTATATTCTGATTAAAAAAACATATGTTCCACACTGTTCAAACTAAGTTTCACACAGGATAGCAACATGTTTCAACTTGTTTTTCCACTATGTTTGAAAAAAAAAATTAATGTTGCAATAGTTGATTTTTTTTCGTTACATCATGGACAACATAATGTTTCACCGGTGGCGGTGGCTAACAAAGCTACACAACTACCTACCCTTACTATTTCTCGTGTCATGCTACTTAGGCCATGTTTGGCATAGCTCCAGCTCCACCTCTCCTGGAGCTAGAGCCCAGCCAAACAGTTTCAGCTCCACCTAAAATAGGAGTGGAGCTGGATGGAGCTCTCTCACAAAATGAACTAGAAATGTGGAGCTGGGTTTGGGCATCTCTACAACTCCACTCCAGACCCAACTCCTGAAGTTAAATTTAGGAGTTGGAGCTTTACCAAACGGACCCTTACTCTCTCTCTCCACTCCATATATGCATGCATATAATGATATTCCTCAAAATACGTTTTCTCCTATTCTATTTATCCGATGTACGATCCGAACACACCATTGCACTAGTTGTAATTAAATCTTTATAAGAAGATATCACATAATTATTTTCTGATAAAAGAAAACAAGATATCATATATGTTTTAAGCCGTTAAAACTTCTTGTTTTATATGTGATAGTGATATGCTTCATCGGGTGTTTCCACTATGTTTCAAAAAATATTTTAAATGTGTCAATGCCTGGTTTTTCATTTCACCACATATAACTTAATGTTTCACCCGGTAATCAACCGAAGCATTTAACCGTCTGATTTTTTTTTTTTGGAATTGGGTGTTCGTATGTATTCCCTCCGTTTCACAATGTAAGTCATTCTAGCATTTTCCACATTCATATTGATGTTAATAATTGGCTGTAGTTCTTTTTGAGCAAAGGCCGGGATATTATATTCCATTATCTAATGAATCTAGACATATATATCTATTTAGATTCACTAACACCAATATGAATGTGGAAAATGTTAGAATGACTTACATTGTAAAACGGAGGAAGCAGTTTCCTCCATTTTACTTGCGTAGGTACTCTATCTCCGAGCCGGAGTGGAGCGTGCTGCGATCGAGATGGATGCCATGGTTGTATGTGTCGGGGATAATAAGATCGGGGTCGAGTATAATACGGCGAGTGATTAATCTTCAACCTATTCAAACAAACACAAGACTTCCAGATCTAAATCCAAGACGGAATTGCTAAAGAATTGTCGTAAGACTTTTTTTTTTACGGCTTTGCTGCCTGTCATTTGACAAATTCTAAGTACCTGTATCTTTCCACGAAATCGTTTCTCTCTTTATTTTCTCGAAATTAGCCATATCCTCTCGTTTGAGAGAAGTTTCTGACGAGCAAAGTCCATCGTCCTTGCAAGCAAATAACCAAGGATTCAGAGATCAAGACGCAACCTTGACTGAACTGAATAACAGAAGGTTAAGCAAGTAGCAGTGACTGTCCGATCCAGTGATTCGCAGATCCAAGACACGATCGTTCTCTATCACTCTATCATGTCTAGTCTTTTGCAGGGCCAGTGAGAGCGCCCATTGCTGTTTCTTTTTGTCCTCCTGAACGGCTGAACCTCGAAGCAAAGTGGATCTGGAGTTCTTGTGCTGCAATTTTATCGATTCAAGCATGTCAATCTTGTGAAGCAATGTCTCTTGTTTCTGTGAGACTTCTGAACTTTGACAGGAACTGAACTGTATAAAGACAAAGCTTCACCATCACAATGGGTCGTCAATTTGGAAGCTGTAACCTGAACAGAGACTCTGCAACTGTTTGCCTATTTGGAAAACTAGATATTTCATCCTTAGCATAGTCGATGACTGAGTGTCATTATATTGTCACTGTTATTTGTTCCTCTTTATGTGAAGGCCCCAATAATACCATATTAGTAATAAATATTAACCTATTTCTCCAACAAAGAACACTGCAGAAGATGGAGATACCTTGGCTCTTTTATCTTTTGTCAGTACTATGTATGACAATGTTGTCTCAGGCCATCCATTGTACTTTGCTCATAGCCTCGTATTCATTGGGAGTTGGAACTAGGTACAAGCTTTACTTTGAGGATTCAGGCTTTGTCAGCTGCTCATGGGAACACAATCTTTAATTTGAGCTAATTAATTAGTAGTTTAAACAGGTGTTTCCATGCTCATGTAATCGAGTCCAAGTGCAAACCTATTATACTCTCTTTTTTTTTCTGCTAAACGTACATTTTTAGCATTGAAGAGTTCTGTACATAATCTTGTCTTTGCTAATGCCTTTTGTTTGTTAGTGCTTTAGTTTGTCATTACAGTAAGAAATGAGGCGTACAAGCAGAGAACTGATGCGAAAGAGTGTGGCACCCGGAGCCATTGCTGGCCACAGATGCAGAAATCTTGCAGAAAATGGAGCAGCCAAGTTCTTTCAAATTCTTATCATAACAAGATAGTAGCTCAGTAATCTAGTCAGATTGTTGTGTCTTGTTGCACTGAAGTAAAATAGAGAGATAATAGTACTAGGATTCCTTTGCTGACAGTCAGACAGAGGCTTTAGTCCAGAGCTCTTTAGAAGGCAATCAAGTGTGCTTAGATATTTTTGGACCATACCGAATCTTCAGATAACCAAATCCTCTTTGGTTTGGCTTTCAGCTTTTCAGGGAGGAAAGGGCACAAAATCAGCAAAATGATTAATAATTAGTGGTGTAGGTTCAGCTGTTCAGTTGGATGTCAAATCATCTACTTAAGTTAGTAATAGTGACTATGTCAAATCAAATCATCTGTTATTACTGAGTTACTATTAACTGAATGTAACTCTGCTCTGCTTCTGAATTTCCTTGCTTAGTGCCATCAAATTTTACCATCTTTTGCTGTGGAAACAAAGGGTCAATTATATAGACAAAGTGAATCACTGAATCTTTCATCAACTAGCAACCTTTTTTTACCACACAAATGATAGCACCACAGCATGCTCGAGAAGGATGGAGAAGTAGGGAATAATAATATGTTGCGCCTGAGACAGTATTTCAACAATCTTAGTACTTGGTATAGTAATTACCAACCATTTGCAGTCCAAAATGACGGCACTGAAATAAAGTTTTGTAGCCTCATCATTCCCTTGGAAAACCAGTGGTTGCATCTTGCATCAAGTAAAACTAAAAGTGTTTGGTTAAAAGCAAAACAAAAATACTCAAAAGTGGACTAATGTGGGATCCCTGACTGGATTTTTTTTGAACCTTTTTAATTTTTAATTTTAAAAGTAAACCTTTTCAAAACTAATTTCCAAAATCTAAACCTTCTGACCATGCCAGCCCGTCTGGCGTGGCAAAACAACACTGACACGTCACCTGAAGTAAGTGTAACAGTTTTATCCTGCCACGCCAGCAAAAGCGGTGTAACCAAATAACGCTACCACACCAGCGAGACCGGCGTAGCCAAATACCTCTATCACACTAGCGAGACCGGCGTGATAATATTGTTTTGTCATGGTAGTTTGGCTAGCGTGATTAAAAGATTCAGATTTTAAAATAAGTATTTAAAATAAAAAAGGTTCAAAAAATAAAAAAATATTCCCCCAATGTTGCGTATCTTTGATATATCATCTCTACGTTAAGATTTTACACCTGTTTATTACCCTCGATATTTTAATCCCGAAATATTAGGGCCCATTTAAGATAACTGAAATTGATTGATTCATGGATAATCTGATCTTTGTGATATCTTAAGAGTATAAATGAATGCATTAGCTTGTAAAATTTTAAAAAGTTGTTTTACAAACGTATTTCAAGAAAAAAATATATAATTTTCTTTTTGCACGAAAAGGTGTTGCTTGGAAGCTTGGGAAGCGTACAAACAAAAATCAAGAATTTTTAAAAATATGGCATACTCCCTCCGTCCCATCATATA
>CM020182.1:21880347-21910069 GCA_009805545.1 Oryza longistaminata | reverse complement strand
GTTACTAAGAACCTTTTTTTTTTTTTTGCAATTACACGGCAGACACACGCACACTCACCGCACTCACAGCCCTGCATATACACCACTTAACACAGGCTCTAAGAGATGGACACCATCCCGCAAAAAAAAAAAAGAGAGAGAGATGGACACCAGCAGCGCATCCCTGATCTTACTGAAATCCTGTTGAAGCCCACCTGCATGTGCATAATATTCGCGGGCACCAAGATTTAACCGTGCTTGCCGGGGAATGTGGTCACTCCAAGCTCAAGCAAGAACAGCTCAGTAACCAGTAAGGATCACTCAACCCAGCCAATTTGGCCATTACAATAACGCAAAAAGTCAATGGGGCACGAGAGCAGAGGAGGACATAACGCCGGGGAATCGGTGTTCAGCCGATTAATTCCCCAATCCTCTCTTCAAGCAAACTGCCATCTAGTAACCTGTACGTGTTCAATACTAAATTGGGTGTGGAATGGAAGAAACCCCACAAAATCCATTGCTCGCCCGGATGGATCTCCAATCTACGACGGCTCATGAAGTAGCGAAGGGAGGAGAAACGGATACCTCCAAATCGGTTAGAGGAGCAAGCAGGCCTGCCACGTCGCCCCCCAACTCCAAACCTGCTCGCCGGCGGCGGCAGCGCGCGCGAGGAGGCGGCACAGGGAGGGTGGGAGGCTACGGCGGGTCGGGGAGGAGGAGACGACGCCGTCCGCGCACCTGCCGACCCGCTCCGCTCGCCGGCGCGCGCGAGGGAGGAGAGGAGAGCGAGCGAGCGAGAAGAGAGAGGAGTGTGGGAGTAAAACTGTAGAAGAAGCGGGGACGGGGGAGGAAGGAGAGGAAGCGGGGGCATTTTGGTCATTTCCTTTTTCGATTTATTTAAATATTACTCGAAAATAAAGCTTGCCAGTTCGTCGGTTTCAAAAATATAACAAAAACCACAGGATCAGTTTAAGGCCCTGTATGGATGGACTAAATTTTTAAGTCCTACTCAATCGGATGTTTGGACACTATTATAAATATTAAACGTAGACTATTAATAAAACCATTTATAATCTTGGACTAATTCGCGAGACGAATTATTGAGCCTAACTAATCCATGATTAGCCTATGTGATGCTAAAGTAACATTCTCTAATTATTGATTAATTAGGCTTAAAAATTTGTCTCACAATTAGCTTTCATTTATGTAATTAGTTTTGTAAGTAGTATATTTTAATACTCTAAATTAGTGTCTAAATACAGGGACTAAAGTTAAGTCCTGAATCCAAACCACCTAAATACTCGCTATCAACATTGAGACGTATAAAATTTTTTTAAGAGAGAGAGAGAGAAAGATATACAAGCAATTTACAACATCTTTAAATACAAACTGACCCATACTAAAAATTATGTAATGTTTATTTAAAATTCTTGATTCTCGTTTGTACGTTTCCCAAGCATCTAAACAGCACCTTTATACTCTCAAATAGATATCACAAAGATCAGAAACAAGAAAGTCGCATGACCATGCTGTGCCAAGAAACTCTACCTAATGAAACTCAACAGTCAGGGATCAATTTCAGCTATCTTAATTGGGCCCTAATATTTTGGGATTAAAATGTCGAGGGTAATAAAAAGGTGTAAAATCTTAGCGTAGAGCTGATATATCAAAGATACAACCAACAGTCAGGGATCCCACATTTGTCCACTTTTGAACATTTTAGTTTTGCTTTTAACCAACACTTTTAGTTTTACTTGATGCAAGATGCAAGTATGCAACCACTTGTTTTCCAAGGGATTGATGAGGCTAACAAACTTTATTTCAGTCACCGTCATTTTGGACTTCAAAAGGTTGGTAATTGCTACCAAGTACTATATAGATTGTTGAAATACTGCCTCAGGCCCAATATTATTGTTCCCTAGTTCATCGTCCTTCTCGACCATGCTGTGGTGCTTATTTTGTGTGGTAAAAAAGGTTGCTAGTTGATGAAAGATTCAGTTATTCACTTTGTTTCCACAGCAAAAGATGGTAAAATTGATGGCACTAAGCAAGAAAATTCAAAAAAAATGCCCCGGCTAGCAACGCAAGCTGCGAGCTAGCCGGTCCGGTCGAGCCTCACCCCTCCTTAATTCAAAATCAATCTAATCCTTCCTAGATTGGTCCCATTTTTTCTAAGCAAGAAAATTCAGAAGCAGCAGAGTTACATTCAGTTAATAGTAACTCAGTAATACAGATGATTTGATTTGACATAGTCACTATTACTAACTTAAGTAGATGATTGACATCCAACTGAACAGCTGAACCTACACCACTAATTATTAATCATTTTGCTGATTTTGTGCCCTTTCCTCCCTGAAAAGCTGAAAGCCAAACCAAAGAGGATTTGGTTATCTGAAGATTCGGTATGGTCCAAAAATATCTAAGCACACTTGATTGCCTTCTAAAGAGCTCTGGACTAAAGCCTCTGTCTGACTGTCAGCAAAGGAATCCTAGTACTATTATCTCTCTAGTTTACTTCAGTGCAACAAGACACAACAATCTGACTAGATTACTGAGCTATTACTTGTTATGATAAGAATTTGAAAGAACTTGGCTGCTCCATTTTCTGCAAGATTTCTGCATCTGTGGCCAGCAATGGCTCCGGGTGCCACACTCTTTCGCATCAGTTCTCTGCTTGTACGCCTCATTTCTTACTGTAATGACAAACTAAAGCACTAACAAACAAAAGGCATTAGCAAAGACCAGATTATGTACAGACTCTTCAATGCTAAAAATGTACGCTTGCAGAAAAAAAAAAAGAGTATAATAGGTTTGCACTTGGACTCGATTACATGAGCATGGAAAACACCTGTTTAAACTACTAATTAATTAGCTCAAATTAAAGTTGTGTTCCCATGAGCAGCTGACAAAGCCTGAATCCTCAAAGTAAAGCTTGTACCTAGTTCAACTCCCAATGAATACGAGGCTATGAGCAAAGTACAATGGATGGCCTGAGACAACATTGTCATACATAGTACTGACAAAAGATAAAAGAGCCAAGGTATCTCCATCTTCTGCAGTGTTCTTTGTTGGAGAAATAGGTTAATATTTATTACTAATTGGTATTATTGGGGCCTTCACATAAAGAGGAACAAATAACAGTGACAATATAATGACACTCGTCACAGTCATCGACTATGCTAAGGATGAAATATCTAGTTTTCCAAATAGGCAAACAGTTGCAGAGTCTCTGTTCAGGTTACAGCTTCCAAATTGACGACCCATTGTGATGGCGAAGCTTTGTCCTTATACAGTTCAGTTCCTGTCAAAGTTCAGAAGTCTCACAGAAACAAGAGACATTGCTTCACAAGATTGACATGCTTGAATCCATAAAATTGCAGCACAAGAACTCCAGATCCACTTTGCTTCGAGGTTCAGCACTTCAGCCGTTCAAGAGGACAAAGTAACAGCAACGGGAGCTCTCACTGGCCCTGCAAAAGACTAGACATGATAGAGTGATAGAGAAAGACGTGTCTTGGATCTGCGAATCACTGTATCGGGCAGTCACTGCTACTTGCTTAATCTTCTGTTATTCAGTTCAGTCAAGGTTGCGTCTTGATCTCTGAATCCTTGGTTATTTGCTTGCAAGGTCGACGATGGACTTTGCTCGTCAGAAACTTCTCTGAAACGAGAGGATTGGCTAATTTCGAGAAAATAAAAGAGAGAGACGATTTCGTGGAAAGATACAGGTACTTAGAATTTGTCAAATGACAGGCAGCAAAGCCGTAAAAAAAAAAGTCTTACGACAATTCTTTAGCAATTCCGTCTTGGATTTAGATCTGGAAGTCTTGTGTTTGTTTGAATAGGTTGAAGATTAATCACTCGCCGTATTATACTCGACCCCGATCTATTATCCCCGACACATACAACCATGGCATCCATCTCGATCGCAGCAGCACGCTCCACTCCGGCTCGGAGATAGAGTACCTACGCGTAATAAATGGAGGAAACTACTTCCTCCGTTTCACAATGTAAGTCATTCTAGCATTTTCCACATTTATATTGATGTTAATGAATCTAGACATATATATCATTTAGATTCACTAACACTAATATGAATGTGGAAATGTTAGAATGACTTACATTGTGAAACGGAGGGAGTACATACGAACACCCGATTCCAAAAAAAAAAAATCAGACGGTTAAATGCTTCGGTTGATTACCGGGTGAAACATTAAGTTATATGTGGTGAAATGAAAAACCAGGCATTGACACATTTAAAATATTTTTTGAAACATAGTGGAAACACCCGATGAAGCATATCACTATCACATATAAAACAAGAAGTTTTAACGGCTTAAAACATATATGATATCTTGTTTTTTTTATCAGAAAATAATCATGTGATATCTTGTTATAAAGATTTATTACGACTAGTGCAATGGTGTGTTCGGATCGTACATCAGATAAATAGAATAGGAGAAAAAGTATTTTGAGGAATATCGTTATATGCATGCATATATAGAGTGGAGAGAGAGAGAGTAAGGGTCCATTTGGTAAAGCTCCAACTCCTAAATTTAACTTCAGGAGTTGGTCTGGAGTGGAGTTGTAGAGCTGCCCAAACCCAGCTCCACATTTCTAGTTCATTTTGTGAGAGAGCTCCATCCAGCTCCACTCCTATTTTGGTGGAGCTAAAACTGTTTGGCTGGGCTCTAGCTACGAAAAGGTGGAGCTGGAGCTATGCCAAACATGGCCTAAGTAGCATGACACGAGAAAGAGTAAGGGTAGGTAGTTGTGTAGCTTTGTTAGCCACCGCCACCGGTGAAACATTATGTTGTCCATGATGTAAAAAAAAATCAACTATTGCAACATTAATTTTTTTTCAAACATAGTGGAAAAACAAGTTGAAACATGTTGCTATCCCGTGTGAAACTTAGTTTGAACAGTGGTGGAAAATATGTTTTTTTAATCAGAATATAATTATTTGATCTCTTGTTGTAAATATTTAATTACAACGAATACAATAATATGCTTAGATGGTAGATCGGATGAGTAGTTTACGAGAAATATTATTTTTAAAATCAATATATACATTCATGCGTGAATAGAGTAGATAGTTAGTAGATGGTTGCATCAATTGACCAATCCGTAGGTTTCTCTTTAAGTAAAACCTAATTTAAAAAATTAGATTTCTTATGTGAAAATCTTGCTTAAACGGTTCTTCTAAAGATGTATCTAAAAATTAGATTCATTTTCTCCTCCTTTCTCACCTCTCTACGAGTCAGAAGAAGCTTCTCGCTCCCAATTTCAGCTCTACGAAAGGAGGAGGCGACACATGGAGAGAGTTCGCTCGTGGCGAGGGAATGGGTAAAGGGATAAACACGAGTACCTAGCGCATGGTAGCACATTACGCTAACCAATGACCCACGCGCTTTACAAAAATAGAACCTGCATCTTTCTTCAAAGGAAACCTCACACCATCCTATACGCTCATTTCTAAAGATGCAAAAAAACGCACCGCACGCCCGAAATTTTCTCACATGGGCCAACCTAAGCCCACCACAACCAGCACCTTTGGCTCCCCTAAGAACTAGCACCACCATTTCCAGCAATAAAAAAAGACAGCGAAGTCACGACACCTTCGCCTCTCCAAAAACTGTTTGCCATTGTAGTCAGAAAACAGAACGGAACTAAGGAGAAAGAAGGCATGGAATACCCAAAATCAAATAAAAAAGGTGATCCCAATTTTTCATGTAATTTACATCCCACATTTAATATCTAGATCAGGTTCGCCAAAAGAGGAAACACAAAACAAGAATTAAACACACAAGTAGTTCATAGGAAATAAAGAGTAAAGTGTATAGGCCGTCCCTAAACTTGTACAATTGTGTCATTTGGATCCCCAAACTCTGAAAATGCATATCCAGATCCCAAAACTTATTAAATTGTGTCAATCCAATCCAAACTGCCATGCCATCTCCAGGATCCTACATGGCATGCCACAAGGATGATGATGTGGCAGCATCACAAATCCTACACCAACTGGCAAGTGGGCCTTCTTTCCTTTTTTTTTTTCCATCCTCTCATTTCTCCGTTTCTCTCTTTTCCCTCTGTTCTTCCCACTGCATCTAACGTAGCCATGCCCTTGGTCGAGCTGTCTCCTCGATGACACGAACAGCGCCGCCGTCCACAGGCAAGAAGGCAACGCGCGGCAGCCGCGTCGACAGAAGGCGCTGCAGCGCCAGTAAACATCTCGAGCTCGTCGTCCGTACGCCGGCCGCTAGTTCAGAAGCCGAAGCCCCGTCGTCGCCGCCGCCGCCGCCGCCGCCACCAACGGCGATGATGATGCCGCCTGCAAGGTACGTATAGCACGCAACGCATCCGACGTCTGTTAGAAGTATAATATCTTAGTTAGAGATAAGAGTCAACCACTTCTAACAACGTCAACCACATTGCACTAATTAAGCGCTATGGATTTTTTATTTGAGAGCTAATGCGATCTCGTTATTGTGTGTGTGTGTGTGTGTTTTCCCATCTTTGGTGCAGTGTGCGTTGATAACCGTCGGGATCGTCTGGCGTCGTCGCATCGTGGCCATCTTTATTACTTCCTCCGTTTCATAATATAAACTTTCTACCGATTATCTTCTAGTAATTTACCCCACTAAAAAAGTTATAAATTTCTGATGCTACTAGTTTTAGCCACAGAAAATTGGGTTGAGTTTCATTAGGTAGAGTGTTGTGCTCCAGAAACAAGGAAATCTTGGTGAGAACATAGAAAGTCGCATGTTGCCAGAGTGCTTAATGGTGAAATTGTGTTGGCAGGAAATGGCAGGGCAAAGATCTGATTCGCAGTCAGATGAATCGTTCGAATACATGTTGCTTGAGAGGGACCCTGATCTTTACCGGACAGTCTTCTCGGGCCCGAGCCAGATAAGTCCGTGGATCGATCCAAGTGTGCTGACTTTGCAGCACCGGATAGGGAGAGGCCCATTTGGGGATGTTTGGATTGCAACCCACCATCAGAGGACAGAGGATCATGATCGGTACCATGAGGTCGCTGTGAAGATGTTGCATCCGATTAGAGAGGACCAACTGCAAGCCTTCTCGGTGAGGTTTGACGAGATCTTTAGCAAATGCCAAGGTCTAAGCAATGTGTGCTTCCTACATGGCATCTCAATACAGAATGGAAGGGTATGCATGCTATTAGTGGCGTGTTGATCTTTCTTGTCTTGATTATCTGTGCACATCAGGCCAGCCTAATAGCTTATTTTGTATCATGATTTTTTAGATTTGTATAGCGATGAAGTTTTACGAAGGATCCATTGGAGATAAGATGGCCCGGCTTAAAGGTGGAAGGATCCCTTTATCAGATGTTTTAAGGTACGGTAGAATTTTCCACAGTTTATCACATATATACTAATATTGCCATAATCAACGCATTACAAACTGAACTATAGGATTTCAGCATGTAGTTTGCAACTTCTTATTGATATTCTGACTGCTGACTTGGTTGGATTAATTGTCTGATACCCTGTCTCATTTTAGCATTGGCACAACTTATTGATTTCTGAGAGTGATTATGGTCTATTTAGAGGAATTTCGTGCTTATTTTCTTCAGAATGTTTCTGATATATCTTTTTAATTCACAGATATGGTGCTGATTTGGCCCGTGGCATTATAGACCTGCACTCAAGAGGAATATTGATTCTAAATCTTAAGCCCTGTAATTTTCTCCTTGATGAACATGACCATGCTGTCCTGGGTGATTTTGGAATTCCATCCTTGCTATTTGGGCTCTCACTGCCTAATCCAGATCTTATCCAACGACTGGGAACTCCAAATTACATGGCCCCAGAACAATGGCAACCAAGTATTAGAGGGCCAATTAGCTATGAGACAGACTCCTGGGGTTTTGCCTGCAGCATCCTTGAGATGTTGAGTGGCATTCAACCATGGCGTGGCAAATCACCAGATGAGGTTTATCAGTTGGTTGTCCTGAAGAAAGAAAAACCAATTTTTCCATACAATTTGCCTCCAGCGATAGAGAATGTCCTTTCTGGATGCTTTGAATATGACTTTAGAGACCGCCCCCAGATGACTGATATTTTAGATGCATTTGAGAGGTAACATGCTTATTATCCTGCTTTTCCTGTTAATAAATTTACATTTTGATTGAATTGCCATTACTTGAGTTATTTTTTGCTTATATACTATAATTTACAATAGCTAATCGGTGCTAAATATGTGAATCCATGGAATTGTGTATTTTAATACTTGTATTCTGTTAGCTTGTTGTAATGTGAAGTATCTTATATATTTAGATGCATCCTTTTCCTTTGCATAATTCTTTACTGTCCAATAGCAGTAACTTGGATTACATGTTGTCCTAATTATTTCTTTTTAATGTTGATCAGTGCGAAAGATGTAGATTACGAAAATACTGACCAGGGAAGTTCTGAAAATCTAAGGATGGTCAGTCCAGCCCTGCCAAGCCGCACTAACTGGTCACTCTTCAAGGACAAGTTGCAAGTGGGAGACAAGGTTCGCTCGAGAAAGCTTAAAAACACTTGTAGTCCAACAACCATGGAAGTCCCTGATGGAACCATAGTTGGAATGGAGGATAATGGAGAGCGTGATGGCTACATTCTTGTAAGGATCCATGGTTTACATGATCCTTTGAAGGTTCGCTCTTCAACAGTGGAAAGGGTAACCTATGGTTTCGCTAGCTGGAGACTGGGTACGGCTTAGGGAGGATGAGAAGAAGCGATCTCAGGTTGGAATTCTTCATAGCATTGACCGTAGTGGTACTGTGTATGTAGGTCTGATTGGAGGGGATACCCTCTGGAAGGGTGAATACTCTGACCTTCAAATGGCTGAAGCCTACTGTGTTGGGCAGTTTGTGCGGCTGAAAGCCAATATTTCAAGCCCACGGTTTGAATGGCAGCGAAAGAGAGGTGGAGGACTGGCTACAGGCCGTATTTCGCAGATACTACCAAATGGATGCCTTGTCGTAAAATTTCCAGGCAAATTTAACCTTGGTGAAGTATGCAGTTGCTTGGCAGATCCCTCTGAGGTTGAGGTGGTGAGTTTTGACAAGTGTGAGGGGATCGTGAAGAAGTACGAGCACCTCGAGGATTTCCATTGGGCAGTTAGGCCGCTGTTCATTGCTGTAGGTTTCTTCACTGCTCTGAAGCTAGGCATCTTTGTTGGGAAGGGCATTGCTCGGCCAAGAAGTCGAAAGGTTGCCAGCGTCTCTGATCAGAGTGATCATCAGCAACTACAGCATCAAGAAGTGCAAAACAATGCCAATGCAGCATGGCTCCCTCCAACTGTGGCAAACATGCTGTTTAGAGACGGTCCTACGCTTTCTGGATAAAATGAAAATCAAAACCAGTGCAAGATGGAGAGTTTCAGAACTACTGGATAATGCAACGCCCAAGCAAATCGTAGTTCATACTTAGACCTGAAACTTGTCTTGCCACAAGACCTGTAAATATTTCCACCTTCACTCTACTATCATCTCCATGTTCACAAAGACATGTCTTGCCACAAGACCTGTAAATATTTCCACCTTCACTCTACTATCATCTCCATGTTCACAAAGACATGTTCGGTGCTTATGTCTGTAAATTGTAGGCTTGCAGTCCAAATCCTGATACTGTCTTTTGCTTTTCTCATTACACTGCAATCTCTCAGTATCCCTGGATTTTCTGCTCCCGATCCATCAATTTGCAGTTACATCTGCAACGTGATGTACGGCATGCGAATATGGATGAAGATTGCCATAAACGCTGGCAACACAATCAACATCAAAAATTATATGGCATCATCTGCAATTCTGCATATAATATACCTTCTTTCCGAAAGGACTTCATTCCTAGTACTTGTCCAGATTCGTCGCTAGAAATGTAGTCTTTTTGGACAGAGGTAGTACAATTTCAACCTGATTAACAAAAGAGTTTATATAGCAGAAGTCCACAACTGAACCATACATGGGATTGGACTGGCTGATACTATCCACCAAATTGCCTAATTTGTAAAGAACTAAACCTCTACAAACTACATTTTTCCAGAGAGCAACAATTACACAACACCAGAACCTTCTGTGTCAATACTTTTTCTGAGCATCCTCTCAGCTGAAACATGAAAGCTACTAGTCATCAAGTGATACTGTGAAGCTCGCGTGAAGGCCTTCCCATCTTCTCGGAGACCAGGTTCAGCATCTGAACTAGAAATCAAGCTGTGAACCTTGTGAGGATGAGGAGCAACTGCCAGATGCATCAAGTGAAGGACCACCTGATCCATCCACTGGAGCTTGATTCAACCGTTCTAACACCAGCGACCTCCTCTTGCGCAACTTCAGAGAAAACGTGGACGCCTCCAATATGACGGGGACCTGCTTGTTGATAAGAAAGGCATCAAAACGAGAGTGCAAAGTTTTGTTTATACAACTATTATGAAAGCTTAATTCGCGGAAAATAAAACAATTATGAAAGCTTTGATACCTGGCTATTAGTCTGTGCCACCTTATGCACATGTAAAAAACCAACCATATCCTGATATCCAGTGAGGAGTTTTGCTAACTCTTTGTCCTCATCTGGTGACAAATAAAATGGAAACTTAATAAAGGATATAGTTGATCAAAATAGAAATCATGTGACATACTTTAAAGGGCCATGCTTTCTTACCTGGAATTGCTTTGATTGACAGAAGTGTGTCTGCCAGGTGCTGCCATCTCTTACAAAACGAGCTTGATAAAACTGTATTCGGAAATGTTATAACAGCAACTGCATTAGATGCACGCACCATGGCCTTCAGTGATCTGATAAATGAGACCATGTCCCAGTCCTGCAATACACAAATATAATTAGTTGCAAGTACATAACGATGATATTAGAAAGGTGAAAAATATATAAATTGGTCTGAAAAAAGATTCAATGCATCGCAGCAACCAATCAAGACTATAGACATCAGTCGCATTAAATGCTTTCCTTCTCAAAGTATCCGCATTGTGGTGCACATAGTGATTGTATAGCAATCCGTCCAGCATTCGCATTTCCACCATCTTTTCTGAACACCAATAACAAAATAAATTCACGAGTAATAACGAATATGGTACATGCCATCAAATTTTATGTTAACAAAACAATAAATATTATGGTAGACTAATTTATGGTAACATGGCATTGCAATGTTAGAATGATTTTCCTTCAGAAAAACCGTCTGAACATACAGCCAAGAACCCTTACCTCGGAAGTTTGGACAAGAAAGTGGAACAACGGTCCTGGAGGACACCAAGAGTGTCTCCTTCTTGAGTGCTAACACATTCAATATTCTGAGCATTAAGTAAATGCCTTTCCAAGGGCTTCCGTAAATCAAAATCATTGCTAAATTCTTGCTTCTTGTCTGCAATTATACTAAACTGAGTCAGAACTTTGACAAACATCTTGATAGACAGTGATGATAGCTAATAAAAAACACTTCTAAAGCAAACTGATAGGTATTACGAACATTGCTATTATCCTGAAGTATGCTAATATTATGCATTTAGGTCTTTGCCCAAAAGGATAACCCTAGAATCCCATCTTTCTTCTGGATTTGGAGAAATGTCGATTTTCAAGAAAGAACGCGAATCTTATGATATGGTGGGAATCTCTTATCATAATCATCCACGCCTTAAATGTATCCTAATGCCCAGTTCAGGTGTCAGTGACAACAATGGTGCTTAGGAATAAGTAGATTATAGAAGCTAAGAGCTCGGATAAAATCCATTCACAAACAACATTATTTATTTTGTTTTCTTGCATATCCTCAAAAATGTTTACAAGCATGCATTTTTGCGTATTCTCATATTTGGCCAACAAGAATACAAAGGAAATAATAGTATCACCTCTGTGTTCAGCATGAGAAGTCTTCTCTTCTCCAAAGTATTTCTTGTACTGCCAAGCTATCCTCAAAGCCTCGTCCTACACAATTACATATCCAGATCAACATTAAAATAATAACACTTTTCAGGGCTCAAGTTGACTGTCAAATATTCTTCCTCGAGACATACGCTTGTTCTCCCATCGCTACTTGTTCCAGCCCCCATCCCTCTTTGTCGTCCATCCTCCTTTGAAGATGCAACAGCAGGTAATGTACCAAGGAACAAGCGGGGTTCCTTCATAGGTCCTGCGAAGAGCAGCGGTTGCTTGTGCACAACACCCTGCGCCATGAAGCTCCGAAGCAGTAGGAGGTGGTGAGGCGCATCAGAGTCCTCCATGATCATTACAACTGATCCAATAAGAAAACCCCCACCTAGAATCCCTGCATCCGGTAAACTAGTAAATTATGATGAACTGAATTGCACATCACCATAACTCATAAGAGCATCAGCTTTTTTTTTTCCAGTTTAAAGGTTTTGCCCCATTAAACTCACCGCAAGAACCAACTTTCCTCACGGCATCTACACATGGCTAAACACAAAATATTGAAAGGAATTTGTACTCCTAAAATAACAAGTAATGCAGGTGATCAAGATATATCATCGAAGCAATCTTATTTGATTCCTAAAGAAACTACGCACATTGCATTTGCATTTTGCAAAGATAGTTAGTAGCATATATATTGTACTAGTATGAAATACTACTCCAATTAGCACCCTTTCCCTAATCAACTCCTATATAACAACCAAGCATGTGAAGTGACCTAAAGATAAAAAGAAAATTCTTACAGAAATAGGAATAATCGCGTTAGTAGAACAGAAAAAAAAACCGCAAGATTTTAATTTAGCAAAACAATAAAAAGGGTCTGCAAGCAAGAATCTGCTTACTGTCGAGGTCGGGGATGCCCGAGGAGACGAAGGCGGCGCCATTAGGGCCAAGCTTGACTCCTGCGGCGGTGGATGAGGACGCCACATGAGGTGCCGCTGCTCGAGAGAAGCTGCTCCGGCCGACAGTCTGGCCCCCGGCGGCGGCGGCGGCCATGGAGTTGGCGGCGAAGTTTCACGGGGCACGGATCGAGCTCCACTTCACAGCGGCGGCTTAGACTAGGAGAGAAGGAAGGGGGAGACCGCAGCGAGGACGCGGCGGCGGCGGCGAGAGCGCTCGAGAACGAGGCGGAAACCCACGGCGGCGGGAGGGGTCGAGGGCGAGGCGACGGCGGTGCCTCACTACGAAGACCACATGGGCTATTTCTTGTTTGGGCCAAGCCCACTAATTAATTTCACAATATTATCAACATCAGAAATACTACTACACAACAATGTCCCGTTCCGACTAAATAGTTCACTGATCGCCCCTTCCATCCCATATAAAACCAAGACAGAATGAGACGTGATATTTCCTACTGTATAAATTCATTGTATCAGGAAACGTCACATATCATCCTAGGTTAGTTTTTTTATGAGACAGAGGGTGTATGTTTGTCGACATCATCGTGATGTTAGCATGGTATGTAGGTACCAGATGTGTTACGTTTTGGTATTGCATCTTAGTATCCTCGGCACTAGGTGTGTTACCTATGGTACCATTGGCATTAGCATGGTAGGTACTAGAGTTTAAGCATCATACTTACGTCTGCATGATATCATCACTTAACTTATACCGATCTAGTCTTTATTATCCGTTTGTTAATCCTCGGTAATTATTTTAGAGAGAGATTAGACGATGGTATCCCGTCAGGACAATATACTTAAGTCACTCTTCCCTCTTCCTTTCCTATGTCTAGTTGAGCTTTCACGTGCAAGCAAATAGCAGTTGTACTTATTTTTTCCCTTGTCTCGCCAGCTACATCAATAGAAGAGAAGGGAGGGGGCACGTTGAGGAGAGGAAGGGAGAAGAGGATAGGAGATGGCAGCAAGGGGCTCACTGGCCGGTCTGGTGACGACGACTTGCGCTCCCTCCTTGCGCCCATAGTTGGTACCTGGTACCTATGAGTACCGGCTGGTACCTAGGTATCAGACCTTGGTTATCGGTGTTAGGGATGATGACGGTCGGTCCTCTGCAAATGGATGCCATATTAATTGGAGTAGAGGAGTCGGGGGAGGGAGCGAGGTGGAGGACGGAGAGAATGAGTCGGAGAGAAAGGAGGAGGAGAAATAGATCTAGGGAAGAAAAAACGGATATGGGTGTTGGGGCATTCGTTACATTAAGTAGTATATTCCGTCCACTAGTTCTTCTATCTTTTTCTTTAAGAAATTACAACGGGATTGTTGTATTAAGAAGTAGAAAGAGAACGACTATCGGTATGATGGTATAGTTGATGATTCCACCTTACCCTAAACCAAACACATGCTAAGAGGCACGTCTCCACTAGCCATTGCAATGCAATCACTACAATTAATATATTAAATTAAGCAAGAATCGATCAAAAGATGGAATTAATTAATTATATTTGTTTTTCAATTCAATCATTGAACAATAATTAATCCCTCTCTTTTCTCTCTCTCTCTCTAAACATGCATTATTGCTAGCTATAAATGAGTGATGAGTCAACTACCCAACCACTTCTCCTGTTTCTAAATGATCTGATAAGTGCCACATATGACATATGCCACAGGATTATGGTACGTGTCAATAAGACAATAACAAATACTAACAGCATATGAAATGAGCGTATCTCAACGGGTTAGGTTTTTTTATGGTGGAACCAGCTCACCCGGGTTCAAATACTGACATATCCCTCGACAGCGAGACGCCTATGACTATGATGACTTCGTCAATCTCATGGTGCACGTGCGTGTGTTTATAGAGGTGAGTTGCTACTACAGAGAAAGAGAACTGATGATGATCAGTTCATGCCATGCTGAGGTTGCTAGCTGGAGGATAAAGTGAAAGGAAGACGATGGCGCCTGAGGAAGGATGGGATGGCACGCGATTAACAATTTTTCCTCGCCAAGAAAAAAAAGACGATGGGGGCTGCATGTGGCCAGGTCTATAGGATATACGAGTGGAATTTCGGTGCCTTCTTATTTTTGGCCGTAGTAGAGGTCCGTATATGGACCTTGACCTAAAAAATTGTATGAGTGGTTTAGTTTAGGGGCTTTACTAAATATACTTTTACTGTACTTTTTAACTCCTAACAAGTTCCATGTTTACATGTACTAGTAATATGCCCATACGTTTATAACGGATGAGGCCCATATAAACAGGAATGGGCTAAGAGAAGATTAAGGATAAAAAATTGAGTCTGATGGTTACGCACACGGAACATACAGACACACTACACGCAAGGGGATGAAGGGATGGAAGGAGCATGACTTCGCTTTTTAAGAAAGTAAAGACAAATATTTTAAATTTGAATGGTCAAGCTTTGGACGGTCAAGTCGGAAGCTCGGAGCGCCCTAAGCCTAGGCCACTGAATATAGGCTTGCCACGATGGAGGAACCTACGAGGGGAAAGGGCAAGAGACAACGCCATACAATGGGAGGGGCCAAAGGGGTGAGAAACACTGTGACAAAATGACCTAACAATAACACGGTATTAAACCATAATGACATATGGTGTGGTTAGAGCAGGGTCTGCAGGTGAAAAAGAACAAGATGAGGGACCTGAAGTGAACTTATTCAAGGCTAAAAGTGAAGTTGAAAATGGCTTGGGACTTTAAATTAGAGGTTTTATATAATAACCCTAAAATTGGAATGTTTTTTTTAATTGGTCATACTTGATGGAAAAATGGAAATTATTTTGTTACTTCCCTCTTTCCCGTATTTTTTTTTATTTCAACCTAAGTATGATCTTTAGAATTATCTTTATTTCTTATACTTTAGAATATTAAATCCATTGTTTTGATGGTTGAAAATCTTATCATTTGTATATCTACCAGTGACTTGGGAGATATGAAAAGGGAGGATTCAAAGGGTGTTTTAGCGCGGAGAACTCTCAGTGATTTTCCTCACTGCAAAGGTCAGTGAGAGACCAAAACCTAAGCCCTAACAAGGACAAAACGACTCTCACAATTCTTATCTTAATTTTCTCTTAATATTTGTACAACTATTTTAATTAATGCATGGAACTTTCATGCTATATTCAATGAAATTGGACAAAATTGGCACATTTTAAACGTCGATTTGTAAAAAAAATAAAACCACAAAAGAGATTCGATAACGAGAGGGTGTACTTAGGTAACTGGGAGGGCCACATATCCATCCGTCCTATTATTTCTCTTTCTTCACCATCGTGACTCTTCGTCAAGAATCACTGAGGAAACATGATTGCATATGTCTTCTTCTAAACCGTATGGGCCAACATACATGTTTTAATGAAGCACTTGTGTACTTTTTCTAAACCGCATTAATTACCAGTTAAGATCAACTTTAAGAAACACTGTAGAGGAAGCCCCACAGCAAAAATTATATTAAAATAGGAAAATTAAAAAAAAAAGATACAACATCAACTTTTTTTTTTAAAAAAAATGTAGAAGAAGCTACCACAGTAAAAAGTATATTAAAATAGGACAATTAAAAGAGAGTTACACATACTACGTAGTAGTATTTTAACAAGAGGAAATAAGAGATCTCTCTCATCTAAATTTACTCGGAAAAGGAGAGAAAGATCATTATTGAAGAATTTCTTCTAAGACTACACAGAGGGAATTATATTATCAAAAATAAGCCCATGATCTTCCTCCCGATTGATAGGAACATTTAGGAAAATTTTCCATTGATCATGCTAACTGACAAGAGAACAGACGACCGAGACCAAAATTGCTACTCCCTCCGTTTCACAATGTAAGTCATTCTAGCATTTTCCACATTTATATTGATGTTAATGAATCTAGACATATATATCTATCTAGATTCATTAACATCAATATGAACGTGAGAAATGCTAGAATGATTTACATTGTGAAACAGAGGAAGTACCGGTGTGAACCTTCAAAGAGAACCGGTAGTGATAGGCCTATAAACCGATATTGTTAGCCCGTTCTGTGGCAGTAGTGCATTGATCACGCCGAACGTAAGCCAAATCATTGATGACCCAAACCGGTTCTCATTGGTGATTTGATCATGACGAACTCACAACAGTACAGGACGCCGGCACCAATCTAATCTCATCCTGTTCGCTAAATGGAGAAACACCATATGATGTTTTGCAGCCGCGTCCTCTCTACTGAAGATATATATGCACGTCGTCCATTCTTAAAAGCTGTAAATAAATATCCTACTGTACTGCTCGAGGCTTCTTTCATTCCTTCGTTTGGCTTCAGCACCCCCACTTTCTAAATTGCTAAATAATAGATTATTTTTTACACAAACTTTTATTATAGATAAAATTTCTTTGAAAATCAAATAAATATATTTTTTTATATTTATAATAGAATGCTTAATAAATCTATATAATAATGTCATTTCTCATTTTACGGCAGAAAAAAAAAAAAGCAAAAGCGAAACGAACTTTCAAATAGACGCTTAACAACCACACTTCACCACTTTTGGATTGGAGTATGTGTTTCAACCACTATACTTCATCACCTTCGAATCTATCGTGAACTCTAATTTAGTAATTCTATAATTTGACGGTATATCGGATCTATCTTTAACTCTCAATTTAATATTTTATTTATTTATAAAATTTAAAATTAATAATTAATGGGCTGTAAATGACGTGGACTTTTATTTTAATATAAATCGATAGAGTTTTAAAGATAACTACTTTAGTAATCACATGTCGTGTAACACACAAGTTGTATATATTTCTTCGGTTAATTTAGTATTTTTTTAGCTATATAAATATTTCTTGTTTTGTCCTATTAATGTGTAATTTTTAGGTTTTCATAGAAAGAATGGTGGCTTCTTTTTAAGATTATAAGATAATAGATGGACAAACATATACATATAATCATCTTGCGCTAGCACAAGAGTCGAACCTACAACTACTCACTAAATTGGTCAAGATAAAGATTAAACATAACTATCATAATTAATGAATATTCTTATCCGGTTACACCATTAAAATACTATCCGGTCCTTGATAGATGGTGAACTAGCTATCTCCAACATATAGAATTAATAGATGGGCCTTACCCCCATTCAAAGAATATTTTTTTTGGAAAATCACAAAAGCCCACCTTATGAGATGACATGCATACAAAGTTTAGTACCACCATACCTATTCTAGAAGAGGGATACCTCCTTATAAGGATGATACTCTTCTAGCCACTTCAGGCATGTGCGGAGAGAAGAGGGTGAACACGTGCTCCTCGCCTCGCCTGGCATGGTGGCGCACGTGCACATCGAATGTTCCGACAAAATTGGTTCATCACCCATGTGTAGATGCAGTCTACTTTTGTAGTTTTGTTTTGCTGCGGGAAATTCGAATTTGTTTTTTGGAAACAGTTCGAATAATCTGGTGCGTGAAACGGTATGGAGTCCGAATAAGTTACACGCGACTTGTAGTTTTGTTTTGCTGCGGGAAATTCGAATTTGTTTTTTGGAAACAGTTCGAATAATCTGGTGCGTGAAACGGCATGGAGTCCGAATAAGTTACACGCGACTTATCCGGTTCGGTTACACGGAATAGAGATCGTGCAGGCGTCCTGATCAAAAGTCAAGCCGCCGGCTCCGCGCAATACACGTCAAATCAATTTAGGGTTTGCTTTTTCCTCTGTATTGCACCGTCACTTGTAGTCTACTCTATCTCGCTTGTCGGCGTGCACCGGTGATCGGGGGAGCAGGTCTCCGGAACCTTCGCCTTCGACGTCCTGCACTAGGGTGAAACGGTGTGGAGTCCGAATAAGTTACACGCAACTTATCTGGTTCAGTTACACGGAGTGGAGATCGTACCGGTGTCCTGATCAAGCGTCCTGATATCTCTATATAAGTCAAGCCGCAGCCTCCACGCAATACACGTGAAATCAATATAGGGTTTGGCTCTTCCTCTGTACTGCACCGTCGCTCGTAGTCTACTCTACCCCGCTTGTCGGCGTGCGCTGGTGATCGGGAGAGCAGGTCTCCAGAACCTTCGCCTTCGACGTCCTGCAATGGGAGAAGGCGGTAATAAAGTTTATGGGAAGCGCTTCGTATGACTGCTCCTGTTCGATCACAACGGCTTGTTTTCCTTTTCGCTTGCGTGCTGTGCGCCGTCGTTAAAGCCCGCAACCGCGAGTCTTTCCTGCTAAGCAGCCGGTTTTCTGATACCCTCAGTATGTGTTCAACATGTTACGCATATTTGATCTGTTCATTCTTTACTGTCTAGTTTACATATGTAGATCTTATGATGCGTTTATGCTAGTTTATCTATGTAATATCATGATTTATTTATGAAATAAATTAAATCGTTATGTGCTTATAAATTCAACATGTTCACACCCCACGCTGCCAAAAACTGAAAGCTAGCTAGCCGCTCAAGCAAGCATGGCGCACGACGCAAAAATGGCGGATGTACTATCTCAGGGTTACGTCTACCTCGCCATGGCTCTCGTGGCGCTGCTCGGCGTGCTGCTCACGAAGCGCAGCCGCACGGCGACGGCTCAGCGGCGGCTGCCTCCGGGGCCATGGCAGCTGCCGGTCATCGGCAGTCTGCACCACCTCATCGGCAAGCTCCCACACCACGCGATGCGCGATCTTGCGCGCCGCCACGGGCCGGTCATGATGCTCCGGCTCGGCGAGGTGCCCACGCTGGTGGTGTCGTCGCCGGAGGCGGCGCAGGAGGTGATGAGGACGCACGACGCGGTGTTCGCCACGCGGGCGCTGAGCGCCACCGTGCGAGCGGGCACCATGGGAGGCAGGACATCGCCTTCGCGCCGTACGGGGACTACTGGCGACAGCTCAGGAAGATCGCCGCCACGGAGCTCCTCTCCGCGCCCCGCGTCGCCTCCTTCCGCGCCATCCGCGAGGAGGAGGTCGCCGCCACGCTGCGCGCGCGTCGCCGCGGCCGCGGCGGACGGGCGGACCGTGGAGCTGCGGGCGGCGCTGTGCGCGCTCGTGGCCGACTCCACCGTGCGCGCCGTGGTGGGCGAGCGTTGCGCGGGCCTCGACGTGTTCCTTCCGCCAGCTCGACCGCGCCATCGAGCTCGCTGCTGGGCTCAACGTGGCGGACCTTTGCCGTCATCGCGTCTCGCCTGCCGTCTCAGCGGCGCCGTGCGCCAGGCCGAGAGGTGTCGCGACACGATGTTCGCCGTCCTCGACGGCATCATCCAGGCGCACCTGGAGAAAACTGGCGGCGCCGGCGAAGACATTCTGGACGTGCTACTGAGGATACATAAGGAGGCGGGCTGGAGTTCCTCTCGACATGGACGCCGTCAAATGCGTCGTCGTTGTGAGTGACTTGCAACTCCCTCGTGTGATTTCTTATGAACAATGGTTTCATGGTGTCTTTCACTCGAATGCTCGATCACGCAGCTTCATATCATAAAAAAACGATGAAACAAACGCAGGATGTCATCAGCGGAGGCTGCGAGACGTCGGCGACGACGCTGGGGTGGGCGTTCGCGGAGCTAATCCGGAACCCGGCGGCGATGAAGAAGGCGACGGCCGAGGTTCGCCGAGCCTTCGAGGCGGCCGGCGCCGTGTCAGAGAGCGCGCTCGCCGTCGGAGAGCTCCCGTACCTGCGCCTCGGTCGTCAGGGAGACGCTCCGGCTGCACCCGCCGGTGCCGGCTGCTGCTCCGCGCGAGAGTGCCGGGAGCCGTGCCGGGTGCTCGGCTACGACGTGCCGCGCGGCGCGCAGTGGCTGGTGAACGCCTGGGCCATCGGCCGCGACGAGCGGTACTGGCCCGGCGGCTCGCCGGAGGAGTTCGGCCGGAGCGGTTCGGCGACGGCGAGGCGGGCCGCCGCGGTGGACTTCAAGGGCGCCGACTTCGAGCTCCTGCCGTTCGGCGGCGGCCGGCGGATGTGCCCCGGGAGGGCGTTCGGGCTCGCCAACGTGGAGCTCCCTCTCGCCAGCCTGCTCTTCCACTTCGACTGGGAGGCCTCCGGCGTGGCTGACCCGACCGAGTTCGACATGACAGAGGGCGTTCGGCATCACGGCGCGCCGCAAGGCCAACCTCCTGCTCCGTCCAATCCTTAGAGTGCCCGTGCCGGGCGTCTAGTCATCGACGTCGCCGGCCCTGTCGCGCTATATTAGAGCAGGTACCATAGCAGACTATAAACCAGCTATAAAACATATTTTAAAGAGATAAAAGAAGAGAGAGAAGCAGCGAGCTACAGATTTGTAGCCAGCTGCAGCACGGACTTCAAGACGTAACGTGTGTATGATTGGTAGGATCAGGTATTAATAGTATAGTAAGAAAACTTTGTATGAATGGGTACGCCTAATGGGCGATCGATCGCCGTGGGGAGGGGTAGCGACAGATTTGCTCCCCACCTCCCCCTCCCTCTCTCCACCTGGTTTCCTTTTTTGGCACCACATTACTTTCCTATTTTAGTAAATTTATACACGTAAAGTTTACACATCTAAAGTTTAGAGACCAAAAATTTATAAGTCAAAAGTTTATATATGCGATTCAAATTTGAATTTGAAATCAAATATTTTTTTATATATAGTATTTATGTACATCTAAAGTTTATACACCTAAAGTTTATAAGTCAAAAGTTTATATACCCGTTTCACATTTGAATTCAAATTCAAATATCTGATTCAAATTTGAAGAATGGAAATATTTTTCATATATAGTATTTCTATACATCTAAAAGTTTATAGACCTAAAGTTATATTACCCGATTCAAATTTGAATTTGAATTATATCTGATTCAAATTTGAATTTGAATTCAATTATTTTCTATATATAGTATTTCTATACATCTAAAGTTTATACACCTAAAGTTTATAGGACCCAAAGTTTATAAGTCAAAAGTTTACATACCCGATTCAAATTTTTTATATATAGTATTTCTATACATAAATTTTTCTAACTTTTGTTTTTCAAACAAATGTGTAGTCTACTGTACTAGAAAGAGGAGAAGGAGAGGAGGAAGGGGAGAAGAGGGAGGAGTACATCTAGTAGTATAGGGGAGAGGGTGTGAGGGTGATCGCTGGGCGGGTGGGGGAGCGATCACCCGCCCATTAGCCTTTCCATGTATGAATTGGCTATATACATTAGCTATAGAGAATTTGGAACTAGTAGTGGGCTATACTATTAAACTTGCTCTTACAAGGGCCCTAAACGAACTCGGTAATACGGGCGCTTAAGGCTTAACTATATTTGATTTGTAATATATACTTTACTACCCCTCCGTTTTACAATGTAAGACTTTCTAGCATTGCCTATATACATATAGTTAATGAATCTAGACATATGTATGTGTTTAGATTCATTAACATCTAAATGAATATGGTAATGCTAGAAAATCTTACATTGTGAAACAGAGGAAGTAGAAAAAATGCCCGTGCAATGCAACGGGTGAAGTTTATTTTAATCTTATTATTGTTATATAGTTTAGTTAAGATGAAATTCAATGTGGGAGTTCGCTTGGATATATATATTTTTTAGAAAAAATCATGAGCTGCAGTTAGGAATCCGAGCGTCTCAAGTTAGCATGCGAGTTTTTTTAAAATATTTTCTTATATGATTCCTTTTGTATTACCAAAAGTGAACGATCTTAAAAACCGACTCAAATACGAATATGTATTTCCAAAAGCAAACGAATTTAAAAGCCGACTCATACATGGATGACGTACCAAAATACCGACAAAAACATTTTCAATTTTTATAATAGCAGAGATAGAGATAGAGAAGAGATATAGATTAAAACCAAAAACATAAAATTAAAACTGACTCAAATACGGATGACAAACCGCGGAAACATCTTCAATTTTTATAACCGACTCAAACACGGAAACGGACGCCGGAAAACATCTTCAACTTTTATAATAGTAGAGATGAGAGAAGAGATAAATCATGTATCAGTTAAAGTAACACAAATAAACATTACTAACATGATAAACATCTAAAATTGTGAAGTAAATAAAATAAGAGCGAAACAAAATCCTAGCCTAAGTTTTAGGCTAAATTGATGCAAAAATCAGAAGATGAGAAGATGATAAGACCTCACTTAAATCTTTAGTCATGAACTCATGATGAGGTAAGGTGTGGCCGTATGCGAGTTGGACGTGAGGGCAGGTGACAATGTTCTCCAGGTTGGTTAGTGATAGCCCCCGACCAACGTGGGTCCTAGGTTGTTTTTTTTAGAGCTCTCCTCTTTAAGTACAGCTGTTAGTATCTGAACATACGTGCAAAGACACTCCACCACGCACGCACACACTCCACACACACCCCAACACG
The DNA here is from genome assembly GCA_009805545.1 of Oryza longistaminata. Classification (NCBI taxonomy): domain Eukaryota; kingdom Viridiplantae; phylum Streptophyta; class Magnoliopsida; order Poales; family Poaceae; genus Oryza; species Oryza longistaminata. The sequence goes on along the minus strand of CM020182.1, from coordinate 21,886,911 downwards.
CATGCTAGACATATCAACTATACACACACATTGTTGTGCAAGTGGTCTAGGCTCTTGAGTTGGCCTTTGGTCACCAGTGTTTCATCAATTGGATAGGGTATATGTTTGGTTCAAGGTTATGTTGGATGTAATATAGCATCTATATTTTAGAGGATGAAGCTAAGTGTTTTTTAGATGGGATAAGCTTATTTGATTTGTAGGATGAGGATGGATGGGACGAAAGCAATAAACTTAATTATAATATCTTACTAAAAAAATGCCCGTACATTGCAACAGGAAGAAAAGATGAGAAAACTGAGGAGAATTTGAGAAATATTTACATTATGTAATTAACTTAAATACACATTTCCTGGAATACTTGATTTTTTTAAGTAGGTAGGTGTTTAAATTAATTTAAAAGTAAAGTAAGTGTGGAAATAAAATGATATGGCTGAATTTAATTTTATGAAGTTCTCCATGATTAATTACACTCTCTGGAATTTTCTTGAAATTTCATATCTCAATTGCTAACTTTAATAATACAAACATCATTTAAGCACTTATTTAAACAAAAATCTAAATAAAAACTCTCCATTTCTCTGGGGCCAATTTCAGCCAGTTTCCTTCCTAGGCCCGCAGCCTAACCGGCCCACTTTTCTCCCTTCTCCCCCCTCTGCCTCGGCCGCAAGTACGCATCCGGCTCAGCAAGGCACTACAAGTCTAATCAGCCTCCCCCGCTCCTTCTTTCACTGTCATGTGGGCCAGTGCTACCGGGTCGTCTCCTACCTCCGTCCGTATTGCCCCATCTGCCCGACGACGCCTAATCCGCCTCCTCCATGAAATCCGGCCACATCCAGAAGATAATCAGAAATTGAAGTGAGGGGTTTTTGATCCTTATCTCTCCCCTTTCCGTTTTCCAAGAATCAAAGCAAAACCACGTCATATAGATGTCGGAAGAGAAACCCAACTTTATAGTGCCGAGTCTGTTTCTTCAAATCTGCGCATGCACGCACTGTGAGGAGGGGAATCGGACAATACAGACGAAAAAGGTGGACTAAAGGAAAAAAAACGAATTTTTTAAATAGGTACAGATATTAGAAGTGCTATAATAATAGTAAGTCATACAATTAATAATACAAATTAGCACTTGTTTACGCTAATTTTATCGTGCTAATTACTAATCAATATCAAACATGTTTAATATCATTAATCATAATTTAACCTACTTACTAATCTTACACTAATTAAGTATTCTAGACAAGGTGGATTATAGATGCCAAAAGGCCTGAGGCTCGACATCCTGGCCCAGGCATGGGCATGGCCAGGCCCGACCATCGGGCCTGCTGGGCCTCTACCTCAGCATGGTGGGCCATCCCGATACGACATGCTCCTATGATTAGGGAGGCAAAATAGATGAGGAGAGAAATAGACTTATTTTAGCCATATAAGGCACGGCCCAAAGAGATAAAGAATGCAAAAATAGACTTATTCCAGCCATATAAGACACGGCCCAAAGAGATGAGGGACATAAATAGACTTTTCCAAGGAGGAGCACGGTGGCCTTTCGTACCTTCGAGCCAGCTCGGCACAACCCGAGGTTATTGGACTGTGTTTGGGTTGTTGGTGCAGCCCGTGGGTGGGCATGGCCCGGCCCGACATGTAGGTCAAGTCGTGCTGACCCAACTGATCTCGGGCTCGGGGTCTGGTCATGCCCGGGCTGGACAGTCCATTTGGCCATCTACATGCGTGGATGTCTTTATCCGGTTAAATAAGCCTAATCCCTCCATTCGTGAATATTGAGAGAATATTTTCGTTTTTTTAGCTGCCTCATTCACCCTGCCTTCAATCAAACATCACCAAAAAACTATCCCCAGCAAAAAAAAAAAAAAAAAAAACATCACCAAAAACTAGAAGACCAACTCCCATTTCAGCTCCATCCATCCAACCACGGACACCATTAGCCAATTCCACCACGACGGTTCTAAAAGTCAGTTGCTAGATAAGATGGCGATATCCTACGGTGAAGCAACAGACACATTCAGAGTACATGCGCATATGAAATGTTTCCATCGGTTCGTTTGGTACGTCATCTGCCTAACAGGGGCGAGCTACATAGGAGACAGGGGCGGAGCTTAGAAGCGAAACAGAGGGTGGTGCCACTTGCTTAATTTACTCTACTTTAGATCGAGTTTAAGCTGATACGGGTGTTTAAATTTATATTGAGGGTACATACTAGTGAAATAGATGATGTATAGCTAAAATTTTTTTTGACCGGATTCCTAGACACCCCTTACATATACTAGCTCCGCCCCTGATAGGAGAGGGCTGGAGGGGGGCGGGGGGTGCCTAGTTCTTCATTTATTTTCACCATACGTATATGCGTCAATCGAAACTCAGATACTCGTATAGTAAAGCAAAGCGAGTGGTACCTTTCTCTGTTACCTACCACTTCCGATTTCCAGAGCTTCGAACCCCGTCCTCTCGCCCGCCCGCGTCCGATTTGCAGCGTGAAATAGCACGTCCCATTCGTTCGATTGTGTTGTGAAGCAGCAACAGCGGGAATGTTTCTTGGTTGCTTTCGTCAGATTCGGCTTCCGTTTCCTACCGCTTTGTCCAGACTACCAGTTGCCGTCCCGGTGAGACTTTCAGCATAGTCTGTTTTATACTTATCTAAAGAAAGAATAGTCTGTTATTTGATATACTTATTAATATTTTTTTGGCTTGTAATGTCACAATCATTTCTGGTAATAGAGTGTTCCCTTTCTAAGGGCTCGTTCATTGGCAAAAAATTTTGCCTCTACAGTCACATAAAGGATATACGGATACACATTTGAAGTATTAAACGTAGTCTAATAATAAAATAAATTACAGATTCCGCCAGAAAAACTGCGAGATGAATTTATTAAGCCTAATTAATTTGTTATTAGCAAAATACTGTAGCACCACATTGTTTAAATTAATGGCATAATTAGGCTTAAAAGATTCGTCTCGCAATTCCTAGCGAACTGTGTAATTTGTTGTTTTCGTCTACATTTAATACTCTATGTATGTGTCAAATATTCGATGTGACAGCGTGAAAATTTTGTTGGAAACTTCAACATGCCCTAAAAAGAAAACGAGAAGAAATGTCTTAAGCCGGCGGAAGCCGGCCGGCCAAGGTCAGTCACATCACTAGCACAAAGCTCAACAACCTTGCAGCGAAAATACTATGTAGTAGTAGTACTTCACCTGAATACCTGATTGGTCCAGACCCCAAATCACTTTGAGGAGGATTCCAATTAATGTTCTTCACCAAAAAGGAGACAGACAACTTCGATTGGGCACCTTGATAGTCTCATGAACACAAGAACACCGAGATCTTGTTGCATGCGTCATTACATGGTGACAAAAGAAGAAAAAACACAGATTTATATAGGCATGGTTCTTTACAATATTGCCTCCACTTGTAGAGCTGATGGATCAATATAGGGATTGATATACGTGGCCCGGCTCATTTGTTAGTTGCTCGTACTATAGATGATGCGGTACTGCATTATACTCTCTCGTTTCCAAAATAATTCCACACATACCAATAAAGAACAAAAAGACATAATACTCTTGTTTTCCTAAATCTCAATGCAATTATACTCTCTTTATCTACTCTAAGTACATTTATATTATCATAAGTTCACAAACTTCAATAGCTCAAATAAACTTATTTTAAAAACAAAATGAAAATAACTAAAAATAAACTTATTATGAGACGATGAAAGTACTACAGTATATCCAATTATCCATAAAAACTGTGCAGCCACACAAACTGCTATGAGAATAAGCCGTAAGAAATATTTATCGGATATAGTTGTGGTTTAAAGGAAATGCTAAAAAGTTAAGTTTAAAAAAAAATAAAATCAATCTAGAATAAAAATTCTAATATTAAAATATAGCTTGTGGCTGATAATGACAAGACAGACAGCAGGCCATGCAGAGAGGTGTACCACCAGATAGTACACGCTGAACGTGCATGAGATCTGAAGGATCTGAATAAACAATTAATTTCAATTATTAGACTTTTAGCTTACAATTAAGGAAAAGTACGAATTACCCCCGAAACTATCACGGTCGTCCGAATTACCCCTGAATTCATAAAATCGGTACATTCTTCACTCCCAACTATAAATACCGGACGAATTACCCCCCCTCGATCCAATCCGCAGTAGTTTTAGTCTACGTGGCGGTACACGTGGCATTCCAAGTTAGCATTCTCTTTATAGAAAAATTGTGACCCACCTGTCATTACACTACTCTCTCGTTGTCAGTATCTCTCTCCTCTCTTCACATTTCTCTCTCTCACTTCTCCCAGGGCGGACGGGCGGATGCGGAGAAGGCGAAGCGCGGCGGAGAGGCGAGGGGCGGCTGCGAGGAGAGGCGAAGAGCGGCGGCGGCAAAGAGCGAGCGCGGCGGCGGCGGAGGCGAGGCGCGGCGGAGAGGCGACGAGCGGCGGGAGGCGAGGCGCAGTGGCGGAGAGGCGAGCTCACGCGCAGGCGTTCCGGCCACCGGGTGGGAGATTCCGACGACGACCGAGGACTAGATCGCTGTCGGTTGTCGAGTCGTAACAGCTCCATTGATCTCCCGGTATGTTGATGCGGCGGTCGGGGTTGGCTGGAGGCGAGACGCGGCGGCGAGGCAGAGGCGAGCGCGGCGCGGGCAGGGCGGCACAGTGGGCAGGGATTGAGCGGCCGGCAGCGTGTCGGCTGGGTGGCGGGAACTGGACGCGCACCGAAGCCGAGGCGCGCGACTGGACCGCCGCCTCGCCTCGCCTCCTCGGGCCGCCCGGTTGCCGGCCCTCGCGTGTGCGACCGCCCGCACCGCCGCCCGTCGGCGGACCTCACGAGCCGACCCGGCCCGGCCGCCGGTCCGTCGCCGGCCCTCGGCAAGCCGACGCTCTGCACCGCCGCCCGTCCGGGGTCGACGCCGTGGCCGTCTCCTCCTTCGGTCGGCTTCACGTCCGCTGCAGATCGATCGAACGACGACGAAACGTCGCCTTCCGGCCTAGGCCTCTGAACGACGAGCCGCGACAGCACCCGGCGCAGGCGGAAGCCAACTGCGGCCGCGGCCACCAGCAGCGCTCGCCGGCCGCTCCCCCGCCCCGTCCCCGCACCCCGCGCCGCCGCGCCGACACGAACTTCTCGATTTGGTTCGGCCGACCGCGCCGACACGACAAGTGGGCTCGCCGCCGCCACTATTGCTGCCGCCTACGCCTTAGTGCGCCAAGAGGCGAGAGAGAGAGAGGGGAAGGCGGTGAGAGAGAGGGGAAGAATAAAGGGATTGGGTGACAAGTGGGTCCCATATTTATTTTACTGCTGTTGTCGGATGACTGAGACTGCCACGTATGCGTCACGTGGACCCAAACCGCCCTGAATCCGATCGTAGGGGGTCAATTCATCCGGATTTTATCAAAAGTTTAGAGGTAAAACAATAGACTGGTGATTGAAGTTTAGGGTTGGTAAATCGGACGACCGCCAGTTGGTTCAGAGGGGTAATTCGTACTCTTTTGCCATACAATGATAAACAGCTACATGGTCCCTCTATAGAATATAAATAAATACACGAAATGTAATTTAAGCCTAACAGCTGGCAAAACTATTTCAAATAACAAGGCACCCTGAAAACAAGATTCTTCGTGTAAAATCGTGGCTATAGTTTATGCATTCGGTTACTTTTTTTTTTAGTTTTGAACCTTTTTTTAAGTATTTAATTTAAAAATGAAAATCTCCAAAGGTTATTTTCTAAAAAGTAATACGTTAGAGCAGAAAGCGGCTGTAGCCTAGTGCGTTACGAGAGCCTCAGTACACTTTGAGTCCTGGGTTCGGACTCCCCGTGGGAGCGAAACTTTTCCAGGATTAACGGCGGCGTTGTGCTATTCAGTGGTAGGCGAGACGTACCCGTCGACAGCGAGGCGCCTGTGGACAGTTCTCGGAAGATGCCTCATAGGGGATAGGGGTTTGCCGTGCGTGCGTTTATGAAGGGTGAGTGCGCAAAGTGCGAATTGTTAGAGTTGCCTGTTTGCGTTGTACTGTCATGTAATTCTAAAATAAAAAATAAAAATAAATAAAAGTAAAACGTTAAGCTGGATAGATGGCACAAGAGTTTCAGCCACGTCAGAACATGATGGTGTGGACAAAAAGTTTCAGATTTAAAAATAAAATTTGAGAGATTTTTCATTTTTTATATTAAAAATTTAAAAGGTTTAGAAGATAATAAAAGTTCTAAACTTCTTAAATTTCCAGTGTCTTGTGAAACAAAAGAAAAACATATTCCTCTCCCGTTTTATTCAGGTAGGAATTTGCTCGGTATACCAATTAGTACATTAATTTTTAGACTGATAAGTTGAATCATAAAATATCAGTATTGCAATTTACACTAAATTTGATTTTTCTTATTTTTGGTTTTAAGGGCCAACTTAAACCACAAAGATATTAAAACACCCGCATTGTCCTGTTGCCAAAACCGCAATCTTCGCATTCCAGGATTACTTTGGAGCCCACACACTGAAACGACGTCATTCCAACCCGCGGGGTGCTTTGCACCAGCCGCCGTCGGCCC
>CM020182.1:21815661-21862267 GCA_009805545.1 Oryza longistaminata | reverse complement strand
TGATTCGCGTTCTCCGGTCCGCGCTGTATGTACAGGAGAAATTAACCTTCAGCCGTACAACCATGCATCGTCCCCCTTCTCCAGGTCGTATATATACTAGAGCCTGGGGCGCGCCAATGGCGCGCCGCCTGCCCGTAATGATGTTGAAAAAACACATGATAATTAGGGTTACTGAAAAAAAGAAGAAAGCAGATGGTTATAGATAAGCAAACTGCAGTACTAATTACAGGCCAACAAATCATGCACACTTCATAACAGAGATTATTAAACCGATGCTACAGCCAAGGAAAATTTTCATATCTGTAAGATCTATGTTTACATATTTTGATCAACCATAGCGCTTCAAATACTAATCAACTGACAGACAATCCCTGTTACATGAACCGCAATTACCGCATACCTCACGGTGTTTCCTTGGATCAGCATTTGCACCTTGAGAAAAGCATGTCAAAATCAAATTCCCTGGCAAGCACCCAATGCGGAAACCTAACCAGGCGGGGGAACAAAAACCAAGGTCTTGATCAATTACTTGAGCAGTCATCTATGGTCACCATGATGGAACCAGTATGGTTATGTCCATGAACAACAACGGTGTTCTAAAAAACTTGCAGTTCCATACCATAGCCATGACCTGCCATTGAAAGAATATTATAAAGCTGATCTAACAGATATAATCACATCGATCTCAAATAAAAAATTCCCATCTTAGGGTCAGCATTTCCCTGAACTTGTACATAATAACTGCGTAGGAAAGATGAGGAATAAAAAACCTCAAACCTAATCACATATCTTTCGGAATACAAAAATACCTATTCCATTATACTCTTGCATATCTTTTTGCAGGGCAAGTATAATGGCATAACAAAAAAAAAACACGGTGGTAGCACGAACATTGCCATGGCTGAGGAACCGCAATAGCCCTCTCTGCAACTGATATCTTCATTAATCTGAAAGTAGTAAAGCATAGTAGTAGACTATTGGCATCATGGTTCTTGATTATCTGGCAAAAGGAACGGAACAAGTATGAAAAGAGCACCAGTCGAAAACAATACTCCTTCCATTCCAAAATATATGGCACAACCACCCTTAACCCAAAGACTAAGAAATAATTATTATCACCTCTAGATTGGATTACCCTAATAAATAGAATGTATGAACCCAATAAAATTAGAGATCTTGATGGTAGAGGATTTAAATAATAATATTTTAGTAGAAAAAATGTGCTAGCTAATGACATACATACATGCACACCTTATATCATGAAACAACTTTAAAAAGTAGTTATGCCTTACATCATGAAATGGAGGGAGTAGCAATTAATAACTAACTATATAGCCTACAATTGAATAAGCAATATTAGCAGCATAAGTCATTTAACTTTTTCAACATTGTTTATCCTCCATAACTTATTTTTAAGTCGTGGATCCTGATATGCGTGCAATAGGAGACTTTGACCTCTAAAAAAATTGTTCTTTACATGTATTTTAAAACAGAGAGCCTTATTTTTTATTTCCTAAAAATGATCGTGAATAGGCATCAAGGACAAGTCCCATAGTCAGAGAACAAAAGGTAAGCAAAACCATGACTCAGAATAATACTTATGACCTATAGTTAGTATCATGATTCATGAAGAGCATTAGTGCAAGTTCCACGCGCATGCGTTTTCTCTAAGTTCAAGGATCAGGTTCAGTAGCGTGACAAATGGACGTGTGGAGATGACAACAAAGGCTCATTTTGCCACGGTAAAACCATAGACCACATGGCATAAGATGGAAAAAATGAAATACCAGTAACACAGTTCAAAGTTCTGTTTTTTTTATTAGCCTTTCAATAAACAGGGATTTCTCTAGGTGTTCCTTTGCTGCTCCCTGTAATATAAAACAAGAAGGGATTTTTTTACCTCTCAAATATGGCATGCGCGTCATCTGGGCGGTTGCCGACGCTGCTGCTATGGAGGATGGCATGGTGGAGGAGGCCACCATGTAACTCAATGTAGGCATCATTTTGTGATTTAGACTTGAGAATATACTAATTCCTTGGATTGGAATGGTACATCAGACAATCTAATTGTAAAAGGGTTCCATGTATTGCTGTGATACAATACTTTTAAACCCGCAATTCAGGGGAAGAGTCCTTTGTTTGGGACATGACACGCATGATTATTTTATTTATTTTTCAGTATAATTTCAGAGAAATAAATGGGCAGTTACCTATTTCATACATCCAGTTCAATAAGTGTACCTTCATATTCACAAATCACATGGGTTTGAGAAAGTGCTAAAAACATGGGTTTGATAAATTCAGAGATATAGAAAACAATTTATATAGAACGGCGAAAATAATACAATCATTTGTATAGTTCTGAACTACATGAATTTTTCAAGCGAGTCCTATTGCAACGCATTTTGTTCTCAAGATTAAATTACCCAATACCAAATTAAAATAAGACAAGGCGCTTTTTATTACAGTATAGAAGGAAAAAAAAAAAGACTCCACTTTGGTTGAGAGCTAACCACATGAAATACAGGTACACAGAAAGCTCACCTAGCATTAAAGATGATCGGTGGAAGCAATAGGTTGAGAAGATGTCCTCAGTGAACACAAGTGTGTGAATTCTTCCCTCAACTGACATGCAGAATCACACCTCCAGTGATCAGCCCCTGCAAGCACCATACCGCAAAACAAAATTCATACCACTACATAAGCAAAACCACAAACACCTGGAGTGCAACGGCACAGAGTTTACACGCTGGTCTCTTTCTAGCAGATGCCCAATTGCAATGCAAGTGCATACCAGCACTAGGAAGATGTTGACTGCGACAACAGACTCATGGTCTGACACTGATAGGTCACGGTAATTGAGAACAACAGCTCCCAAATCCACCACCATTTCGATCAACATCTGAGTAGATCCTCCACAGCTTCCACTATTCGCTCCTGGCAGCATGTAAACAAAATTTTCAATGATAATTAGTTTCTCACTCCAAACGAAAACTCACAGGAGGCGCGCAATAATTAGTTTCTCATGATCGCTAAAAACTTTAATCAAAGAATGGAGGAGGAGATGCGGGTGGCGGCAGCGGCGAGGGCGAGAGAGGGAGAATGACCATATCAACACGCCTGAAAAGATATGAGAAGAATACAATTGGTCGTCCATACCATCAGGAAGATTCACAGCTTGAATCGTTCTCCGATTTCTTGAATAAGTCATCACTTTTCTTGAGAATTCCTTAACTAATGAATTATCTGAAAACATCAAGGGAGTCTCTCAGCAATTGGATCCCTCACATAAAACAGTCGAATAGGCATCCTTTCAGGATCATCAGTTGGAGGTTCTTCAGGTATATCACGGTACAGATGTTTGAGAATGAAGAGAGCAGTATTATGATCTCGCCAATAATTGCTACAAGAATAAACTTGCAGGCCAGTTAAATGGTGAAATAGACATGATAAAACAATTAGCAAACAACAGGATTGGTTATGGAACCTACGTATGAGATCCAAGGGCAGATAAGTATAGGTGTTGAAATGTTTTCTCCTGAAATCAGATGATTCAGACTGCAAGCTACAACATATTTGTACCGACATAAATAATACACAAGCCAGAAAATAAAGGGGTCAAGGGAATTGGTGATGTTGACAAAAGGGTTCGCAGTCCTGACACAGGAACCACTAAACCAGCGGAGACCGGGGAACCAGCCAATTAAGCTTGCCAGTGGTTATATGATTTCCACTGTCAGTTCTTTCAAGGCACAGTAGTTGGTTAAGATAGGTTAGCTAAAGGGTTACTGAACATATTAGGCATATTTTAAATCATGTTCTCACTCATTTGGTATATAAGTGCATTTAACAGTATTTAACCTTTTGGATTTATGTGCTCTTTTATGAGCCAAAATTTAACCAACTTTAGAGTTTATGGGTTTAACTCTCTTGTGAAGATTAACCCTGAAGTTAATTTTGGGTGTTAAACTAATCACTTATATTGGTTAGGGTGATTTAAGCTCTCACCATTCATGTCAAAAGCAATGTTCAGCACTTTTCACATCCACAGCAGACCACACAATTTCAATGCTTACACATACACCAGCAGAGAGTGAAATTGAACTTGCTTTAATAGGAAAAGTTTGATAACCTGAAGTACATGGTCAATTCGACCATCTGGTGAACCTGTTAGCCTTTCCATCATCATGTAACCATATGACTTCTCTTTCTCACTATTGCTGTCAATATCCTCTCTCCGTCGTCCTCCGCCAGACAGCGCCACCGACCTCCTCCTCCATAATACTGCTAGTAAGGAGCTGTGTGTTGTAAACTAAGTGACTACTGTACTCTATTTAAAATATAAGAAATTATGTCTATATTGTTATATGTATAAATTTCTTTATATTTTACGGCAGAGATAAGTAGCAGTATCAGTAAGAGTGGAGTAAATATATATGCGTGCTTTTTGTGAGTCTTGTGACTTGTGACCTCATGATCCTTTGTACTAACTCCGTTCCAGAAATATCATAGTTTTGCACTGTTTATGTCCAACATTTGACCGTCCGTTTTATTTGAAAAAAATTTACGATTAGTATTTTTATTGTTATAGAAAAAAATGCCCGTACTTGAAGGCTATTTTAGTATTATTATTATTGATATACGGTTTAGCTAGGGTGAAAAATCACTGTAAAAATTCGTTTGGATATTTTAGAAAATTATGAGTTGCAATTAGGAGTCCAACTCTTACCTCAAGTTAGAATGCAAGTTTTTTTAAATGATTTCTTATGACTCCTTGCGTATTTCCAAAAGCGTCCCAAATTAGCATGCAAGATTTTAAAAAGAGGTTTCTTATGTGACTCATTTTGTATTTTCAAAAACGAACGAATTTAAAACGGACTTAAACACGAATCTGTATTTCCAAAAGCAAACGAACTTAAAAACCGACTCAAGTACGGATAACATACGAAAGTACCGACAAAAACATCTTCAATTTTTATAATAGTAGAGATAAGATGGGAACGAACAATATCAGATGGAAAAAATAAAATGCATGGAAATAATTTGGTTGTCATTTAGATCTATGTATATTGCTCTTTGACTTTTACTTAATTCCATTCAATCCAATTTATCTATTGTGCTGTCCGTTCTGGTCATTGAAAGGAAGCATCCGGCCTAATGCAATCGGAGACAGAGTCCTGACAATCACCGTGCAGGCTCGTATCTGACGGAATCAGACGAACTACTATACTATGTGCGAGACGCTCAAGAATCCGAACCAGATTTGGACGACGTACGAAAAACTCGACAAAAACATCTTCAACTTTTGTAGTAAGTAGAGATTATAGATGATAAAACATAAATAGTACTTTATGTGTGACTATTTTTTATTTTTTTATATATTTTTCAAATATAAGACAGTGGTTAAACATTGGACACAGAAACACCCTACTGGGGAGAATTTACTATTTGCCACTCTCTCAAAATGCTAGTGCTCAAATGCCACTCTCCCAAATTTTCATTCCCAAATGCCCCTCGGGCCCACATGTCAGCCTCACTCATTATCGAGTCCCGCATCACTTTTGTTTGAATGGAGAGTGAGGCTGACATATGGGCCCGGGTGGCATTTGGGAATAAAAATTTGGGAGAGTGGCATTTGAGCACTGGCATTTTGAGAGAGTGGCAAATAGTAAATTCTCCCCACACTACTGTAATGAAGGTAGTAGTATACCAATACTGCTTCTGTAATGGCTGTAGAAACTGACATGTACGTCCTGAAACAGAAGATAAATACGTACAACGTCCCAGGGCTTATTAATCAACCAATCAATCAATCAATACTTCTAATGCTGTTATGCCAACATCTGATTGGTTCATGTGGCACCTCGATTTCTAAGATAATTTTTTTTTGAACGAATCAACTAGGCCGCCAATTTTATTGAATGGAGAAGAAGAAACTGTACATAAAGCGAGAATGTACAAGAAACAAACTAGGGCCACGGCCCTAACTACAGGCAATTACATTGTCAATCAGGCGGCGAGATTTTTCGCGCCCGCCAGCCCCCACTTTTTTGCTTCCTCCATTATCTTGGCTAGCAGAGTTGGCGCCGGCAACTCCTTGTGCTGGAAAGTCCTCCGATTCCTTTCGTTTCATATCTCCCAGTTCACAAGCAAGGTTAGCGTGTGCTTCCCGTATGCTTACGGTGGCCTCCCACCACTCATACCATCAAAGTTGCTTGCCAGCAAGAAGGTCGTAGATGGTCGTTGCCTATCCACTGCGTGATTTCATTCCAGATTCTCCTTGTGTATCTACATTCCGCTAGCAGGTGGAAAGCCGTCTCTTGAGTCTGGCGACATAAAGGGCATGTGAATCCGTTGGGCCAGCCTCTGGTGTCTAGTCTGTCTGATGTCCACACTCTGTATTGGAGTATCAGCCAGGCAAAGGTCTTGCACTTGTGCGGTGCCCCAGGCCTCCATATTAGGGTGTCAAAATTTGACGATGTTGTACCTAGGAGCTGCGCCTTATAGGCTGAGGTGGCCGTGTATTCGCCGTAGTTGTTTAGCTTCCAGGTGATCTGGTCTTCATGTTCCGTGAAATGTACATTATATTCTGAACGGCGCTCCAAACGGTGATGAGCTGGTCAATCAGATCCGTTGTCCATCCTTCGTTTGTTGGTAGAGCAAGGTTGTGCCACCATTGATCTACCAAAGCAGCATGTTTGAGGGTCCTGCTCTTTTTCCTAGAGGCCGCGTAGACTAGTGGTGTGACATCCTTCAATCTTCGCCCTTGGAGCCAAGCCGACTCCCAGAACTTCACTTTCGCTCCATCTCCAATTTGTATTGTTGTTGCCGTTTCAAACAACAGCTTGTCAGTTTCATCACAAGGTGTTTCTGACCCCACCGAAGCCTTTTTCGACGACTTTCATTCATGCCAGAGCCATCGTAATCGAAGGGCCCTTGCGAATTTTTCGAGACACAGGATGCCAAGACCTCCTGAGGCGGTAGGGAGGCAAGTCCGCGTCCAATTCACCTTGCACTTCCCTTCTGTGATGGTTTCGTTTCCGCCCACAAGCTTCTCTGTTTGTCCAAGACTTCAAGGGATTCCTTAGAAGCTTTTAAGCCCGACAGCAGGAAAATTGGCTGGATTTCTAAGATAAATTCAAGGTACCAGGAAAAGAAAAAATCCAAAGTCCAAAACCGTATCCGGAAACATATGTGGCGCCCTGCGTGACCTGCGGCTGGCTTGGGCACGACCGCACGAGCAGCAGCTTGGGCAGCTGGGTCTGCATGGGCCTGGTGGCACTTTGAAGTGCTAAACGATCCAATTGGCCTAGGAGACAGCACAAACAGGAAGGAAGAAAGAAAAAGATAATCAATTTCTGGTTCAGGCACATACTAGAATTTTCGCAGCACAAATAAATATAATTGAAATGAAAAGTGTAGTTGTTTTATTAGAAATTTATCGGTTGGTTCTAACTTTAGCCTCAATTGTTTCACTCTGTTAAAAATGTGAAATCTTTGTCATGATTAATATTTGTGATTAACAATTGGCTATGCAAATGATTTAATCAAAGAATTGGTTTGAAAAGATGTGCGAATGTTAGTGTGAGTGCGTGTGACTAATGTGGGTCAGGTTGTGATATCTGTGTCCAGAAACGTTTGTTTTGTCTGATTGTGTGCAGGTGACTTGAGGTCAGCCTTGGTCAATGGTGAGGACCGGGACTATGTTCAGGGAGGAACAGAGGTCTAGTGCGGTCGGGATACCATGTGAGAAGATGACTAGAGTCAGGATTTTTGGAGGTCAACTTCGGTCAATGGTGGGGATCGGGACGAGACTCAGGGAGGAGTTGAGGTCCAGACGGTCAAGGATACCGGGTGGCGAAGTTGGATACGAGATGGCACACGGTGGATGAACATCGTGTGGGAGAGATCTTCGCAACGGGCTTCACGAGGTGTGCGTGCAAGCGTCGGTGTTCGCAAAGGAGATTGGAAGAAACTGGAGAGGAGTATATAGTGCTACAGTGCTTCTGGTTACTGTAGTATGCATATGTGTTTGCGTACTGTGGTGAGCAGTAGCAGCATATATGTGTGTGGTGCATATGCATGTTGTTGCATGCATGTGTGTGCTGCTTGGGTGAAGCAGCAGCAGGCAGCTCGGCCTGGCAGAGGAAGCAGCAGGAGCGAGCTGGCCTGGATGTGCGCAGGAGACCGAGACCGGGTGCCATACGAAGATGGTGTTGTGTTGACGTCGGATTGGTTTCCTGCGGCCAAGTGGGGAGGGTCTGCCCTTGTGGTTGCCGGGCGGGAGCTCCTAAGGTGCAGTCTGTTCGCTGCCTCCACCTCCTTCATCTACCTCCTCGTCTCCCCATCCTGATAGCTCTATTAGGGGTCCACCATCGCCTCTGTGCGTGGGCTCTGCCACTGCCACTTCCGCACGAGTTCTACCTCCACAGTAGCTGCAGCTGTGGAAAGGGCACTGTTGAGCATGACCGGGGTGCGGCTGCACGTTGGTAGAGGAGAAGGCCGGCCACCGGTGGTAGTAGCATTAGCTAGCCCGCCTAGCCGAGCTCGTGGAGCCCCATTGCTCCCCTCCCAATGCGGAAGCAACTCTCTCCTCTCTCTTGTACTTGCTAACTAAAAGGGGGGGAGAGACAAATACTATCTTACTATATAAGTTGATTTGCACTAACTTCTAAAGCTTAACATGCAAGTGTGCCACATCATCACCCACTAGACATTATTATCTAGAGTATTTTAAATATGACGCAAACATGACATACTGTTTACAATTTTTGTTCTATTTTTAGAACTCAATATGCAGGCAATGTCAAATCATTATCTCCACATCATTTTTATATTATTTAAAGATACACATCTACCATTTTTATAATGTATAATATGCATTTATCCACGCATAGTACAACAAAGCACGAAGTATTACCTACTAAACTAAATTTTAAAATGGCATCTTAATTGGCTAATAATCATGTTTTATTAAATAACAAAGATGATAAAAGCATCCCAGTGGCATACGGATGCACACAACTGTAATTTTTGCTAATAATAGTACCTGTACATGGATGGAAGATAGTTATTATGTTGAAATATAATAGATTTGTCAATTTTGAACTGTTGCATTGCATCTATTATGTTCAAGTCGAAGCAGGGCCACCCAAGATAGTTTGAAGTAATCTTGGCACTTGGGGCATGTCAGGTTCTACAAGGCCCTCTAGAACCTGAACCACTTCACCCATCGTCGGTCGATTAAAGTCGTCATCTTGAATGCACCAACATGCAACCTTGCAAGCTCTTTCAACCTCCTCCATGTTCATATCACCATATAATTGGTGATCGACCAAACTCCCCACATCTCCCTTTATAAGCTTACGCGCAGCTTGCACAGGAAAATAAACAACCTGATCACCGGTGCTTTTACATTCATCGAGTGTGTTCCGCCTTCCCGATATGATTTCTAACAGTACCATTCCATAGCTGTAGACATCAACCTTTTGTGTAATAGCCACTCCACTTATCCATTCAGGTGCAAGATACCCTATGGTACCCCTCATTGTTGTTAGAACTCGACTGAAGTCCCTTCCTAGTAGTTTTGCCATTCCAAAGTCTGCAACCTTAGGAACAAATGACGTATCAAGAAGTATGTTTTCTGGCTTAATATCACAGTGTATGATGCAGTCATGGCAACTCTGATGCAAGTAGGACAATCCTTTTGCAACCCCTATGGCTATCTGGTACCTTGTACTCCAGTTTAGAATTGTACCATTGCTTCGAAACAAATGAGTATCAAGAGACCGATTTACCATATGTTCATAAACAAGCATCCTTCTATCACCTTCACAACAGAAGCCAATTAGTTTAACTAAGTTCACATGTTGGATCATTCCAATTGTACTGACCTCAGCCCGGAACTGTTTCTCCCCTTGGCGTGCACCATCAAGCATCTTTACTGCTATAGTTGTTGAGTCGTTTAGAATTCCTTTAAATACAGAACCAAAACTTCCTCCACCTAGCTTCGTTGAGAAATTTTTAGTTGCACGCTGCAAATCAGCATACCTAAAAGCTACAATCCCAGCACCTTCTTTAATTTCATTCATTCGATGGTCACATGACCTCCTCTTGCTCCTCCAAATCATCAA
This sequence comes from Oryza longistaminata, assembly GCA_009805545.1. Taxonomy (NCBI): domain Eukaryota; kingdom Viridiplantae; phylum Streptophyta; class Magnoliopsida; order Poales; family Poaceae; genus Oryza; species Oryza longistaminata. The sequence goes on along the minus strand of CM020182.1, from coordinate 21,852,134 downwards.
TAGCAGGATGAACGCCAAGTAACTGAAAACAGAAACAGATGCACCAACAGCAACACCAATGATTTTTCCGCTTCTACTATGTCCCCAACTTTGCACCTCTGCAGAAGCAAGACGGAGGTAAAGAATATCTTCATTTGTATTGGTAGTGCCATTATATTGCTTTACATTAATAAGTTGATCATGCCATACTGAGCAGCTACTTTTGCCATAGGAATATGCGGTGCAAGAGCAGTTTCTTAGACAAACCTGCATACATTCGTGTGCACTTGCAACAGTTTCCATAGCCTTTCTCATCGCCAACTGTCAAGAAGGGGTGAGGAGAGTAGACGAGATAGGGGCTGGATGAAGGGATGGAGGAGAGGGAGAGTAAATTAGAGGACTTAAAAGAGATAAGAGAGAAGGATATGTGGTCGGTTAGTGTGAAAATTAGTGTATGGGCCTCTTAACAAGGCCGTCCGTGAAAATAACCCATTTTCCCAGTAGGGCTGTGAAGATGCGAAAATAACCCATTTTCCCAGTAGGGCTGTGAAGATGTGAAAATAACCCAATTTTCCCAGTAGGGCATGTTCAGGCCCACCTGTAAAAATAGATATTCGCAAACGAGTCTTAACTAGACACCCTTAAAATCTTTTTACATACAGATCCCCTTCTAACCTGCTTGCAAAAATAAAAGGGAATGATTGCAAAAAAAAAAAAGAGTGAAATGATGTAGGATAATTATTTGACGTACTTGACCTCTAAAATTTAATAAATTGTAGGTGATATGGCATGTTTATATGGGTTTTAGATATGGTAATTGTTAGTGGATGATGATGTGGCATGTTTGCATATTGAGCTTTAGAAAGGAAAAGTCTGGATTATCCCTAAACTATAGCAGTTGACTGAATTACCCTTCAAACTCAAAAACAAGATATTTTAAACACTCAACTCTTCAACCCGGACGAGTTACCCCCAGCACTGTTTTGGGTTAGGCCGATTGATGAGGCATTTCCAATATTTAAAAGATAATGGACCCACCTTTTAGTGCTCCGTATTTTCTCCCCACTTCTCTTCAACCTCCCCCCCACCCCCACACGATCTCTCTATTCTTGAACCAAGCATAGAGGAGGAGTAGGCAGCGGCACGATAGTGGTGGAGACTGGTGCCCAGGAGCATTGGTAGTGGAGCATGGTCAGCCGGAAAGCCCAAGGCAGCAGCGGCGCAAGGTCGATCGAAGAATCCTAGGACAGCGACGGCAACCTCAGAAACATAGGAGAGGCAATGCGCGATGGGCTAGGGCAGAGGCTAGTGGTGGAGACGTCCGAAGAAGCACAGGGCTGCGGCGGAGACTGGTCCCCCGGGTCACCGATGATGAAGCGCGGTCAGACGGAGCATCCCCGGGCTGGGCGGCGCGGTTGGCCAAAGAATCCTAGGGCGGTTGCACGGCCTCAGATCCAGAGGAGAGGCGAGAACAAGGTGTCCAGGGTGTTGTCGGCATGGGAGGAGGTTGAGCCACACGTTCGCATATATAGGAGGAAGCGGTGCTCCAGTCGCCGTCTCCCTCAGGCCCAACCACTGCCACCTTCTCACTCTCACGAAAGTGGGGAGGGTCTGCCCTTGTGGTTGCCGGGCGGGAGCTCCTAAGGTGCAGTCTGTTCGCTGCCTCCACCTCCTTCATCTACCTCCTCGTCTCCCCATCCTGATAGCTCTATTAGGGGTCCACCATCGCCTCTGTGCGTGGGCTCTGCCACTGCCACTTCCGCACGAGTTCTACCTCCACAGTAGCTGCAGCTGTGGAAAGGGCACTGTTGAGCATGACCGGGGTGCGGCTGCACGTTGGTAGAGGAGAAGGCCGGCCACCGGTGGTAGTAGCATTAGCTAGCCCGCCTAGCCGAGCTCGTGGAGCCCCATTGCTCCCCTCCCAATGCGGAAGCAACTCTCTCCTCTCTCTTGTACTTGCTAACTAAAAGGGGGGGGGAGAGACAAATACTATCTTACTATATAAGTTGATTTGCACTAACTTCTAAAGCTTAACATGCAAGTGTGCCACATCATCACCCACTAGACATTATTATCTAGAGTATTTTAAATATGACGCAAACATGACATACTGTTTACAATTTTTGTTCTATTTTTAGAACTCAATATGCAGGCAATGTCAAATCATTATCTCCACATCATTTTTATATTATTTAAAGATACACATCTACCATTTTTATAATGTATAATATGCATTTATCCACGCATAGTACAACAAAGCACGAAGTATTACCTACTAAACTAAATTTTAAAATGGCATCTTAATTGGCTAATAATCATGTTTTATTAAATAACAAAGATGATAAAAGCATCCCAGTGGCATACGGATGCACACAACTGTAATTTTTGCTAATAATAGTACTGTACATGGATGGAAGATAGTTATTATGTTGAAATATAATAGATCTGTCAATTTTGAACTGTTGCATTGCATCTATTATGTTCAAGTCGAAGCAGGGCCACCCAAGATAGTTTGAAGTAATCTTGGCACTTGGGGCATGTCAGGTTCTACAAGGCCCTCTAGAACCTGAACCACTTCACCCATCGTCGGTCGATTAAAGTCGTCATCTTGAATGCACCAACATGCAACCTTGCAAGCTCTTTCAACCTCCTCCATGTTCATATCACCATATAATTGGTGATCGACCAAACTCCCCACATCTCCCTTTATAAGCTTACGCGCAGCTTGCACAGGAAAATAAACAACCTGATCACCGGTGCTTTTACATTCATCGAGTGTGTTCCGCCTTCCCGATATGATTTCTAACAGTACCATTCCATAGCTGTAGACATCAACCTTTTGTGTAATAGCCACTCCACTTATCCATTCAGGTGCAAGATACCCTATGGTTCCCCTCATTGTTGTTAGAACTCGACTGAAGTCCCTTCCTAGTAGTTTTGCCATTCCAAAGTCTGCAACCTTAGGAACAAATGACGTATCAAGAAGTATGTTTTCTGGCTTAATATCACAGTGTATGATGCAGTCATGGCAACTCTGATGCAAGTAGGACAATCCTTTTGCAACCCCTATGGCTATCTGGTACCTTGTACTCCAGTTTAGAATTGTACCATTGCTTCGAAACAAATGAGTATCAAGAGACCGATTTACCATATGTTCATAAACAAGCATCCTTCTATCACCTTCACAACAGAAGCCAATTAGTTTAACTAAGTTCACATGTTGGATCATTCCAATTGTACTGACCTCAGCCCTGAACTGTTTCTCCCCTTGGCGTGCACCATCAAGCATCTTTACTGCTATAGTTGTTGAGTCGTTTAGAATTCCTTTAAATACAGAACCAAAACTTCCTCCACCTAGCTTCGTTGAGAAATTTTTAGTTGCACGCTGCAAATCAGCATACCTAAAAGCTACAATCCCAGCACCTTCTTTAATTTCATTCATTCGATGGTCACATGACCTCCTCTTGCTCCTCCAAATCATCAATAGCAGGATGAACGCCAAGTAACTGAAAACAGAAACAGATGCACCAACAGCAACACCAATGATTTTTCCGCTTCTACTATGTCCCCAACTTTGCACCTCTGCAGAAGCAAGACGGAGGTAAAGAATATCTTCATTTGTATTGGTAGTGCCATTATATTGCTTTACATTAATAAGTTGATCATGCCATACTGAGCAGCTACTTTTGCCATAGGAATATGCGGTGCAAGAGCAGTTTCTTAGACAAACCTGCATACATTCGTGTGCACTTGCAACAGTTTCCATAGTATGAGCATCATAGGGCAATCTAACACTAGGTATGGGAAAGAACTTATCAGTTAAACCTGTTGTAGTTTTGTTGCTGCTGCAGTCTACTGGAATATTTCTTGTGCAGCCTTCTCGTCTGTCATCAAGGTCCCAGTCCCTTGGTGACTTGACAGAGAAGCCCTTCATGCAGTTGCACAATGTAAGTGCGTTGTTGTTGCAGACTGTGAAAGGTCCACAAACAGAGAAAACATCGCATGAATCCTTGGGTTGGATGTACACCGTCTCCCAATCTTGTAATTCTTCAACCCAGAGAAGCTACTTTGTAAGGCCAGATACATCAAGTAAACAGATTGTGATTACCGTTTTATCAAATGGGGTGTAAGTAAGGTACTCCTCTTCATCGTTGTCAACGATTTTGGGGTCAGCAAAAGCATTGACTCCCATCTCTGGCACCGAGTTGAAGTATCTTCCGTTCCACTCCCCGGTGTTAAAGTACACCATGGACGAGTTGCAAAGCTTATCATAGAATTGCTTAGAACCAGAGGGGTCTAACTCCATGCAATATAACCCTAGAGCCGGGTCCTCAGAATTCTTCTTTGAAGTTAAACTATATTTCTGACCAGTGATCTTGTTCCGGCCAATCTCTGCTCCAGGGAGTAAGACATCTGTTGGGTGATCAAAGCTCTGCCACCACACATTGGATGGATTTGAGGCATCTAGTATGACAAGGTTTCCATTGTCTGACAACACTACTATAATGTTCCTACTGGTTTTTGTTCTATTCTCAATTTGACTAGACCAAATCATTGAGTTGGCTACCTTATTTAAGATGACAAGATTGCCATCTCTTGAGACGCTGAGTTCTGACAGTTTGAAGATGGGGCCAGTTATTGGTTTATCTCTATTAGCAACCCACACAGTTGTGAACTTAGAGATGTTGTTGAACCATATTCCCAGATACCAGTTGGGTAAGGTGGTGTTGTGTGATGACTTACTGCTGCCTGTTTGGAAGAAGCCAAGCGCAAACTTGCCGTTGCTTGAGATGAGCTTGTTTCCACCGACGAGCACTTGGCCTGCCATCATAATACTACTATTTGTGGCAGAGCATGCAGGGAAATTGCACTGCAGGGACAAGAGAAGGCCAAACAGGAAAACAGGAAGCATATCAGCTGATGTTTGTGTATTGAGGAAGAGAAATTGGTGTATATACTGTATAAGGATTGATCTATACATGCAGTTTTGTGCAGTGTTTCAGCATCTGGAACTAATAACAACAAATATATAGGGTGTCAGTCTGTCAGGTGAGAAAATATCTTGTGCGCGCAAATTTTGCGTATGCTCGCTATATATGCACACCAACTAACAAATATCCTAAAAGATTTCAGAAAAAGTATACACATACATCTAATAGTACTACCTATATATTTTTTATTTTTTTTGTTATGACTACCATATAATGGATTTGAAGTTCAGACTTCACATATATAGGTGTAACACTATTAGAAATACATGCACAATTTATTTAGAATTTTTTATGATACTGTTAGTTGGTGTGTACAGGATACATTCCCGGATTCCCGGTTTCGTGGTGTGATTGTTGGGTTTCGTGGTCTGATTGTTGTAGAAGCATACAGCAGATGGCACAGGGCAGCTTGCATCTTAATTGGTTCGGATGACGGCTAACAGACATTCTGTTTAATGGTCTGATTCTACTGCTGATCAAGTTATGTTCTGGCCTCAATTTTCCAGTTCAATTACTCCATTTTGATGCAGGAGGTACGGATATGTGATCAGAAATAATACTCCATCTGTTTGTTTTACTTGTTGTTTAGGACACTAGTCACCAACACGGCAACACGTATGTTGAACAGCCATTTTTTTTTATCGATTTCTAAATTCATAACTTATCATTCTTGTAAATCCTAAAACTGCACTACTGGGCGTACACAAGGATGTAAATCTATATACTTGTACTAATTAGTCACTTTCTATAAACTTACACATTAATCATAAAGATCTAACTGTCAATTTGATGGATCATATTATCGTAACCGTAAATTTCAAACCTATTCGATTCATGTAACATTGTGGACCACTTTTCCAAGGCCCTCTAATGTGCGATACGTCCACCATATCTCACCTTCCCGATCCTATCTCTACATTCTCTAACGAGATAGCAAATGGGGATTATGCACTCGACAGAGAATTTCGCTGACGCTCGCCTGATCTGATCATCCTTCTTGGGGCACGCCTAATGGGCACCTGTCCGCTCCCTCCCCTACACTCCTCCCTCCTCTCCCCGTTCCTCCTCCCCTCCTTCTCTTCATATTAGTACACCACAAAAAAAATTTTACAAAATAAAAGGTTAGAAAATTATGTATAGAAATACTATATATAAAAAGTATTTGAATTCAAATTCAAATTTGAATCGGATATATAAACTTTTGACTTATAAACTTTGGGTGTATAAACTTTAGATGTATAGAAATACTATATATAAAAAGTATTTGAATTCAAATTCAAATTTGAATCGGATATATAAACTTTTGACTTATAAACTTTGGGTGTATAAACTTTAGATGTATAGAAATACTATATATAAAAAGTATTTGAATTCAAATTCAAATTTGAATCGGATATATAAACTTTTGACTTATAAACTTTGGGTGTATAAACTTTAGATGTATAGAAATACTATATATAAAAAGTATTTGAATTCAAATTCAAATTTGAATCGGATATATAAACTTTTGACTTATAAACTTTTGGTCTCTAAACTTTAGATGTGTAAACTTGAGGTGTATAAACTTACTAAAATAAGAAAGTAATGCGGTGCCAAAAAAGGAAACTAGGTGGAGGGAGGGGGAGGCAACCCGATCGCTACCCCATCGGCTGGGCGATCGATCGCCCATTAGAGGTTTCGTCCTTCTTGGCCCCTATCCCCCATCAAGATGCTTAAATGCATGTTCATATGCTTTTTTCAAGAGAATATTGTAATAATTGGACATAACTTTATTAATGTAAATGTCGAATTTAATTATATCCTCTACCATTATAAAATTTGAATATATTTCTACGGTCCGCATCCGTGTTTGAGTCGGTTATAAAAATTGAAGATGTTTTCGCGGTTCGTCATCGTGTTTGAGTCGGTTTTAATTTTTTGTTTTTGTTTTAATCTATATTTCTTATCTATCTACTATTATAAAAATTGAAGATGTTTTTGCCGGTATTTTGGTACGTCATCCGTGTATGAGTCGGTTTTTAAGTTCGTTTGCTTTTGGAAATACATATCTGTATTTGAGTCGGTTTTTAAGATCGTTCACTTTTGGTAATACAGAATGAATCATATAAGAAATCTGTTTAAAAAAACTCGCATGCTAACCTGAGACGATCGGACTCCTAACTGCAGTTCCTGATTTTCTAAATATATATATCCAAGCGAACTCCCACAGTGAATTTTATCTTAACTACACCATATAACAATAATATGATTAAAATAGACTCCACCTGTTGCAAAGCATGAGCATTTTTTCTAGTTTCTTAAAAAATATGGGTTCGATGCAACACCTTTCGCCAATAGGTAGTTCCGGTCCACATTTTTTTAGGGTCTGTTTGGTAGAGCTTCAACTCCTAAATTTAGGACATGTTTGGTAGAGCTCCAACTCCTAAATTTAGCTCCATGAGTTGGGTCTGAAGTGGAGTTATGGAACTGCCTAAATCCAGCTCCACCTCTCCAGTTCATTTCGTAAGAGAGCTCCACCCAGCTCCGCTCCCATTATAGGTGGAGCTGAAACTGTTTGGCTGAGCTCCAGCTCCAGGAGAGGTGGAGCTGGAGCTGAAGTTGTGCCAAACATGCCCTTAGCTCCAGGAGTTGGGCCTGCAGTGGAGTTGTGGAGCTGCCTAAATCTAGCTCCACCTCTCTAGTTCATTTGTGAGAGAGCTCCATTCAGCTTCGATCCCATTTTAGGTAGAGCTGAAACTGTTTTGGTTGAGCTCCAGCTCCAGAAAAGATAAAGCTGGAATTAACTGGAGCTGTGCCAAACATACCCTTTCTTTGGTCATTTTCTGCAAATCGATCTAATCCTGAAAAATTCTCTGCTCCGGCCATCTTTTGTACTTTGGAATTTTTCTTCAAATCCAGTAATTCTTTTTTTTTTGAAAACTAAAACCGGTAATGCTATGAACATCAAGGCGTGCAAACCGATGCAGTATAATGTGCTCAAATTGGGAATAATTGTATCGATTGTTTTTAGATCAGAAGTAATGGCATTGTAATTCCGGCAGGCGCTAATCAAACAATTAATGTTGTCGTTATCAACTTATCATCTTCAACGTCAAATCTGCTGCCCTCAATAGTGGGGACTGATGACCACAAAAGATGATATGCCTCTGTCTTTTTCATTAATATTTAATTCCTTTTTTTTTCTTTTCTCCTGTGGACACCACTACACCAGTCCTCTGTTAATCATCAATATTTATTTATTTTTTTGTTGCAGGAAGCATCATTTATTTCTTAATGATCAGCACCCGACAACACGATGATTCATTGAATAGAGTAGGAAAAAAATTTTTACAAAGTTAATATCCTGGGAGGCAAATCCCTTGTAAGAAGAAAAAAATATCCACAACCCACACGCTCACAGCACGTACACACAGCCCAGAAGAAGGCTAGCACCAGACCGGCTGCCGCTAGTCCAACAAAGGAACTACAGCCGAGATCGCCCAAAACCCAACCCTAACATCTTAACACCGAACTCCACTCTAGCCACATCTTTGGGATTGAGGGAGAGAGGGTGGGAGAGAAAAATGGAACCGCTCTCCCCTTAGGTCCTCCAACGTAGCCAACTTGCATAAGCTTAGACGTCGACACAAGAGGACAGGACATCTAGAGTGAGCTTGCACCAGTTGTTATTTCGGCAAGGGAGCTGCCTAGACCACGTCTCTATAGAGAGGAGTGAGGACGGCATCGCCGCCACCATCCGTCGAGGTCTCAAAGAGAACCAAGACTGGGTTTTCACCCGGTAGCCCCACTAGAGGAAAGGGGGCAGCACGACAATGCCCTCAGGAGGGAAAACAACGCTCGAAACGCTGTCGTTGCTGGCCTGGCCAAGACCAGGCTAGGTTTTTACCCACCGCCTACCACCTACCTATCCACATGTGACGCTTTGTTGCTCCACCACCGTCCATCCTCCTTCGGCACATAGGCACTGCTGCACCGGTGCCTCCGCATGCCGCCGCGCGGTCACCTGCTATCTGCACCGGTCTCCCACAGTCATCGGGCCTTGTCAACGGCCGTGCCTCCTCGCGCCAAGCTGGCCTCCATCACTGTCGGTCGCGCCACGCTGGCCTCCACTGCCAGCCGTTCCTCCTTGTGCAACGCCAGCCTCCGTCGCCTGCATGTCTAGGAACAAGACCAATGCCGGACTCATGCCACCTCAACTCCATCACCGCCGAGTCCAGGAGCTCCACTACCTCCGCCGGCCGCGCCTCCTTGTGCGCGCCGACCTCTAGCACCGCCAACCGCACCTCCTCGCGCCACCTCCGGTCTACTCCGCTCCACGGTGTTGGTGCCAGCCCACCGCCCCACCTTCTCCGGCTGGATCCAGCCTAGGATGGCCCTTGGGGGACAGATCCGGTGAAGACGGTGCCAGATCTGCCGCCTCCTCGCTGTGAGGGCTCATCGTCGCTACTCCCCATCACCAAGCGTTCGCCGCTTCCTCCGCAGCTAAGATGGAGTGTCGCCGCGAAGTAGGCCCTAGCACCGCCATCCCTAGCTGGCCAACCGGCTTTCCGACGGTGAGGGAAGGGGGTAGGGGGGCAGTGGCGCTAGGGTTTCACTTACCTCCCCCGCTTGTCGACTGCGCGTGGACGACGCGGGGGGAGGGATTTGCTTTTTTGTTTCATCATTATCACTGTTGAGGAGTGATCCTCTCTAGCGGGGGGACGTGAGACCCCCCCCCCCTTTGTGAGTTCGGCCGGGGGATAAGGCGCGATGATCAAGAGCGTATCCCCACCTGGGATCTAGCTAACGAGATTGTGCGCAAGTGAGTGAGAGACAAGGGATTATACAGGTTCGGGCTGCTAGGAAGCGTAATACCCAACTCCTGTGCGTGGAATTAAGCTTGTGCTGTTACAAGGGAGTTCTAACCCTAGGCTCAAGCTTCTCAAGTGGCGTCCTTTCTTTCGGTGGGCAAGGTCCTCCTTTTATAGTTCAAGGGGATACCACATGCACCGTCCTTACATATTTCATCATTGGAGGGGGGCCCACATAACCTGGGTCAAGCCACCGTCCATGCCTTCAACCGGAAGCAAGGTGGTTATTCGCCCCCAGGTGGGTCCCAGCGCCGTCCTCCGCCTGACATGGGGGACATCCCTGTCATTCCCTCTTAATTCCATGGAGACTTTTGTGGACTCATGTACGGGGAGGCACGCTCGGCTGCGTGCCGATGGGACGGGGCATACCCACCCCCACTCCGCCTGACAGAGGGCGGAACGTGGGTGCGCTGCCACCCGTCCCATCCGCCTGTGACCGGTCACAGACCGGTCAAGCTCGATTGATGCACGTCAATCGAGCGGCGCCTCACGTCCGCCCACGCCACATTAACTGCGGCGGGGGACGGTTGGGGCACTGCTCATTTAAGGCGCTTGGCAGCGCCTCTCCCTCCGCCCACTCGACCGCCACATGGCAGCCGAGCGAGGGCCTCGGGGCAGCGTGCTCCAAGGGCCTAAGGGGTGCGACAGGGCACCCCGAGGTCCCTTGGCCGCTTCATGACCGCTCGTTCTCCCCCGAGGTGGGGAGGGGGGGGGGGAGATGTAAGGATTCCTTCCCTCTATCGTGCTTACCCCTGGACCCATATCACCGACAGTCACCAATGTTCGATTTCATACAATGACCATTTTATCTTAATTTATATTCACTGTTTCATCTTAATTTATATCGTTTCTGTCTGATGCATGTCACCTTAAGTCATATTTTTTTTCTATCTAAATGTTCATTGTGAAATTTCTTGCCTTCAGTCTAACTGTCTGATGCCAATCTCTCAGGTGACTGTCATGTCCACTTTCCTTATTTCACTCGAGTCGATGTTTAACAGATACCAGATGCTCTAGATCATGTTGTTGAACACCTGAGAAGAAAACAAAGCTTGGAACCTCAAAGAGTGATTTTCATGGGGTGGGTACCATATGCATATATATCATGTAGTTCTGCAGTTTCACATTCAAAGGTTTGTTAGTTTTTGCGCAGAAATAGCCAGGGTCGTACTTATTCGCTGCTTCTCTCCAGGTTAAAGCAGGGCAACTCTGACCTCGATTGATCAAGAAATATCTATGCCATCTACTCCCTTTTTATTTGTTACCTTATTGATTTATGTTTCTTTTAAAAAACATTGATTTATATGTTGACCTGAAATTCATTGTTTTTCCTATAAATAATAATCCAATACATATTTACTGTTGTCTAGAAATTAACACGTCGTTACCAAAGTATAGTAACTTAGTCCCTCCATTGAAAAATACGAGGCGTATTTGATTTTGACACGGTGTTGAACTGTGATCATTAATTTATTAGTAATATACCATTAGCAATTACAAAATCAACATCATATGATAGTATTTCAAATACGAATCTATCTATACCATATACTTGGTGCTAAACGTACATGATTTGGCTTAATTGTTAGTAAAAAAATAAGAACGTTAACTTTCCAAATCCATGCACGCCTTGTATTTTCTAACTGATGGATTAGTTTTTGGTTTGACTTTTGTGCCAAGAAAAAATACGGTCATGAAAAAGGTGTGTGGGCTGTTTTCATAAGCTCTTTTCCATGATTATAATCAAGATGGCAAGAGTAGTTACTATGAAAAAGGTGCCCTCACGTCCTTTTTCTATAACTTTTTCTAGCTCAATGAGCTTATAATCTACTCCCGCATTTCATAATATTTGGAAATTTTGACTGTCAGTTGTTTTAGTTTGACTACCAAATCTTCTAATTCATTTTATTACAGTGGACGGGATTTATATTGTTTTTATACTTTCTATCTAAGGTACTCCCCTTTTTTATACTTTAATAATATCATGTATTTTTTATGCTCGCAAGTTTATTTATAAAATAGAAGTTTTGAAACTAAAACAGGAAATTGCCAGGTATTATAAAATGGGGGACGAAAGATGAGGCAACATGCAGGCTGGCCCAAATCCAGAAGCCGTTCTGGCCTTAGTTTGGACACCATGTAAGTGAGACGACAATGAAGTGCAGACTAAGCAGTGCCAAATAAGCTGCTAGCTGAAATCAATACTCCATCTGTTCAACTTTTTACAAAGAATTCACAAAATAATTCAATAACCAAACTGCGTTCGCGAAAAAAATTCAATAACCAAATTTGATAAGTGTTGATTAACGGTGAGTCACATAATTGTACATATGTAGAGTTCTTTTGTGATCCTTACAGAGTTGCCAACAGTAATAACTTTAAATTAAGTCGCCCAAAATTCCAGATGGATCCTGTGCTGGATAGACATGTAAACTCAAACTGGAGAGGAAATGGTAACAATTTGTAGCTAGCTCTCTTGTTCAAATGAATCCTCCCTGCAGGTTATTCCAATAAAAAGTTCAAAAAATGAAATTATTATTACATAATAAAAATAAAGAGAAAATGTTCAGCGATTTATTTATGTTTCTTCCCCCCAAATAATGCCACTTTTATGACACCATGCATGAAGAAACATAGCTGGTTTCTAATATCCTCAAATTAGTAAATGGTAACACCGGTGGTGTGCTCAGTAATAATAAATTCATGTTTCGAACTTAATCACGAAGATATTTTACTATTAAAGATGGGTATACATGTTTCTCAACAGGGAGAAGGGTAAACCAAATTTAAACGTGTTTTACTCGGAAGTGGAATTTTATCCCTCAAAGGGACATCCCTTCGTTTTGTGCATATCGTTCAAAAAGTTATCGAAAATTTTTAAATTTCTTTTGTCAAGATATATCAAACATGCGAGTTAAAATTCGACTTATACAATTCGAAACAAAAACAACAAATTTGACCGTGAATTACAAGTTCACTTTATAGTCAAATTTATTTTTGTTTCTACTTGTATAAGTTGAATTTGATTTTGCATATTTGCGAAGTGACATATCACATATTATCTATCCTACTATTTTTTATAAAAAAAATGATGACTTTTAAGTGACATGTAAAAATGAGAGGATATCCCCTTAAGGGATGATTTGAGTTTTCCGTTTTACTCTACTTGCTTCAGATGCACAATGGTGCAAAATACTTACTGTATGGCTGAGTAAAAACAATGTTTTGGTGGTATCTCAAGTTCATCAGCACTTCTTTCAAACATCTCCAAAACCTTGCTCATCGTAGGGCGAGAGCTAGGTGATACTTGTATGCACCACGGGCCAATTGAGGCCATTTTTCTTGCAATCTCCTCAGTTTCATGTTCCATGTCAAATGAGTGCAAGCTTCCAACATCTGAATTAAACAGAAGACTACAAAAGCAGCAAGCAGCAAGAGAAAGGGACATCGATGAATTAAACAACAGAAGGCTATGCCTCTCCTCCTCCTCCTCCTCCGACTCTCCTCTCCTACCCCCAATTCTGTTCTCTGATTTCTCAACCTATCTTCTTCCAAATTCCAGTCTAGATTGCTCCTCTCAATCCCTACCTCTACTCTGCTACTTTGTATCCCAAATGGCCGAGTAATTTGGCTCTGGATTGTGGTTATAATCTCTGTGATTTGTGTTGATTTGGTGGAGTGAAGTGGGATCGTGACATATGACGACGCGCAGAAATCTCTTGATGATGTAGTGGTCGTCAATGACGCCACCCATATCTCAGATATCCCAGACAACGGCGGTGAAGTCTTCCGGCATCTCACCGTTCTTGAACCGCATGGATTCGAATTGTTGTCGAAATGCTTGCTCCTTGGCTTCCCGCACACGATCGACACCGACCCGCATCGCCTTGATGGCGATCCTCTCAATACTCGCGTAGCCGGGATCAACCGTGGCCCAGAGTCCTTGCGCCTGAAAATTGACGCGCATGAGCAGCACCCAATCTGGGTAACCCGTCCTTATTCGCGTTGGGAGATGGGTCGTTCTCCTCTGAGACACAAGCGGGAGGCCAAAGCCATCTGCACCAATCCTTGCCTACGCACGGCCGCAGCCACTCCCGACGCCACCGCCGCGGCGTCCAGGTAGAGTGTAGCATCCACCGTCGTCGGAGGTTCGTCCCCGGATCAGCGCAACCTCGCTCTGATACCAAATGTCAGAGCCACCTATCTGTGATCTGATTGGCTCCGTTTCAATGCAACGAGAAATAGTCAAATAGTCAAATGCAACCTCGCCTCTCACTCACTTCGCTGATTTTGCAGTGTCTGTCCAAGTAATGATGTGTATTGAGAGGAAAAGCCAGTTTTACAACATGAGGACCAAAGTTCAAGAAGATTATTGCACAACCAAATATCAAATAAACGATGCTTCATTATAAACCATATGGAAAATGAACAATCAGTGTACTATGTCAAGGATTCCCTCAGCTCTTACTCACTGAATCACAGCAAACTAGAGTTTTTCAGATTGGCTACAGAAAACTGAAGAAGAGTTCAGAGCAGAGGAAACAGAGTTTGGTGCTGCGTGCAACTTCTGCAGCGTTTTCGTTTTTCTCCTTTTATTTACTCCACTAACTGGAGTCTGTTACATGCATAACGACGACCAAAACGAAATCACCGGTCTGAGTTTTGACCATGCCATCCCATGATCCTGAATACCAGGTCGGCCACTAACGGAAAAACAGAATCCCAGGCTCAACTGAATTCCGATACATCGGACTATTTTCATCAGGCTCTGAACATGCAGAAAAGAATGACAAATAGCTAGTGCATCTAAACGGGATAAAATTATTCAGGGAAACTAAAGAAAAACAAACTAACTTGCACTCAAGATTACAATTGTAGTCTGTCATACTATCCCTTTAGGTTTGACCAAACTACCATAAGACATTTTAGGCAAATTTTTGCTACATGACATTCAAAGCTTGTGTAATTTACTGTCTGACATCAAAAAAACGTATATAGCTAGAGGACACTCTAAAAAAAGGGTAATTTGCTGCATGACATGTTTGACCCAATTGGAGAGAAAAGACGCAAAAGCCATTACGGCCCCAAGCCTCTAATCTGGTGCTAGAGTGAAGATGAAATATGAGGTATGCTAGCGATTTACTTGGGATGATGGGAGATTGAGAGTTGCATAATTTTTCATTTTTTACTCCAACGCTAGGTTAGAAGTTTGTGGCCCATTGGACATTCCCGTCTTTTTGAAGAAGTTTTCTCTTCAATTGGGCCAGAAATGTCTTCTAGCAAATTACTAGCTTTCTAAGGTGTTCTGTAGCCTTTGCATGTTTTTTTATGCCTATCAGTAAAATACATAATTTTTTAGTGTCTTGTAACAAAATTTATTGTTTATGTGCCAATTATGATCATCAACAAATAGGCGATTAACCTAAACAAAAATATACTGGGAAAAATAGCAATACCATTGGCTAAATCCTTGCTAAAGATAACATAAGTGCAAAGAAGCATTGGACATGAATAATGTGTTTTCCGGTTTTTTACCACGGTATCAGTTGGCCCAAGAAACTACGATTTATGCATCCATAAATTATCCTATGGATTACAGCATATGATTTAGGCATCATTTGATCAGTATATTCTAGCTCAGTTAACACCAGTTTTTCTACATATAATGTTTTTAATCCATCAATAACAGAAGTAACAGCAGTCAGATGCACCTCCATCTGTAGACCAAATGAAGATAGAAAATCATTGAATGTCAACATCAAATTACTGTCACAAAAATATATTACTGCAACTTAAGAATGTAGGCCTCATCTTTTTTCTTATGCCAAAATTTGAATTTTTAACCTTAAATTTGGAGCTGATTTTAAGGTTTTTTTCATTGAAGTTTAATTTTTAGCCTTTGCTTTTAGATCGCTAAGAACACTTATACAAAAATTTTATTTTATAGTAGCAGCTTATCCTCATGGCCTTTTTCAACAACTTTTTCTAACTCAATTAGCTTATAATCTACTCCCCTGTTTCATAATATATGAAAATTTTGACTACTACTACGGCACTACCGGACTCAAGACCAACCCTGTAGGAGCAAAACCATCAGAAATATTGGTGGCATGCCATTAATGTTAGATTGACTATAACCAAGGGCAAAGCTAGAACAAAATAGAGATAGGCGCCACTTAGCTTGCTTTGATCGAGTTTAGACTCATACAGACACCTAAATTTAAAGTGAGGGGTGCATATATGGTGAAAATAAATGAATTATAGTTTTTAAAAAAATTGTCACCAGGTTCCTGGAACCCCCTCAATGCATGTAGCTCCACCTTGACTATAACCTTTTAATTCGTTTTATTACAATGAACAATATTTATATTTTTGCATTTACTCGTACTATGTAATGTACTCCCTCCATTTTTTTTAAATATGACGTTGATTTGTTTAAAATGGAGGGAGTACTTTAATAATATCATATATTCTTAATATTCATAATTTTTTTTATAAAATAGAAGTTTCCAAAAAGTTGAAATTGATAAGTATTATAAAACGGAGGGAAGAAGTACTAAAGATGATGCTACATGCAGGAACATATGCAAGCTGCAGCTGTAGCCAAGGCAAAGCCCAAATCCAGAAGCCGTTCTGGCCTGAATTGGACAATATGTAAATGAGGTGCAGACTGAGCAGTGCTAAGCTGCTAGCTGAAACAATACTCCATCTGTACAACTTTTTACGAAGAATTCACAAAATATTTCAATATCCAAACTTGATAAGTCTTGATCAATGGTTAGTCACATTGTACGTGTGTAGAGTTCTTTTGTGATCCGAACAGAGTTACCAACACAGTAATAACTTGAAAGTTGCCCAAAATTCCAGACGGAGCCTGTGCTGGGTAGACATGTCAACTCAAGATGGAGAGGAGATCGTAACGATTTGTAGATAGCCTAATATGAATGTCCTAGCTCTCTTCTTCAGATGAATCCTCCCTGCAGGATATTCAAATAAAAAGTTCATAAAATAAAGTTATTACTACATTCAAAATAAAGAGAAAATGGTTCAGCAATTTATAGTGATTTTCCCCAGAAATGCCACTTGTATGATACCATGAAAAAACATAGCTGGTTTACAATATCCTCGGATCAGTAAATGATAACACCTTTATAAATTGGTGGTGTCCTTTGAACTTAATCAGGAAGATATTTGGCTATTGAAGATGAGTATATATGTTTCTCAACAAGGAGAAGGGTAAACAAAATTTAAACTTGTTTTGCTCTACTTGCTTCAGATGCACAATGGTGTAAAATACTTACTGTATGGCTGAGTAAAAACAATGTTTTGGTGGTATCTCAAGTTCATCCGCACTTTTCTCAAACATCTCTAAAACCTTACTCATTGTAGGGCGAGAGGTAGGTGATACTTGTATGCACCACAGGCCAATTGAGGCCATTTTTCTTGCAATCTCCTCAGTTTCATGTTCCATGTCAAATGAGTGCAAGCTTCCAACATCTGCCAAACACCTATAAATCCAGTCCGGAAAATACATCTCGCTTGGGTTATCAACACTTGCTTTCAAGTTCTTCCTTCCCCCGACCATCTCAAGAAGCATCATTCCATAGCTATAGACGTCCGACTTAGTTGAAACAACTCCAAATCTCCTCGAAAATACTTCTGGTGCAATAAAACCAATTGTTCCTCGCATACCGGCCATTGAAAGGTAGCTTTCCTTCGGATTGCATAACTTAGCCAAGCCAAAGTCAGCAATTTTGGGGACAAAATCATGGTCAAGTAGGATATTATGTGGTTTGATGTCAAAATGTATAATGCGTGTATTACAACCTCGGTGCAAATACTCCAAGCCTCTGGCAATGCCCACTGCTATCTCATAAAGTTTGTCCCATCCTAGAGTTGTTTTTGAATTTTCAGCATAAATGAATTTGTCCAATGATCCATTAGGCATGTATTCATAAATAAGAGCTCGTTTGGATCCCTCCAAACAAAAACCAACAAGTGTAACCACATTAACATGGGAAGTCCTTCTAATGCTGATAACCTCATTTACAAATTCTTCTCCATTCCTTGTCAAATCATGGAGGAATTTCACAGCAACAAAATGGCCATCAGGTGAAGTACCTTTGTATACCATTCCATAGCCACCTTCTCCTAGCTTCTCACTGAAAGACCCTGTCATATCCTTTAGTTGTGAGTACTTGTATCTCTTGGGCGCTAGTGAACCATAGTTATCAAGTAGCTCTTCAATATTTTCCTTAGGATTGGAGTTCTTTCCAATGATCCTCAACTGAAATTTTCCACTCTTACGAATTTTCACAACAATGAAGCATGATATGACCAAGAGAGTGGCTGCAACAGTTGAAACTAGTACAAAGAATGAAGGTAAGTTGTATGCTCAATTTTAGTCATTATAATAGGAATGAAAAATCAGCTAACGAGCGCTAGTTGAATCTTAAAAAAAAGCAATAGAGGTTTTTGATGGTCCTATAATCTGCCATGCTATAAGAATCATAGTGCCATGGTTAAACAGAGGATTTTTTTTTCCCTCGTTCGGCTCATTGAAAATTAACCTACTCATTGTTCTGTCATCCTACGCTTAATTTTTAGCAAATGTGATATTTTTCCAGTCAATGCTTGTTGTTTACCAAAAAAAAAAAGAATATCATGCCCTATACGAGTATTTGTTAAGAAATGGAAAAAATGCTTCCATAAATGTGTTTCTTGAGGGACTTTTCTTTCACTGTTTATTAAGGAAGTCCATGAATTTCTTTTTTTTCCCCTGAAATTTGTTCTTGATTTTCACTTTTTTATGCAGCCTATAAGGTTGTTAGTCTTTTGGGTTTACTTAAAAGCAGACAACAGGTCCGAGATTACAAGTAAAACCAAAAGAAAAAAAACTGTAACACCAGTTAAAAATTCAGAAAATAGAACAATATATACCCTATAAAGTCAGTATGATTATGGCAACCACCAGGAATAAACCAAAAAATTATCAAGATGTATACTTTATGTTTCTACATAATACCTGCCAATGCCAACCTTATGCGTAACTTGCTAGGCTTAGCATCTGCACAGAAAAGTTGTATAAGTATGAGATTCAATTGAAACAGAACAATGGTAACATTTGCAAAATGTACAAAATGAAACTAGGCCACCAAAGCCCTGCAGCACTAATTCGAGATCTAATTGCAAGATAACGGGCCATTCCGATCATTAGCAGCAATTGTGAACTCTCTGGGTATCTGATTGCTTCACAAATCACAGATGTGGAACATAAACATTGTCCAAATATGATATTTTACACAGCATTTTGTCAAAAAAAAAGTATTATTTTCAAGTCTAATAATCAAAATGTTTGTGTCAAACGTGTTATTTACATAACATGTCTGTTCACACACACAACGGTTCAGAACAAAATACTATTGATTATTAAATTCATCATTACAAATATGCACATTCTCATAAAATCTATAATATTGTTTATATAGTTTTTGTAACAATCACTCTGTTCGGTTATATTATATCAAATTACTGAAATCAAAACTTAACTGCATCAAATCAACTAATTAAATGACATTGTTTTTATACGTTACATTTTAATAACCCGGGTAAAGTTTGGCTAATTGAGTTTGGTTGTTTTTTCTCACTCCCAGCACCGCCACTAATAAGTCAAGACAAAATCATAGGTAGGGTCAAAGGCAAGGGCAAAAAGGAGACACATATTAAAAGGTGAAGGATTGTGCATATATGTGGTGGATCTAGTGTTCCTCCATGTCAGATACGAGGAAGATAGATGGTGCTCCCTCTATCCCAAATGAACCAACCTTATATCAGATGTGATATATTCTAATACGGAGTACTACGAATTTGAACAAACAACCTTGTACGAGGTTATTTGTTTAGATTCGTATTACTAGGATATATCACGTTTTATATGACATTAGTTTATTTTGGAACGTAGGAGTACCAATTACATTAAGATGACATAGAGAAGTGCGAAAGGGCATGTAATCTAGTGGTTACAAGAGTCTCAGTAGCACCTTAGGTCCTAGGTTTGACTCCTCATGGGAGCGAATTTCCCAGGATTTAACGGCTTTATGCTTTCAATGATAGGCGATGTACCCATCGACAACGAGACGCCTGTTGTGCTGTGTAATTCTTAAAAGAAAAAAAAAGATAAAAAAGATGACAGAGCGATGGCTGGAAAATATATATATACACACACAAGATTGCATTCCTTTTTTCTTCATTTTTTTTATTACAAGCTTTTGCATTCTTACACCACCTCCACGTGATTACCGTTCTACCAACATTAATTAATTGATTTGAGAAGCAATCAGCATTAATCAAAGCGAAGGAGTCAGGTTAAAATTATACTCTCTTGACTCTTGAGTTGCCCACTTTCGGTGGTCCGCAACCTTTTACCCGTGCACTAGCTCGAGTGTGATGCGCATGCATGCACGCACAGGTCCGGTACTGTACGAATCCGTATTATATCCATACGATGAAAAACACATCTATCCTCGTACACATATACAGAGGCGGGATTACGATTTTAGAGTTACGTGTTCAAAATATAAAGGAAAAAGTACGAATTACCCTCCTGAACTATAGCGATCGACCGAATTACACCCCCGAACTACAAAACCAGATATTAATCACCCTGAACTTTTAAAACTGGATGAATTACCCCCCTTGACCCCTTCTAAAGCGGTTTTGTCCTACGTAGCGCACACGTGGCAATCCAGTCAGCATTTTCTTTTAAAAAAAATGGTGGGGCCCACCTGTCATACCACCTCTTCACGTGGGTGGGCGCTGTGCGGATGGTGCCGCGGAGGGTTGGGCGGCAGACGGCGGCGCGCAGGGGAGGGCGGTGGACGACGCCGGCGGCCGTGAGGCGAGGGTTGAGGTAGGCGTTGGCGCGGGGGAGTGGGGATGGCGACGGGGAAAGCGGGCGCCGCAGCAGCCTCATCCAAGGCGGCGGCGTCGTCTGGCCATGGCGGAGGGTGACGGTGCGACGACCTGGCGAGGGTGGAGGGCGACGGCGACCTGGCTAGGGTGGAGGCGGAGTGCGTCGTGGCGGGAGCGGAGGGCGGCGAAGTGGCCTCGATATGCTTCGTCTTCCCACTGCTGCCCCGCCGCCCTCCTGTCTCGCCGCCCTCGTCTCCGGCTGCTCCTCTCTTCCCGCAGCGAAGGCCGCCGCCGCATAGCTGGCTCCGCCCCCATGCGCCGCCGTCCTCGACCGCCTCCCGCCGCCACAGCAGGCTCCGCACCCCGTGCTCCTCGGCTTGCCGCCGCCTAGCTGGCTCCGTCCCCTACGCCGCCGTCCTCGACCCCCCTCCACCCCTGGCCGCCGTCCTCGGCCCCCCTCCGCCGCCACCAGCAGGCCGCGCCCCCTGTGCTCCTCGGCTCGCCGCCGCCTAGCTGCTCCGCCCCCATGCGCCGGCTCGACGCCGCCGGTGGGTGATGGAGGGGAAGGGAGGGGAGAGAGAGAGGGATTGAGGAAAGAGAGTGAAGGGAGGGAGAGAGAGAGGATGAGAAACTGACTAGTGGGGCCCACCAATTTTTTAATTAAAAAATGCTGACTAGACTGCCACGTAGGACAAAAACCACCGCGGATTGAGCCGGGAGGGGGTAATTCGTCCGGTTTTGAAAGTTCAAAGTGAGCAATATCTGGTTTTGTAGTTCGGGGGTGTAATTCGGTCGACCGCTATAGTTCAGGGGGGTAATTCGTACTTTTTCCAAATATAAAAGGTTAAAGAGGATTTTATAGCTAAAAGCTGAATACTATTTGACGTGCATAATATATATACACTAATGGTATAATATATTTATAACATATAGTATACGAATACTCTCTTTTTTCTTATCTTTCTCATACTTATACTGATTGCATATTGTATATACTCCCTTTGTCTCAGAATATAACTATTTTTAGAGTTGGACACGGTTATTAAGAAGGTACATAGAATTAAATAGAGAATAGTTGTGATTGAATGAGAAGTGGAGGTAGGTGAAAAATTTAAATGGTGAAGGGATGTGATTGGTTGAGAAGAGAATGTCGGTGTAGAAGTTATTATATTTTGGAACAAATTCTAGAGGCCGGAAGTTGTTATATTTTGGGTCGGAAGGAGTACTTTTTATATGAAATTCTTATATATTCATCTGAATACTCTTGAGCTGGACCTGACATATGAAATTCAAAAGGTTCGCGAAAAGAAAAATTTTAGGTGTCACATCGGATGTTTGACCGGATGTCGGAAGAGATTTTCGAACACGAATGAAAAAACTAATTTTATAAACTTGCCTGGAAACCGTAAGACGAATCTTTTAAGACTAATTAATCCGTCGTTCGCACATATGGGTTACTGTAACACTTTGTAGCTAATCATGGACTAATTGGGCTCAAAAGATTCGTCTCACAAATTTCCTTCTAACTATGTAATTAGTTTTTTAATTTATATTTAATGCTCCATATATATGTCTAAAGATTTGATGTGATGTTTTTGTAAAAAAATTTTGGGAACTAAACCAGACCTGAAGTTTGGTCTCTGTTGCGTCTCCGGCTCCGGCTCAGGCACTCACTCGATGGCCAGGCAAGAATAATTGTCGTTTTGTTACCCTCTTAAATATGGTGCCAATGACATTTAGGGATCTAGAACAAATGGTTTGGTCCGACTGGTGCTACACTCCGAATAGGTAGACTGGTAGTCAAATGTCTTTTATTTTACTCATGGCAACGTGATTGGAAAAAAAATACAACTTGCTGGCTACAATATATATGTAACTCTGTTATTAGTACTGGTCAGTAATAAGGGAAGTTCTATCATCATTTATCTATTTTTTTTGAAAAAAATAATTACATGCCTTATGACTTGTGGTGCCATTACTGCAGGCAATCACCGGATGAGATAAGGTTACATAGTTTTTTTTTTTAGAGAAAGGCCATAGGCTCGGCTTCTATTGAAAGCCCGTTCTGGATGCAGTCCCAGACATTACAGTACAGAGACAACGCCTCAAAAGATTACAAGTTCAACAACTAGAAATTCGAATTTTTAATAAAATTACAAGAATTTCAACAACTAGAAATTTGACTTTTTAATAAATCTTGTACAATTTTTCTACCGCTCAACAGGGTAACTACACAGTTACCGCCTGGGTAGGGTCGATACTCGATACCACTACACCAAGCTTACGATGCCAATAATATAAACCATTTGTGTTATCTTAAATATTGGAGAAAACTATAAATCGAGCGTATGATTTAAAAAAAAATCAGATTTCATTTGACCATCGGTTAAATATTAAATTATACATAATAAAAAAATCAATCAATTAAACATTTAATTTTATTCAAAACACAAGTGAAGACACATGTTAAAACATATTATTAAATGAAACAATGAAATATATGTTTTTTCCATCAAAATATAAAAGATTTAATCAAAATAAATATAATGATATGATTGGATTACACATCAGATAATTAGTTTAGAAAAAAATATTTAAAGTGAGAAGGAAGAAGGAGAAGCTAGCTTAGCTGCAGCCTTGCATGCATGTAAGTATTACAGTCTTTACTCACCTCTTGATTCCGTGGGGAGCAAAGCCGATTCCGGCGCCGGCGCCGGCGACGCCACCACCACGAGGTTCGTCGCGGTCGGTGGCCTGTAGAACGGCACCACCTCGAACCGCGTGTAGCACGTCAGCGAGTAGGCGCGCCCTCCTCTCGTCCTGCACCGCATATCCATGTCCACGAACGCACGCTCAGATCGATGCCGGCATTGCCGTGTCAATGTCTTCGTGTGTCAATCCTTACATGGGCAGCGACGCCGCGATGCTCTGGAGGCAGCGGCGGCAGTCGTCCGGCGAGAGGTCGTCGACGCACTGCACGAACGCGTAGAGGCTGCCGTCGCCGCCGGTGATGTTCGTCTGCCCGAACGCGAACCTCCGGCGGCCACGGGAGGACGACGACGACGACGACGACGCGGCGGCGAGAGCGAGGCGGTCCATGAGCCGGCTGAGCGCGGCGCCGAACTGGGCGGCGTCGCCGGCGCTCGTCATGTTGGGGTTGTAGAACGAGAACTCCTGGGCCATGTCCGGCCGCGCCAGGAACGGCGCGCCGCCGGCGTACCGGAGCAGGCAGTTGTTGTACAGCATGGCGCCGCCCACGGCGCGCGGGCAGGCGAGCGACAGGTTGCCCGCCGCCATGGCCAGGCAGAGCCGGCACACCTGCGGCGGCGCGTCGGCGTAGCAGATGGCGAGGCCGTGCGCGGCCGCCGCTGGCGTCGTTGGCCGCCGCGTATCCGCCGCCGGACACCGCGGCGTCGACGACGTCCTTGAGCACGCCGCGGAGGCTCTCGCCGTAGGCGCTCCCGGCGGTGTAGTTCTGCGGCGAGCACTCCGACCACACCTGCACCGTCTGCGCGAACGCCGGCGGCGTGGTGCGCGCGACGCAGACGACGACGACAACGATGGCGAGGAGCACGGCGAGGTTGGAATCCATGGCGGTCGCTGTGTGCAAAGCGAGTGGCACTAGCTCTAGCTATATAGCAGTCTAGCACCTCTTTAGCTATGGAGTAGAATGGAGTATTAGATGTAGTTGACGATATTATAAGTTGTTTGACTTTTTTAAGTTAAACTTTGTTAAGTTTGATCAAATTTATTGAAAAATTTAACAATACCTAAAATATCAAATTAATTTTTATTAAATCTAATATTGAATATATTTCGATAATATGTTTGTTTTGGGTTGAAAATACTATTATATTTTTATATAAACTTGATCCACATTAAAAAGTTTTACTAAGAAAAAAAGTAAAAGGACTTATAATATGAAATGGAGTATGTTATTGTTCACCGACTCTGTTTTAACATGGACCATTAATAAATTTTTAAGGAAAACTTAGTGCTTACATTTATAATACAGCAACGTTTAATTTATAAGCTCTGATAAAATAGACTAATGATAATAAAATTTTAAATATGAATAGCAGTATAGCACTCCCCTATAAAAAAAAAGAAAGCAGTATAGCACCCAGTGACAAGTATATAATGGAAAGAATATGCACAACTTTTTCTTCCTATATTTGACAGCACAATGCATCCAACTGTCTTTCAAGTATATAATGGAAAGAATATGCACAAACTTTTTCTTCCTATATATGACAGCACAATGCATCCAACTGTCTTTTAGCCAATAACTTTATGCCAAACTTGTTTTGTGAATCATGTGTTATACAATGCTATAGTACTATATCTTTAAACACCAGCTGACAATTTTTACAGTAAGTAGCTAGTTATATATATTATCGTACCTGCTTTGTAAGAGAAGGTGATGAGAGAGAAAAAGTTAGCAATTCCTAAACAGTCGCCAGGCACAAAATCATCCCAATACAGCATGATGAATCCAACAGCCTGCTAGCCAATAACTTTGGCATACTCAAATAGTGAATCATGTGATCAAGCCTACTCCATTCGTCTCATAATGGAAGAGATTATATCCTCAAAAATTAATAAAAGTGATTTTATAATTCTAAGACGGTACTTTATTCTTCACCTACCACCTTTTGTACTAATTTATTCCTTCATATGATGTTTTTGTACTATTTAATTTCTCCAATCATCACTTTCGTATTGTCTTTTTTCCTTTCGCCACTTTCTTATTTTTTGCAAAAAAAAAAAGTATAATCCCTTATATCTTAGGATGGAAGAAGTATAAGTCAACGTTAGATCGTTAGTACTATATGACGTGAAAATTTTTGTAACCAACAGTACTACTATTGTGTTTTGATACCATAGATATAACTTCTTGACTTTAAGTGTACTTTCTGTCTACACCCTAAGTAAAAAAAAAAAAGTCTAATTGTAGCTATGAACCTGCATGTGTAAAAATCTAATCTTAGCTATGAAGCTGAATATGGGCTCACATTATTTATAATTAGAATTGGATTTTTTTTTAATGTAAGGAGTACATGTGAGCAATTAATTAGTGCTGGGCTCTCCAGTAATCATTCATATTAAGAACATTAATAAAGTGGAATCCTAGGAATACTTAGGACTGGGGTCAGCGAGGCCCATGTGTCAATGAATACTAACTTAATTCTCTGAGACAGTCTCCTGTCGAGCAATAGCAAGCATGCCGTCATTGACCAGACAAGATGCAGGTCTCGTCAAGAGTCATTTTATCTTAGGAATTTGCTCATCAATTTCCACTGGTTTCGTTTCAATGGAGTGTGTACATGCAGGACCAAGAACCAGCTACTGATCGTTTCAATGGGCCGACAACCAGTCACAGCAGCAGCAACGACGTGGCAGTCGGCACCATCATGAAATATGCTCCTCTGATTCTTTTTCCTAATGATGTTATTACGTCATATATTTTAGACGAAGAGTAGTATAATAAGTAGAACTGGAGTATTCCGCTGCCAATGAAATGAAGTTTAATTTATTTTATAGCAAGAATGGATTTATAGGGTGGTCCTCAGACCACGCAAAAAATTCGCCAACCCATTACTAAATATAGGAATTTAGGAAAAAAAAAAAAGAACTCTAACACATGAACACAGCCTAGAAAATGAGGTTTAAAGTGCATCCAATGAACATACACTTGTTTCCAATACTCCCTCCTTCCCAAATGTTAGACTTATTTCATATTTTGATTTTTTTATTTCAAATATGTTAACCATATTTGTAGTTTTCATTTATCTAAAACTTAAACGAGGAGATAAATTAAATGTTTAATCAGAACCTGAAGAGTCATCTTAACCCTTATTAGTTGTCTCTTTTTAATCTTTATTACATGCCAGATGTGTTAATTTCTCCTTTGTCTTGGTGATAAAATTAATATGTTTAACTCTTTTGGTGAAAGGAGTACTACCTATGAGCCCATTAAGAATTATTTTTCAAATAGAAGAAAGTATAAGAGAACAAGATTATCTAGGAAGATTAGTAAAACAAGATATTTAGTCGATACATTACAAAAAATTACTTTTACTAATCATCCCTCCTCCTCGATCAACCAGCCAAGATTTCCTGTCCAAATTAAAATGCTATAACCAGTTACTTCCTCCAATCTGCAATGCAATTAACAGAAACATACAACGATTGTAATGACAGTCCAAATCCACGTGCATTTACTCAACTTCCTGTACATTTTCATGAACATTATATTGTACTTCCCTACGAACTAAATAGATTCCCCCCAACTTCCATGTACATTTTCAGGTACATTGTACTGAGAATAAGTCTAAGAAATCCATGGGAGCAATCCCCTTCTTCTATAATTGCATCGAAAATTCTTCCTTGAAAATGAATGGCACAACAGAGGTATTGAGAAAGAAGTCTAAGAAATCCACAGGAGCCTAGCAATCCCTTCTTCTATAATGGTACCAGAATTCTTCCTCGAGATCGACTTTTTACTACACTAGACCAGTGTTACCTCATCAAACTCGAGTGGCTTCGGCCACATGCCCACATCCTCACCAACTCCACCTGCTATGAAATCCTAGGAAGATGAGAGGAGAGGAAAGAAGGCCTGAACCCTAGATCCCAAACAGGGAGGGGCAACGGTAATGGCTTGCCAGAGGAGGAGGAGAAAAGGCTAGGGCTGGTGAGAAGGGAGGCTCAATGGCATCTTGAGCATCTTGAGCGAGGGAAATTCCCTGACCTCTGCAAACATGGTTTGGTTCCCAAGGATCCCACATGAAACGGGTTTGGAATACCTCGTCCCGTGGGCTTTCAATTGGATAAGAGAATTGGCCCATGAAATTTTCTCGTTGGTCTTTTCTTCGGGAAATGGGTCAGAATCTCAACAGAATTCAGGCTACTAAATGAGACATATCGTGGTATAAAACTTTTCTCCCTTGATCGATCTCCTCCAAGCTCTCTTAACCGAACAAGTAGGGACGGGGATCAGCGAGTCCCATATACTCCCTCCGTCCCATATAAAACCAACCTAATACCGGATATGACATATCCTAGTACTACGAATCTGGACATATGTATGTCCAGATTCGTAGTACTAGGATATGTCATATCCGGTATTAGGTTGGTTTTATATGGGACGGAGGGAGTATATGGGACTCGCTGATCCCCGTCCCTACTTGTTCGGTTAAGAGAGCTTGGAGGAGATCGATCAAGGGAGAAAAGTTTTATACCACGATATGTCTCATTTAGTAGCCTGAATTCTGTTGAGATTCTGACCCATTTCCCGAAGAAAAGACCTACGAGAAAATTTCATGGGCCAATTCTCTTATCCAATTGAAAGCCCACGGGACGAGGTATTCCAAACCCGTTTCATGTGGGATCCTTGGGAACCAAACCATGTTTGCAGAGGTCAGGGAATTTCCCTCGCTCAAGATGCTCAAGATGCCATTGAGCCTCCCTTCTCACCAGCCCTAGCCTTTTCTCCTCCTCCTCTGGCAAGCCATTACCGTTGCCCCTCCCTGTTTGGGATCTAGGGTTCAGGCCTTCTTTCCTCTCCTCTCATCTTCCTAGGATTTCATAGCAGGTGGAGTTGGTGAGGATGTGGGCATGCTGTCTCGCAAATTAGCTTTCATCTATATAATTAGTTTTGTAAGTAGTCTATATTTAATACTCTAAATTAGTGTCTAAATACAGATACTAAAGTTAAGTCACTGGATCTCCTAAGATACCAACTTAATAATTCTAAAATGAGGCTGTTTTCTGTCGAGCATGCACGTCATTGACCAGACCAGATGCAGGTCAAGCGTCAAAAGTCATTTTATCTGTGCTTGGTCATCATTTTCCTTTGATTTCATTTCAACGGAGTGTGTACATGCAAGACAAGAAGTAACAAGTTGAGATAGGCCGACAGCAGTCACGGCAGCAGACAAGTCGGCTGAGTTCCTTTGGACGAGATGGGAACCAATCTGCAATTAAGTATTAGCTTTTTTTAAAAAAAAATAAATCAATATGATTTTTTTAAGCAACCTTCATATAGAAACTTTTTGAAAAAAAACACATCGTTTAGCGGTTTAAAAAACGTGCACGCGCAATTCGAGAGAGAGTAGTTGAGAACATCGTGTGCCGAACACAGCAAAACTCACTTTGGAACAAGAAAAAACCATGGGATACTAAGAATTTTTATCAAAAATAATCATACAGAACCCTCTAAAATAAAGAATTGGTTACTACCCATTTTTAAAAAAATTCCTATGAAATAGACTATTCTAATGATTTTTTTTTTTAAAAAAGTATGAGATCTCACCTCATATTTTTCTCTGCATGTGTCAGACTTTCTGTGTTTTTTGTGTGCTAATCGAATGATAGTTTTGAAACTTTCATATGTTTCATAATCTCAATGAGTAGGACATTCTATTCCTACTTTTTTTTTTTCTATTTCTATCTTTCTTTCAATCCTACGTTTCAAAGGGGCAAATATATAATGGTAGGCCATGCTACCAACGGATGAAAGTATTAATCTAGTCGTTGTATTTGAATCAGAGGTTAGCTTGAGCACGCATAACGAGATGAGCAATTAGTTCATTAACTATTTAAAACTTGACAAATATATTTAATTTGTTTTTAAAAACTTCTATTTGTATTTTTTTATAAAACACAATGTTTAGTAGCTCAGAAAATATGCTCCCTAAGAACGATAAATTAGCTATGCCATTAACATGATTAGAACTAAGCGTAACACCTTACAGGTTTACACCAACAAATATTGAAGGAGGCCGTTCAAACATGATACTCCATCTTATACAGCATAGATATATATTTAAGGTGTATATGATGAAACTATTTTATATCTTTGGTAAGCGAAACACAGTTGTAGTGGAGGCGTGAGTGAATAACTCCATCCACCAAATTAAATCCTATTGTCAATTAATATATTTGTGTATTCTCATATTACAGAACCAGAAGTTATACTTTCATTGTACATAAAAGGGAAACATCACACATCTATTTTTTTAATTTTAATGCCATGTTAGTGTAGTACTGCTCACAAAGTCACAAATTAGGTCAATTACCTAGGACTATGCATTGTGAAGTACAGAGAATGTATGTAATTGAGAGGTCATGTCCTTCGATATTGTAATTAACAAAAATCCCCCTCCCAAAGAAAATTTTCTTCTGAGAAAGAGGTAACAGAACAAAACAGGTCAGTATATACCATGGATGAAAGGAAGCCTCAGTAGAGATTTTGTACTCCCTGGTTAACACCAACAGCCATTTCAGCACAATAGATCACGATTTAGAAAGGGTAGAGGCCCTTCATGTTAAGAAGAGCCACTATATACAAAATGTTCATACCAGAATGGAGATATATCCACAAAATCGAATGGGCACATAGTTTCACACCCATTCCATCCCCATTCACAAGTCCGAACCCTTAAAACATTGGATCATTTCCCCTAAAATGCTAGCAAGTCTCCAGGGCACAAAATATGAACTGTACAACATCCTGCAAAGACTTCTCATGTAAATAACATCTTCAGTTGCTCAATACGAGCGGAGCGGACTTCATCGTCGGTCAGCGCCCCAGAGATCATCCTCTGCTTGCGCGCTTGCACCTTCTGCATCCGCTCCTCGACCGTATCCTGGAATCCAGACAGAATGTGTTTTTATTTTTGCTGTGCTTTCTGGCAAAAGTGAGCAGATGTTGTGACTGGGATTGTCAATGTCCTTACCTTGACGATGAAGCGCCTTACTTGGACCGCTCTCTTTTGCCCGATACGGTGAATTCGCATGATAGCTTGTTCTTCCACTGCAGGATTCCACCATGGATCCTATATGAATGCCAAAAAAAAAAAAAGTTGATGTGACCATTTAGGTTAGAAAGTTGATGCAAGAATAAGTATTTGCAGGTCATTGGATTGACAATGTATAGTTCAATTACCATTAGGAACACATTGGAGGCAGCAGTCAAATTAAGTCCAACACCTCCAGCCTTGAGTGACATAAGTAGCACCTAATTTTCAGGAAAAAGGATTTTCAGAATACGTGATGCTTCAAGAATCAAACGTTGCAGAAAGTAAAGCAAGAGTACAACTAGAAATGTATGTGCATACCAGCTTGTCCTTGCTTTCACTGAACTCCTTCAGAACCTTTTCTCTGTGTTTCTGGCTGAGCTTCCCATCAAACCTCAAGAATTTGATCCCTTTCTGATTGAAGGGAACCTCAAGAAGATCAAAGAAGGAAGTGAACTGACTGAACACAATGCTCTTCTCCCTCTTCTCCTGAAGGCCCTCCAGGATCTTGATGAGTTTTATCACCTTACATGAGTCCTTCCAGTTATTCTCAGGGTCAACCTGGAATCGACACTGACTAGGCAATGTGATCAGCTCAGATTTGGTGATGGGGCTTCGGCAAAGGGGGCATGGTCCTCCAGATGGTGTCCTCCAGCTAGAGAGCAGGCACTCACGGCACATCCGGTGCGCGCATGGTGTGAGCACTGGATCATCAGAAGCTGATTCAAGGCAGATTGGACACTCAGTAGTTGCGCCCTGGCGGATTTCTTCAACAACCTCTTCTACATACGCCTGTGAAGGTGGCACACTGCGTCTCGCGGAATCACGTTGCACCCCATCAAGGAACCTCTGTGCTAGCTCATCGAGGTCAGTATACTTCTGAGTATCAGCTCGACTGCGTATTTAGAATTTAACAGGGGTTAGAAATGACATGATGAAAATGTAAGGGAGCATTTTTCTTTGCAATCCATGTCTAACCTGATCACTAGAAAAGGGTGGTCGCAGCACTGCCTTAGCCGAAGGAGTAACTCAAGAATATTAGCGTAGTTGTTAAGAACACTGCCTTGTGCTACAAATTTATCAAATTGAACCTGTTGGGAGTACCATTTTGTGTTAGACAAAAACAAATCTCAGCCATGAACATTAAGAACTATGGGAACAATGGTCCAAAGAACAATTCAGTTAAGGTTCCAATTTCTTATATTAACCCAAAGTCCTGAACAAGAAAATTTAAACCAAAGATACCTTTGATCTCCTGAAAAGCGCTTCATAGAAATCGCGTTCATCTTCAGATTGCTCGCACTCCACAATCTCAATATTAGCTGGTGGGAGGACTAGTATGGGACTGGAAACAAGCATTTAATTGTTGTGAGCAACAGTACTTCCAAGAGCTAAGGCATGGCAGATGATAATTGATGCAGTTTATTGTGTTGACAAAGTAACAAAATAATAAAATGCGTACTTTCCCATTTTGTCTTTTGTTTCCTTCGTTCTCCTCAGCATGAGTGGCCTCAGAATAGCTCTGACAAGTTTCAATCCCCTCTCATCACCATTCTCATAAGGTCTTTGAATCAGCTTATTCCACCTTTTGAAATCAAAACAGCTTGAGTCAGATTTTCAATCCCAATAACACATCGGATTAGATTTTATGTAGCCAGAAAATGTTCGTACCAACTTGCGTCACCCCATGGTTCTACATGTAGGAAGCAAAGAAGACTGAAAAGGTCCTCCAAATTATTCTGCAGCACATGTGAAACGGATAAGTTAGCTTACTAGAAACTACAAAACTATTCATCAATGCTTCAAATTCTGGCAGTCCAACAGGAAGTATTAAAAAAACAAATGGCGATGGTTGCAAATTCACCTGCAATGGTGTACCCGTAAGGCACCATCTGCAATGAGAAGTTAATTCATAAGCTGCTCGTGCTGCTTTGGTTCTGGGAGATTTGATTGTATGTGCTTCATCGAGCACAACTCTATACCAATCTATCCTGTGAAAGATACTGCTGCCATCCTGTAAATGGTACCATTTTTCGTTAGTTAAAATATAATGACCACACCTCTTGCAAAACAAGCTATGACCATTACACTGTAGAAAAGGCCACAGTCCAAACTCTTACATTCTTGTGAGCTGATTGAAGAACACCATAGGTTGTCAAGACAACACTATGCTGAGCCATGAATCTCAGGTCAGTGGTTCTGTCACCACCATAGTAGACAAACACAGAAAGAGCTCCTGGTGTTGAATGTGCCTCCAATTCATCCTGCAAAGGACAGTGATCACATTACTAGTCTTGCAAATCAAAAGTTCCTAGCAGAAACTAGAAAAAGGATCAAACAAACTGCTTGAAAATGCAAGGCTGGAAAAAATGATGACAAAAGAAATACAAAAACCCAAGGTTCCCCTTTCAATTGTTCTCAAGTTGAATGCAAGCAAATAAAATACAACTATAAAACCGGAAAAGTACAATATAATGGTAAGCATAGATATAATTTCTTACCTTCCACTGGCCTAGCAATGCCATTGGACAGATTATAAGTGTGCCTCCTCTTACAGAGGATCTCGAAGTTTGTGCCATGGTGTCACGATCTCTAGTCCCCCTCTTATCTTGTTCTATCTCCCCCCTTGGGTTTGATAGTATTAGAGCAATAGTCATGACAGTTTTACCAAGACCCATTGCATCCGCTAGTATCTGCAAAGCAAGAGATGACACATATAGCACCATCAGATTAGGCAGATGCAAATATTCATATTCTAACAAAAATTTCCCCTGAAAAACATGCATATATACAACTTCCTCAGAAAAAAGTGCGGAAAGTGAGAAAGCATTGCAAAAGCAACCATTTCTTCAAAGTTTGTAAACCC
The DNA here is from genome assembly GCA_009805545.1 of Oryza longistaminata. Classification (NCBI taxonomy): domain Eukaryota; kingdom Viridiplantae; phylum Streptophyta; class Magnoliopsida; order Poales; family Poaceae; genus Oryza; species Oryza longistaminata. Next base: position 21,818,734 of record CM020182.1, on the reverse strand, counting down.
CAGCAACCATTGCAGTGTTCATCAAGCATGCAAAAGCAACCATTTCATTTGTTTATATTAAAGTTCTAGTGGTAACATTAAAAAAGCATATAATGCTGCATTGGGCAATCTAATGAGACTACAAAACAAATCAGGGAAAGCAGAACACTACCGTCTAGAATTGTCATTAAAAAAATAATACTGTCTATGTACAGCCTAAACAAGGTACAATGCGTATACGAGTGACCCTTAAAACAAAACAAACTTACCCCTCCTCTTGCTGACTGAGTTACACTTTGAAACTGGGTTGTTGCCTCGCCAGTGACAACATTGACATACACTGCAGGAGCTCTCCTGGAAACAAACATTACAACTTGTGAATATTTAGTTCTGGACATTTTCCTAATTAACATTTCGATGCAACTATGCAAATGAAACTGAAGGAACATACTTGTCGACGATTTTGTAGGCACTCCAACAGGGATGAAGGGTTTTTTTGGCTTGATCACCATCAATACCCTTCTCCAATTGAGACATCCAGAACAGAGCTTCCTTCTGGTATGGTTTTAGAATGGAGACAAGAGTGCTTGGGGGCTCTGCTTCCTGTATTCCACAGATTGTTTAAAATCATAACATTGTTCATATACAAACATTCCGATAGTGCAGAGTGGCAATCAAATAGAGGTCTTGTTCTTACCTCCAAGTCATATGTTTCAGCAGTGCCAACAATTTTGTTTAATGCAGCCTCTGAAATAGCTTGCTCATCAGTGCCTTGCTCAGGAAATGTTTGGCCAGCTGTGCGTCGGTTTTCCAATCCAACTATAGCCATGGGTTCATCTTCATCATTGTCATCACCCTAGTTCATGTATCCAAAACAAAAAGATCAACAAAAAGCACATAACTCGGAAAAAGATATTACATGCTAGCAGAAATTATCACGGTAACAATTCATGCAGTAATTTAGATCAATGCCACAACGAAGTACATTTTGTTTTAGCAATCAATTAAGTATATTTAATCGAAGGCTTGCTCTTCTGTACTACATGCTACAGAGACATACGATTGAACAAATAATCACAGTTCACGATTGGCAAGAGAAATTGAAGCTCACCCTTAGATTCCGCGGTCTCTTTCCTGCAGCAAGCTCCTCAGGAGTGATATCAGCCTGCCCATGACACAAGCATTAGCATATACAATCATCAGGATCAAGAGCACTACAAGAACTGAAGAGTTTCAGGGAATTGACATGAGTGCTACCTTGGTGAATGCCCTTAGCTTGAGCAATCTGAACAGCCTGTAAAGAGGGTTAGTGGAATAATCAACATTTGCAGGAGCAAGCAGGTCCCATGATGAGTTGTTGCCGCTTGCGCTGAATACAGAACGGTGGATGTAGAAGCTGCAGAAAGAAAAAAAAACATTACAATGACATAATACACAAACTTACAAAAAAAAAAAAGAAGAAAAGCAAACATGCATAATCAACCATTACCTAACATACAACAAAATCTCCTGCATCAATCTCAATTCCACCGTGGGAAACACAATCTTCCCCTGAATCTTCACCTTGGATGAGTTTACCAGCGGCACGAGGCACTTGGTCCATTCTGTAGATAGCTTCCCAATCTACAATAGCAATGAAGAAAAAAAACAGAGATTAATACAATTCCGCACAAATAAATCAGCCATTACCAACAACATTATTAGAAATGAAATGAAATGATTGTATCACAAGAGCAGCAAACCTCTCCAGCTCGATTGGTGGAGAAGCGCACGATCTCCGCCAAAGCAGCCGCCTTCTTGTTCGACACCTTGATCCCACCATAGGTCCTCTCCAATGAGGGGAACGAGAAATGGACGAGCTCGCCGGCGTCCAGCCTCCGCCTCCCGCGGTTGGTGGACAGCCCGGTGACGTACGACCTGCCGACGAGGAACCAGTCGCGCTCCTCGGGGAACTCGCCGAACTCGGCGTCAGGCGGCGCCACCACCATCCTCAAATCACTCGACGGCGGAGGCGGCCTGGCACGCACGCGCCGCGACTCGAGCATCTCCATGGCCTCCGGTGGCGGCACCGCCCGGATCGGCCTCGGGTTCAGGTACGGCACCGGGTGGGTCGCCGTGAGGTCGATGGTCTCCGCCTCGTCGTCCACGCGAGACCTCTTCTTCGGCCTCGGCACCAGGCTTATGCCGGCGGCGTTCGCCGTCGCCGCGCCTCGCTTGGCCGCGACGCCGCCTTCCTCCCTCTTGACCCGATCCGGCATCGGAGGCGGCGGTTTGACGAGCAACTCGCCCTCCCGCTCCTTCTTGACCCTCGCGGAGCAGCCGTTCGATTCTTGGCTCCCCACGGGCTGCTCGTCGACGTCGAGGACCTCAACCTTCACCGGAGGCGGCGGCTTCGGGGCGGCGCCACCAGCGTCGCGTTCCGCCTTCACCGGAGGAGCAGCCGTCTTGGCACCTTTACCTTTCTTGGGCTCGTCCTCGACGCCGGCGGCGGTGGCGTCATCATCGAGGAGCGCGTTGATGGCGCGCTCGGCGTTGCCGCCGCAGCGGGAGAGCGCGGCGACGACGCGGGCCTCGGGGAGGCCCGCGCCAAGAACCGCGCGGACGGCGGCGATCTCGTCGGCGTAGAGCACCTCCTGGGACGGCGACTCCGGCCAGTCGCCGCGCATGTCGTCGCCGCCGGCGAGGACAACACGGCGGGGGGGGTGGATGGAGGAAGGGATTGAGGCGGAGGCGGGGAGGAGGAGGAGAGGATTGGGGATGGAGAAATGGGGGGGACTCGAGATGGTGGTGGGTTTTAAAGGAGGTTTTTCGCGGGAAGGAAGAGGAGGGAACCCGGAAATTTTTTTGGCGCGAGAGGCAATTTTTACCGCGGTTTTTGAGGAGTAATGGGTGGGAGATTGGAAATGACAGCGGCGTTGGAAATTGCACGCTCGGCTGTCCATGCGTTGGAGTGGACTGGATTTGTCACAAATCTGTTCGAATTTCTGTTGAATTTTTATCGCCCATATTTAGAGCTTCCCCTCAAAACCGCCCAGTTTATTTTTAATTTTGAACCAAACTCACAAATATGTGAAATCGTTATCTCGTCTTGGGT
>CM020182.1:21761969-21812613 GCA_009805545.1 Oryza longistaminata | reverse complement strand
CGCCGCCTCCGCCTCCGCCTCCGCCTCCTACTCCCTTCGCCCGCTCCGCCGCCCCCGCGTCGGGTGCGCGCGGCTGGCCGCGATGGCCAGGCGCAGCGCGGGGCACATGGACGACGACGGGGTCTACATCCGCCCGGTGCGTGGAGCTGGCGCGCAAGGCGGCCGGCCAACACCAGCGCCGAATCCCATGGTGGGGCTGCGTTGTTGTCCGCGGCGGCCCGGCGTGTCGGCGAGGGTTCCACCCAAAGGACGGGCCAGCCCCACGCCGAGGTTGCCTCCCTTTCTCGAACTCTCCATTTTGAGGTTGGTACATGAATAATAGAATGGGTTTTTTTTATAATCATTTATTATTCATTAATTAGTGTTTGTTCGTGCAAGATTAAGAATTCGAGATTTTTTCACACCGTTCAATCCAGATGGAACATTCAGCACAATAGTGTGATAGAATATTGTGGCTAATCTTGATTTTTTGCCACACCATCTGTAAACATTGTAAATGTGTGTATGGAAAAATTAAGGAATTAGTAGATATTAATACACGAGCGAATTGCAGCTCTGTATTGTAAAAACCAGTGCAAGTGTATGATTATGGAAAAAAAAATGTCCGTTTGGTACTTAAAAAACTTAATGCTGATTTTAATACGAAGTTGATTATATTATACTATAACATAGTGAGTGTGTTACCACGCAGGTATTTGCTCTCGAGAGATGCTAGGGATTTAGCAGAGAATGCGACGGCTTATGTGAGGCGTGGAGCCTGCAACCATTACAGATTCTTACGAAGCGGGAAGAACACCTACCTGCAACCCCCCAGAAGCCATCCTCTAAATCTAATCTGCCCCAAAATTGACCAAAGTTATATGTTAAGTTATCTGAGATGCCGGACACGTTCGATTTTGAAAAATGCTCTAGGGTATTTTTTGCTTTTCTTAATCTTTGCACCGATGAGCAGCACACTAACACTATATTAAATGATGATATATAATGATATAAAATTATAAAAAAAAAATCCCGCCTTCCTATTATTTCATGTTACCAAACTCTTAAAATGTGAGAGTTGTAAGTTCGAGGATGAAGTTGGATGGGTAGTGTCTGACATCTCGGCAGTCGGCGAGGTATGACTGATTGATCTGCTGATCCAAATCTCTTGCGGGCTGGGTGTCCGGCTTGGGGGTGGGTGGAACCCCACCTTTCTCCAAAGGGGCGTATTGAAAGGCTCCCCAACAATCCGCCAGTTCCGGACCTCCCGGGACGCGGCGCGGATCCAGCGGAGCAACAACCGCGGACAACAACGCAGACCCACCATTGGGTATTCGGGTGGCGCTGGTTGTGTCTTGGGGATAGATAATTGTCAGTAGGTTTGCTGGTCGAGTGGCCGGGGCCGCCTTGGCGCGCCAGCTCCACGCACCGGCGACGGAGTAAGACCCCGTCGTCTGTTCCATGTTCGCCCGCCCTGCGCCTGCACGCAGGCCAGCCGACGGCGCACCGACCGGAGAGGGCCGCGAGCGGGGATAGGAGGTGAGGCGTGAGGCAAGGGAGGTGGAGGCGGAGGCCGAGGCGGCGGGGCGCGGAGTGAGGTGGTGGCGGCGCGAGAGCGAGACGGGCGAGGAGGCCATGGCCGCGGCGCCGAGGAGGAGAGGACGCCGTTGGAACTCGCCGCTTCCGGCGAAGGGACGGCCGGACGGGGGCGGCGCCGCGGCGGAAGCAAAAAAGGGAAAATTACGAGACCTGCCATTTCGTTGATCTCCTCCTCTCTTGTAATGACACGTGGCGTTTCACAATCTCAAAGCAAAACGCCAACCTGAGCAAGTACGGGCTACAAATCGGTTATAACAAGACAAGAGAAGAGAGAAGGAAGCTAGCTACAACATTAACTATAAAACCGTTGTATTTATGAGAGATGGGATCATATATATAAATAAACTATTAAATTGGTTATATACTTATATATAATTTAGAGCTAGTAGTTGAATATACAATTAAACTTGCTCTGATATGTTTGGTAGGGTTTCAATTTTTTAAATTTAACTCTAAGAGTGATAAAGCCAGGATTAAAAATATAAGAGGGCCAACTTACCAAGTAATAACAATGAGAACAAAATTACATAATAATATTCTTAGTGTCAGGGTTATGGATACCACATACCTAATAGTAGTTAACTAAGCTCGGCAGGTCCACCACATACCATGTCTTATACGAAATCATACCTCGTATATAGAAGGAGTTCCGGATATAGAATGACAAGTTCTATATGGAAACGATAAGGACTACGCGGATCGTATCCATACTTGATCGTAACCATACTTGACCCCCTAATCTTACTTGGACAAGGGGGCATCTATGGTTATAAATCCAAGCCCCACTAAGAGGAGAGGGGATAAGCCACAAGACCATCGATACAGATCAACACACGCCAAGACAAGTCGCCGGATATCGATATCAGAGATAAGTCTAGACAAATCCAATATGGTGTTTACGGAGGCCAACAAGAGGGATCTAGAGCTATCTCTGATATCGCCGAGTGCGGATTCGATGAGGAATACTATCCTGTTGTCAACTACGAGTTGGTTATATTCGTGCCGCCAAGTCGACGACGACTAGATGAGTTATCCTAATTATTGTACTTGTGGGATTCAGATGAATAAAGGAGCAACGCCGGCTTCGCGCAACAGGATGTAGGGCTATTACCTGTCAGATAAGGGGCCCGAACCTATATAAAAAATCCATGTCTCCATCTCTTTTACCTCAATCTCGCATATACTTTAGTATCAACGATCTCCATACCATCCAAATACCGTAGTCGCGATATCAATCGTCGACACTTAGTTTCAAACTGTCATCTATCTATCTACTCCTCTACTCCATAGTTCACCAAATGTAGTTCTACAAACCTCATTCGTCAAATCCAACGACCAAAAATTATCGAATCCAACGGCACTCACGGTCCCCCTCTCGCCTCCTCTCAGATCGCTCACACACGGCCACACCCACACGGGGTCACCGGCGAAAAATCACGCACCCGATTGTCGATTTCCTTCCAATTGCCATCCCTTTTCCTTCACAACCTTCCTCCGCATAGATTAATTAGGCTTGATAAATTCGTCTCACAGTTTACAGACGGAATCTGTAATTTGTTTTGTTATTAGTCTACGTTTACACCCAAATAAATAAACACGCCCCCAGTTTATTTTAGATTTTGAACAAAACTCACCAAATAGTGTGAAACTCGTTATCTCGTTTTGGGTGATGTTTTCTGCCACGTTGGGTGGGTGTCTGGGTGAATAGAATTCTTTAGTGCGCGTGAAAAGCTATTAGTAATTTATTTGTCTTTAGTCCTTTACACATGTTGTTAAGGATATCCAGATAGCACATGTGCGTCCTATTATCATAGTGTCATTCAGATTCCAGTTGACTGGTTACTTGGTTAGTTTAGGACTTTAGGTTACTTGGTTAGTTTAGGACTTTAGGTCAGCGGATCATTGTCACGTTGACTTCTCGTCTGACCAGTGACCACAGAGGGCTCGAAGGGTTAGAAAAATACAGAAATATGTGTAAAGAGATGATTGAATTTGAAACATGTAGAAAATTTGTTTGAGTTGATGTTCGGATGGAGTATATGGAATTTTTGTTAGATAAATTTAGCCCGTTAGAACAAAACACAGGAATTCTCAAGCTAACGAGCCATTATCAGTTGTCCCCATGCTTGGACGATGTGATTAGCAGCTTCCCCAAGCGAAGGAAATGAAAAAAAAAAGAGCTGTGATTAAGATGGGAACTTTCCTGCGTTTCTGCCATCAAATCCGTAGAAAAGGAATTTTGCCTTTAAGTATTCCTATGATTCGTTCCAGGGATGATCCAAATGCTGATACAGTGATTCAATCCATAGGAATCAAAATCCGGGAAAGTGATTTCATCCCTCGAGGGGATATCCTCTCATTTCGTACATGCCACCTAAATAGTCATCAAAATATTTTAAAATAAATTTGCAACATAGATTAATATAAAATATACCACTCAACAAACATGCAAGTTTAAATTCAACTTTTACAAGATATAACAAAAATAACAAATATAGCTGCGAATGCACGATAACTATTTTCAGTTTAATTTGTTCTTTTTATTGCAACTTGTAGAAGTTGAATTTGATCTTGCATGTTTCTAGAGTGATATATTTCATATTAATCTATGTTGTCAATTTTTTTAAAATTTTTTAATAGCTATTTAGATGACATGCAAACAACGAGGGGACGGGATGAAAATCCACATCCTCAAAATCCTACACTTTTCTTTCATTCCAAAGGAGGCCTAATACTTGTAACATGTTCTTGTGCACCACCTAGCATATCCAGAAACATGACCACGGTGGTCTTGTGCACCACCTAGCATATCCAGAAACATGACCACGGTGGATTAACAGTGAGATACTATTTACAGATATATTAGCATCTTTCGGCTGATACACTGATGTATGAAGAAAGAAGTGTAAACATGTTCACAATGAATCCACGACGTACCAAGAGGTATATTGGGCAAAGCTCTTCTGAAAATGAAGATCCACTTCAACTTTTCTCTGGGCGGTTGGTTCAGGCTTTTCTTGTACCTCTGATCCAATCCAACAAACCAGGATGGACCCCAAAATTCCAGTTAGAGAGTTGTTGTCGAAGGCGCACCCAGGCCATGATGCCGTTCCAAACTTACTTTGAAAGAAGAATTGGACGCAATAATCGAATGAAGAATTTGCGTCTTGATGGAGCCTATGGTTTCCATATCAAACTTGCTGATGCAGGATTGATCATCTCCCAAATTGCACATGGTATGCAGACTGTATCCCCAAAGGCATGCCACTTCCATCTGACTGTATCCTCGAGTTGCTCCGCCAAGGACAAGGGTACTTTGCAAAAGCAGTTTCCAAATGCTGAGATATACGGTCAGAAGATTACTTGAGAGATCATGTCAAATGTCTTCCAAGCTCCACCCGTTGATTATTTCGCATCGCGCCAAAGACCATACTGTTCTTCCTTTTTTGAGTGTTTGTAGGGATTTGGCTCCAAGCTTTTGAATGGTCGCAGCCCGGTCCAATTTGGTTCCAAAAAGATTGCCTTGTGACTACAATCACAACCTCTGTGGGTGAAGCAAATAGAGCTTGGTTTGTGTGATTGTGTCATCGCAAGGAGTCAATGAACCTACTGATGGGTTGTTTCGACTTTCGAGCACTCCATTCATACCACTGGGCAAAGTGGATCTGGAGAGCTCTAGCAAATTTCTCCAAATATGGTACTTGAAGTCCTCCAAATTCAATACGTGAGCATACCTTCTGCCAATTCACTTTACATTTTCCACCATGAACCTCCTCATCCCCAGCCAATAAAAGTGTCTTGTATCCTTGCTGACTTTCCGGAATATGGCCAACACATGGGCCAAGAAAGGCACAAACTCTACTTTTGCCAACAGCCAAGTTTATACAATTCTAACAATGTGTGAAAAAAGTGGCTTGACACCTGCTCAATGTGACCATCTAGCCATGCCATCAAGTTTACATGTCTGTCTGTTTACCAGAGGCAGGCGAGCAAGCAGAGCAACACAGGTGAGGATCATCAAACAGAAAAGATTCTATACATAGCCCTCAAGCAGCATGCATCCATTTACCTCCTTGTGCTCCACATCCTTCAGTGGAAATGACTGGCTCCCACCAAACGCCAGGTGACCTGGCCGTTTGCTCACTGCCCAGATAGGCAGGAGCTCCACAACAACCTTCTGTACCAGCTTCTCCTCCTGAAAGTTTTTCAGCAGCGATGCAAACTCTCCTCCAGCCTCCCTGAAATCCACCAACACACTACATAGCCCTCGCCGCGCGAGAATTTCAAGAATGGACTCCAAGCTCATCCGATCAAGGACTAAAACTTCAACTCCTGGTGGCTTCACGGTGACAGGACTGTCAGTCAGAACTACTGCCTCAGATGCACATTCTTCTCTGAGAAACTGAATATTTAATTGGGAATTTCCTCCCTGTGCTATGATGATATAAAGAGGCTGCTTTGCACCAGCTTCATGGGATGTAGGCAAGGTAGTCATATTGACCGAAATGCCTGAAATTATGACTCCATCATATTCTTTCAGTAACTGTGAGTAATACCCTCCGGGTTGATCAGCTCCAGTCCCAATTTGATTTACGACGACTCCATTCATAGAGAGCGTAGTTCTGTTATTCATGTGGCAGATAAACCATCACCAAATTGCACACTGTATATCAAATGAAAGGGAAAAAACAGCATGATATGTCGTGGAACAGAAGTTGAGCATTATTGCACTAACATAGCTGAATCAGTTAGCATCCTAAATTTGGCCAAACCACATTGTAGAAGTACTATCGCGGTATATATGCAACATTGTTTTCTTGCAAAAATTAGCTACAATAAGCGTTAGCAGACCCATAATTGCAAACCATGTGTACTGCCATTACCTAATTAAATAAGTGCCTCAAGAAAAAGAAAAAGTAGGAATATGTTTGCATATTTACCTCAAAGTTGCAAAGGCCTTCCCAGTAAGTATGCGATGGATGTAATCATGTAAAGCCTCATTTAGCTTGCGGCATAACGCTTCTTCCTCCATACACACCCTGACATCTATCCCAGCACTTTGGAGCCTTTCAATCCCCTTGGATGCCACAATAGGATTTGGATCAGTCATCCCAACCACAACATCCTTAACTTTGGCATTGATGAGTGCTTCAGTGCAGGGAGGTGTCCTCCTGTAATGGTTGCAGGGCTCCAAGCTCACATAAGCCGTCGCATTCTCTGCTAAATCCCCAGCATCTCTCAGAGCAAATACCTGCAGTTGGTAACACCACTATGTTAGTATAATATCAACTTCGTTATAAATCAGCATTAAGCTTTTAAGTACCAAACGGACATTTTTTTCTCCATAATCATACACTGTGCACTGGTTTTTACAATACAAAGCTGCAATTTCGCTCGCTGTATTAATATCTACTATTTCCTTAATTTTTCCATACACACATGTTACAATGTTACAGATGGTGTGGCAAAAATCAAGATTAGGCACAATATTCTATCACATATTGTGCATGATGGTTCCATCTGGATTGAACGGGTGTGAAAAATCTCAGTATTCTTAATCTTGCACGAAGCAACACTAATTAATGAATAATAATGATATAAAAAAAAGCCATTCTATTATTCATGTACCAAACTCTAAAATGAGAGTTCGAGAAAGGAGAGGCAACCTCGGCGTGGGGTCGGCCGGCTTCGGGGTGGAACCCCTCGCCGACGACGCGGCCGCCGCGGACAACAACGCAGCCCACCATGGGATTGGGGCTGGTGTGACCACATACCATGTCTTATACGAAATCATACCTCGTATATAGAAGGAGTTCCGGATATAGAATGACAAGTTCTATATGGAAACGATAAGGACTACGCGGATCGTATCCATACTTGATCGTAACCATACTTGACCCCCTAATCTTACTTGGACAAGGGGGCATCTATGGTTATAAATCCAAGCCCCACTAAGAGGAGAGGGGATAAGCCACAAGACCATCGATACAGATCAACACACGCCAAGACAAGTCGCCGGATATCGATATCAGAGATAAGTCTAGACAAATCCAATATGGTGTTTACGGAGGCCAACAAGAGGGATCTAGAGCTATCTCTGATATCGCCGAGTGCGGATTCGATGAGGAATACTATCCTGTTGTCAACTACGAGTTGGTTATATTCGTGCCGCCAAGTCGACGACGACTAGATGAGTTATCCTAATTATTGTACTTGTGGGATTCAGATGAATAAAGGAGCAACGCCGGCTTCGCGCAACAGGATGTAGGGCTATTACCTGTCAGATAAGGGGCCCGAACCTATATAAAAAATCCATGTCTCCATCTCTTTTACCTCAATCTCGCATATACTTTAGTATCAACGATCTCCATACCATCCAAATACCGTAGTCGCGATATCAATCGTCGACACTTAGTTTCAAACTGTCATCTATCTATCTACTCCTCTACTCCATAGTTCACCAAATGTAGTTCTACAAACCTCATTCGTCAAATCCAACGACCAAAAATTATCGAATCCAACGGCACTCACGGTCCCCCTCTCGCCTCCTCTCAGATCGCTCACACACGGCCACACCCACACGGGGTCACCGGCGAAAAATCACGCACCCGATTGTCGATTTCCTTCCAATTGCCATCCCTTTTCCTTCACAACCTTCCTCCGCACATCGCCCCATCTGCCTCCTCTGCTCGCCGCACCAACTCGTCCTAGCGCCGTCACCGATTCACCTCCGCCAGGTCACCGTCTCTCTCGAGCTGCCGCCAGTCCGCGCTCGCCCTCACCGTAGATCACGTCACCGTCCGTTATCCACCGAGACTTCATCAGGTCATCGTCACACCACCTCACCCCTATCCCCGCCAGTCTCCGTCGCGCCGCCCGGTCCGTGGGCTCGCTCTCACACCAACACCGTTTCCCATACCGGCCCTCATGTCCGGTCTCCATAGCTCTATGGCAAGTTTGCTTTTGCTGTCCAGTTTCAGTTTCTTCTCCCTCCCAGTTCATTATTTTCTTTTGCCTATTTGATTTTGGCTACGATGAAGGAGAGCAAAACTATTTTGTCCTGCACAGGAGATGTTCGATTGAGTGCCGCATAAACAATCGCCAACACTCTTAGTCAAACATTTTGTTGTCGATGCTAGGACAGTTTTAAGGGGCCTGTTTAGTAGGTGAAATGAAAATTTTTGAGTGTCACATCTGACGTTTGACCAGATATTATAAGGGGTTTTCGGACACGAATGAAAAAACTATGCAATTAGTTTTTCTTTTTATCTATATTTAATGTTACATACATGTGTCTAAAGATTTGATATGGTATTTTTGCGAAAAGTTAATGGGGGAATTAAACAGGGCCTATGTGTCCGCCACCAGTGATGTGCACTAGGGTTCCCGATCTTCCGAAAGGTTCTGATAAACAACAATTTGGGCGGAGTCGCGAGACAAATCGATCCGGCTTCTTGAACGCGCACGCTCTTGAGCCCCGCAATCGCAGCACCACGTCTCTTCTGGTTATCACCCGTGTCGAAACGCGGATGACCTCGCCGAGAAGGCTAATCCCTGTTTGCCAATCGAAGAACACAAACAAGAACGAGATATAAAACAACCAAAATTGCAGATGAATGATTAAGTTCACGAGTTGGGGTCTTACAAACCGATCTAGCGGTGAAACTGTTCTCGACATATTAATCTAAGCAAAACCCAAAAACCTAAAGATGGCGGCGGGTACTGATATATAGAGTTTAGGGTCGTGCAACCCCCTCTCGACGCAACCCTAATGGGTTCCAACACGATACATGGGCCAAAGGCCCAAATACGGTGACGCAGCACCGGGACAGATTCTGGACGTCAACTTGTTCGGTCAATTCCCATTGACTCGGAAAGAATTTGGACGTGAGACCAAAACCAATGGAAATGTTATCTTCTTAGCTTTCCATCCAGATAAAGAACGCCCCAATCCGAGCACGTATGCGACCTGGGCGCCCGTTTTAGTGCAGACTGGTCCTGGACTCCGAATTACACCCGACGTCGACTTGGTTTGGGCCTCCACCTTGACTTGGACGTCCTCGATGATCCTCCATGGCTCTAAGTCCTTCTCCAAGTGTCTCCTTGTTCCCTCCATTGTTCCTAATCACAATATAATCATTAGGTAGCAATCTATTCTCGAATTCATACAAAGAGGAACATAAGAACGAGCTCACCTCTAAATTTAATTGTCGCGCACGAGCTCTTGTTATCGGTCCTTGAATGACCGTTGGAAGATTGTTGTGTGTATCCGAGGTAGTGATGTTCACATCATCCAGAATGTTAGGTCAACCAATTTCTATGAGGAATTTCTCAACAAATAAAAAAAACTCCAATTTAGTCTGCATTACTTGTGTTGAGCATGTTTATATCTCATAAATGCAGACCCGCAAGAGGTTTGCTCTGATTGTGACAACACGTCAGTAAGCAAGGATGATAATAAAATAAAAATAAAAGCCTGATAAGTTCCTTCTGTTTTCATGAAAGTCTTTTTTAACCAATATAAGGATCTAGCCAGATGCACCAAGATAAATAACTAACTTTCTAGGCAGCAGATCTGGTACACACAAAAGAGATGGTTAGCAAAAATTGTTCAGAGAAACATAAAGTTTGCAATTTTGCCCCTGTGTTTTTTTAAATGAAGAAGAGTTTTGCCGCTGGCTTGGATGGCTGGTTTTTCCACAGGAATCCGGCACTCCCCTCCCCTCTGCTGGTGGGCGAGGACCGAGGAGTATATCGATCGCCTCGGATTCGCACGGCGTCACCTGATCCACAAATCACGGCTAGGCGGTTTTAATTTCCTAGCTAATTGCGTTGGTACCATTGCAAACACCTGAACGTGATCACCAGCTGCAATTCTGCATGCCCATCGCATGCAAATGCAAGCCGCTAGCAACAACCTACAAAGAACAACCAGCTGGAGGACGCAAAAGCTCTCGTACGTCTCGTTTGTCGTAAGAAACGCATATATACGCACAGCTAGCACACATACAGGTCTACGAAAACATGGGGCCGGTCGATCGTTCTAATGCATGAATAATCATGCATGATCAGTTGCGTCGAACTGAATTGGATAGAGCAGCATTATATTATTGCACGTACGTGACATCGATCGATCTGATCGCGACGCAACTGCGATCAAACTGCAATCAGGTCTCTCTCATGAGTCCCAGCTACTACTTCTGCTAGCTCGCTCCAATCCGCGTATGTCGTCGAGCCCGCGCGGGTTAGCACGCCGATGGGGTTGGAGACGGTATATATCTGCCGCATATGCATCTGCTACATACTCCGCTTTTAATCATCGGCATGTGCTCGCTGGAACCCCTCTTTTTTAGTACCATACCGTCAATTTTTATTGAGTTGAAGCCACATAAAAGAGGGCGTATCTCAATCTTGGCTGCCTGGTCTGGTAGTGCGGACTTGTAACCCCATGCTTTGGGGGGCATGGAGTTGGCAATTGTGCTAGTCGTTTCCTAGTAAACACCAAATCTAAAAGTCCCTTATAAAGGGAGACACCCTCATTTAAGGGAGCCTGCAAGGGTTCGACCCCACACAAAGTAAAAAATGTGCTGGCGTCGTGAATGGTTTGGAATTGTGGCAGCAAGTCAGCCCGCCCAAACCGGATTTCGGCCTCCTAGCTAGAGAAAACGTACCCAGCCTCTTGTCAACTCCACATTTTTTTCTTCTCTATGTCATTCATAAACTTCTTGGGTTTTTTTAATTGGTGAAGGCCAAATGGTGATAGCGCGTGGGCGAATGAGGTAATTCCTCTCCATATAGTGGCACATCACTAGCCTTTCCTTAGGGCCTATATGGCAAGAGAAGGGAAGATGAATGGGAGTTTGAAGGAGGGAGTTGATTGTGGGATTGGTCATGGGAGTTACATTTTTAGTCCCCATCCTTTGTTTTGTTTTCGCGTCGAATTCCCTCCGAGTCGCACGAGTTAACATGCCCCCGGTAAGGGATCGGTGAGAGTTGGACCCCTTAATTCCCTATCCCAAACCCTCTCGAATTCACAAGTCTTCCAACCAAATTACAGGCTTAAACTCTCAGATAACCTAAACTCCCATTCCCTATCACCAACTCCCTCCAACCAAACAGGTGATGTGCGTGAGGGTGTCCCGATCTTTCAATGAGCGGGATAAGACGATTGGATGGAGCAACGTTGGCGATACGACTACAACTATCCAGGGATGTTGCGCCTTAGCAATCGTTACACCAACTACAGAGGCGGTCATGAATCTCGACGGATGCACAATCACCCAACCACGAGGGTATTTGTTCCTGCAAGCAATCGAGAACCAGCAAGAACAAGATGAACAAGCAACTCAATTTGCAAATCAAAGATATTGGATTGAATCAACAACAGTAACAAGTGGGGTTCAGTAACAAGCAATTCGGCGATCTAATCGATCACGGGATCAACTCGGCAAAGTAGCGACGCTATACTTTGATCTAAACAAAACCCAAGTGTTCTTGGCGGTGGCTAGAGGTATAAGAAGAAGGGAAGAACGACCACAGGGTCGTGCTCAAACCCTAGGACGTGCCCCTAATGGGCCCAACTTGATACACAACCCATTGGGCCAAAAGAGGTGCCGCAACACCATGGACAAAAAATAGTCGGGAGTAAAATGACAATCACGGCCGCTCCAGAATAGATATGGACATGTGGCTGGATCCATTTGAAAGTAAACTTGATAAGCTTTCCATGAAGTATTTGCACGCATAAATCGGAGTTCGCATGAAGTCCTGGCGATCGTCAGAAGTTAGCGCTGCCCTGCAGTCTGAATCTACCCCGCGCGAATTCTCTCCCCTTTGGATCCTCTCCATCGTTCCTAAGTAAAACAAGAGTGCACGCGTCTCCAGGGTATAAAGAAGAGGAACATGAACTCAAGAAAAAACTCACCTGATAGTTAAGTTGACGTGTACGAACGCAGGTAATAGGACCATGAAGTTGTACTTGTGGGGACGTAGATGTATCGATGGTGTTGATGTCCTCATCAACAGGTCGTTAGTGTTGGGAACTTTTTGTGACAAGTTGACAAGCACGATAGCAACAGCTAAACGCCTTGCGGTGATATGGAGTCGCCAACCACCTCGGTCTAGCCAAAAGGCCAAATCAAGATGAGTTTTCGTAGAAAACGGCTAAACCGGCTAGCGAAGCTGATTTAGAGATCAAAATCAGCCTCTAGGCCAATTTAGATCGATATAAGATAACTACCCGTCTCGTGGGCAAAATGGAAGGTTTTCAGGACAAACCTACAAAGAGGTGTCGCACTCTCGTAGCGGCGGCGGACGATTGGTAGTGCGGACTTGTAACCCCATGCTTTGGGGGGCATGGAGTTGGCAATTGTGCTAGTCGTTTCCTAGTAAACACCAAATCTAAAAGTCCCTTAATAAAGGGAGACACCCTCATTTAAGGGAGCCTGCAAGGGTTCGACCCCACACAAAGTACAAAATGTGCTGGCGTCGTAAATGGTTTGGAATTGTGGCAGCAAGTCAGCCCGCCCAAACTGGATTTCGGCCTCCTAGCTAGAGAAAACGTACCCAGCCTCTTGTCAACTCCACATTTTTTTTCTTCTCTCTATCATTCATAAACTTTTTGGGGTTTTTTTAATGTCTTCACCAGTAAGCTAACCCGCTCAATATGTCATTCATAAACTTTTTGGGTTTTTTTAATGCCTTCATCAGCTAGCTAACCCGCTCAAGAAAATGTCAACTCCACATTTTTTCCTTCTCTCTGTCATTTATAAACTTCTTGGGTTTTTTTAATGTCTTCACCAGCTAGCTAACCCGCTCAATCTATCATTCATAAACTTTTTGGGTTTTTTTAAGGGTGTAGCTATATTTATGGCACCATATTTTTCACTAAAAAATAGTCGGTATGTATTTACATTGTAAGTTCATAAATTACATATGTAATTTTAGTATATTTACAATGTAAGTGTTAAAATTACATATGTAAGTCTCTAAATTACATATGTAATTTTAGTGTATTTACAATGTAAGTCTCTAAATTACATATGTAAATAATATGCAATTTAAGTGTAATTAGTATGTAATTTCAATTCAAGCCAAAATCTTTGCTCGATCAGTTGGTCAGGGCCGCTGGACAAGCCACTGGAGATCCTAGGTTCGATTTTTTGCAGTACAATTTTATTTTCATCAACCAAAATAGCATAATCCTACAGTTGATCTAATGGATCAGAAATCGACATATTTCTAGAGAAAAATGTGTCGACAGTTTTTTAGCCTTTCCGTTTTTTAATGTCTTCACGAGCTAGCTAACCCGCTCAAGAAAATGTACCCAGCCTCTTGTCCACACTGCATTTTCTTTTCTTCACTAGCTGTCATTCTTGGATTTCTTAGGTTTTTTTTAATGTCTTCACTAGCTAGCTATCTTTCTTGGGGTTTGTTTTGCCGCCTTCGCTAGTTGTTGTTAGGGATTTAATCACTTAGGTTTTTTTAATGTCTTCACTAGCTAGCTGTGGTTCATAAATTTCTTGGGGTATGTTTTGCCGTCTTCACTAGTTATAGTCAAGGATTTAAATTTCGGTTAGAAATTTCACCGATAAGCAAATATCTCAACCCGAAATTCTCGGCCAAAAAGAAAGAAGAGAACGAAAGGAGAACAGAACTCGGGGCAGGGTTGCGTGTGTGAGCCAAGTGGCGTAGGTGCATTTACCAACACCAAAAATTTGGTGAAGGCCAAATGGTGATAGCGCTCACCTGATACTTGGACTCGAAGGGGAGCAGGTAGTGTCTAGAGATTTTTTTTTTCTTTTCTGCCTTATTCACTCAATTCATTTCATGTTGATAGCTAGTTCACGTGGACGAATGAGGTAATTCCTCTCCATATAGTGGCACATCACTAGCCTTTCCTTAGGGCCTATACGGCAAGAGAAGGGAAAGTGAATGGGAGTTTTAAGGAGGGGATTGATGGTGGGATTGGTCATGAGAGTTACATTTTTAGTCCCCATCCTTGGTTTTGTTTTCGCGTCGAATTCCCTCCGAGTCGCACGAATTAACATGCCCCTGGTAAGGGATCGGTGAGAGTTGGACCCCTTAATTCCCTATCCCAAACCCTCTCGAATTCCCATGTCTTCCAACCAAATTACAGGCTTAAACTCTCAGATAACCTAAACTCCCATTCCCTATCACCAACTCCCTCCAACCAAACAGGTGATGTGCGCGAGGGTGTCCCGATCTTTCGATGAGAGGGATAAGACGATTGGATGGAGCGACGTTGGCGATACGACTGCAACTATCCAGGGATGTTGTGCCTTAGCAATCGTTACACCAACTCCAGAGGCGGTCGTGAATCTTGACGGATGCACAATCACCCAACCACGAGGGTATTTGTTCCTGCAAGCAATCGAGAACCAGCAAGAACATGATGAACAAGCAACTCAATTTGCGAATCAAAGATATTGGATTGAATCAACAACAGTAACAAGTGGGGTTCAGTAACAAGCAATTCGGCGATCTAATCGATCACGAGATCAACTCAGCAAAGTAGCGACGCTATACTTTAATCTAAACAAAACCAAAGTGTTCTTGGCGGTGGCTAGAGGTATAAGAAGAAGGGAAGAACGACCACAGGGTCGTGCTCAAACCCTAGGACATGCCCCTAATGGGCCCAACTTGATACACAATCCATTGGGCCAAAAGAGGTGACGCAGCACCATGGATAGAAAACAGTCAGGAGTAAAATGAAAATTGCGGCCGCTCCAGAATAGATATGGACATGTGGCTGGATCCATTTGAAAGTAGACCTGATAAGCTTTCCATGAAGTACTTGCACGCACAAATCGGAGTTCGCATGAAGTCCTGGCGGCCGTCAGAATTAGCGTTGTCCTGCAGTCCGAATCCACCCCGTGCGAATCCTCTCCCCTTTGGATCCTCTCCATCGTTCCTAAGTAAAACAAGAGTGCACACGTCTCCGGGGTATAAAGAAGAGGAACATGAACTCAAGAAAGAACTCACCTGATAGTTAAGTTGACGTGTACGAACGCAGGTAATAGGACTATGAAGTTGTACTTGTGGGGACGTGGATGTATCGATGGTGTTGATGTCCTCAACAGGTTGTTAGTGTTGGGAACTTTTTGTGACAAGTTGACAAGCACGATCGCAACACCTAAACGCCTTGCGGTGATATGGAGTCGCCAACCACCTCGGTCTAGCCAAAAGGCCAAATCAAGATGGGTTTTTGTAGAAAACGGCTAAACCGGCTAGTGAAGCTGATTTAGATATCAAAATCAGCCTCTAGGCCAATTTAGATCGATATGAGATAACTATCCGTCTCGTGGGCAAAATGGAAGGTTTTCAGGACAAACCTACAAAGAGGTGTCGCACTCTCGTGGCGGCGGCGGACGATTTACGGTGCAAATCGACAAAGATGGACTAAAACTATGATAAAATAGAAAACATGGCTAAAAAGTAAAGGTAAAAGAAAAAGCGATTCAAGTAGATTGTATGTTCGGGGGATTACAATTGAACCGGCCTTGTCCCTTAAATAGGGGTTGGTTTTGCCCTCTATAGGCCCTCCTCCACGTCCAACTCAGAATAGAAACCAAAGGAAACCCGAAAATGCCTTTCCAAGCAAGGAAACCCGAGACCCGACGAAAATGGACTCGGGCTCGAACCCTGACGGTCTGACCGGCCACATAATTGCGGTCAGACCGGAGTTCAGGCCGCAGTCAGACCGCCCATATACCGGCGGTCTGACTGGCCTTGTGAAGGAAACCCAGCACTTTCTAAACTTTGGCAATTTTCCTCTATTTCGTTCATAGGTGTCAAATTTGGGTGTAAACAGTTAGTTCTTTTCTCTCGTGATCCGATGCTTCGGGCGAAACCAATTCCCATGGTGTGATGGGTGGTGTGTACAGGGTCCGGGTACATATTCACCGTTGCATGATGATCCGCGATTACTAGCGATTTCAACTTCATGTTCTAAGTATAATATTGTTTATTAATGTTGCATAAAACCACTAACTCAATGGCAAGAAGAAGCTGAAGCGGAAGAGGAGGAGCAGAAGAGGAGATGCGAGTTCCAGAGCAGCCACGGCGGCGTCGAGGGATGAGATCCTCTCCAAGATTGTCGCCGTCGCCGGTGACGGGACTGCCCTTCTCCCCCCCCCGAGGCACGCACCGTCACGGAGTGCTCTCTCCATGGCCTCATCGCCTTCCTCGTATCATACTTCCGCTTCCTCTCTCATCGACGCGTGTTCGTCCAGGCAACCCGGCCGACATCGATGCCTTCCTCACCGGCTCATTCGCGCTCGCCTCTCATCTTGGCAGCATCATCTCATCCGCCACAAGAATCATTCAGTCGCAAGCCTCTCTGTTCAGGATTTGTGCTGCTTGTCAGGATTGCTCCAGAAGCAGCCACTCAAGCTCAAGAAATCGGACGACTAACCCATGGATTTTGTTGCTCAACGGCTTCATCGCTTGGACATGGATGCTAGTACTGACAGTGTGCCAGCAGACAGCAGGTTGAATGAATCACTGCGAAGTGTTCTTCTTGACAGAATCCACAATCTTTATCTCAAGGCACTTTCTCGGCTACCAATGGAAGATTTTTGGGCTCCTCATCACAGGGCCCTGCTCAAGGCAGGCTACTTGCTTAGGTCCATTGAGCCCTGTTAGCAATATCATCGACAACACCATCTGGTATGACTCTTTGTTCCCCTCATCAGAGAATTTCGAGGTGGATATTGTTGGATAGTCATAGTATAGGAAGGAGAGAAATACTACAAATATTGACACGTTGTATTGAGGCTCGGGGGTCGGTATATATAGGAATACATGTATTGGATCTTAAGTAAACTCAGAGAGATAGAGATGGAAACTAATCCTATCCTACCATAGCAAACCTTATACAATACAATCTTGTCTACATACTCTAACACCCCCTCCCCACCCCGCAATACAAGCGTGAGCCGTGCGGACACTTGGATTGGAGAAGAAACCAGCAAAAATGCTCAATACGGATGATAGCCCTTTGTACCATAGTCGACGTAGCCGAAGCGAAAAGTGCGATGGAGCCATGGTCGATGAAGCCGTGCGTAGAGTAGCCATGGTCGGTGCAGCCGAAGTTGGGAAGCTGATGTCGAGGTAGCCGAGCCATAGAGGTGGTAGAGCGCGCAAGGGGCGCCAAAGAGTAGTCATGGACGCAGGGGCGGGCGTCGTGGACCAAGGTGCGTGAGGACGCTCTGGGAGGGTGCAAGAGATTTTGAGAAAATTGTTTGTGGGGAATACAAACTCACAAATCCAGCTATTATGAGTAGTTGGAAGATGAATGATAACCATCTAGGCCTTGTCACTGATGACTTTATCTATTTGGATGTTGCCTGGGACGTCAAGTTGATCCAATATATGAATCATACCGCAAGGATGATGAATCTTGATGTGAATGAAGAAATGAAGCGGATAAAACCAATGGGTATTGTAGAATAAGGTTGTGTTCTTTCCCCTTCTTTCCCAACTCACAAACCTCTTTTTCCGTGAGCACGTTTTTTAAATTTCTAAACAGTATTTTTTTTTCAAAAGTTTTATGTAGTAAAGTTGCTTCAAAAAATTATATTAATCTATTTTTCAAGTTTTTAAGCTAATACTTAATTAATCACCATTGGCTTTTATCCCGACGGCGCCCTAACGTCGCCAGTTGGCGCTTCGAAGGAAGAAAACAATACGAGACCACCGATGTCGACGCGCTGCACCAGCCAGCGACGACGCCGGGTTCATAATCATCAACCCTGCGGGAGCTAGCGCTCCATCCCCCCGGGGTCGTCGTCTAGATCACCTTCCTGGCTTCCTCTGCTCATTGCCGCAGCTCGGCGCCGGCGATGTCCAAGCCGCGCGCCACCGGAGCGGCTGCGTGAGGGTCACTGTCCTCGTCCAGCACACGGTGACCAACGTGCGCGAGCAACACCGGAGAGGTTGTGATCGAGCTTGAGGTGACATTGGTGCCAGGAGAATTCAGCTTCGGTCATGCTGCCTCTCGCCTGACGGCCCGTCGAAGAAAGTGCAATATGAATGAGAAAAAGAAAAAGCAATTGCATTGTGAACAGCTACAAATACATATGCAGAAATTGTAGAACACCAAAGTTTTCTAGACTGGACCTGCCTTATTTCTGGTGGTGGCATGTGTGCATGAAAATTATCTCATGGTATCCATGAAAGGAATTGTTTGCATATTCTAGGACTTGTGATAGTAAGATCCAGTTCACTCGCATATAATTGCTGTTGACCGGTGCAGTTCAAATCAACTATCTTATCGGTGCACAAATTATTGTAAAAAAAAAAAAACTATCAGATTAAATGATAAACATGCACCATATGCCACCATCAGATTAAATGGTAAGAGGAACAAATGATGTCTAGAATAACGGATGCAACTCATGCACAGCATAAAATTTCCTGACCTCACAAAGCATGTCTACACAATCTCATGGAGGTGTATCCTGATGCGACAATACAAGTTACAGGGTTAGTAGATTACTGTGAAAATAGATGTTCTACATGCAATGCTACTTCTAACTGAAGGGTTAGTACATCCGGGTCCCTTCCTGATGAACCTTCTGTTATATCCAAAGGTTTCCACCATGAAGTGCACTCAATTCACCCTACATCCCATGACAGTCTTCATAAAAATTACCTGTGAAAAAAACAAATATAAGTAAATCTTGTATTGGTTAGGAATTCGGTTGTAAAAATATTCAAAAAAAATATCGCGGTTTAAACTTGTCATTCCTAAAAAAAGCACTTGTAAAAAATATCTCCTACAAAATCATGAAGTTAATTTCTGCATTTTTATAAACCTAATATTGGTTTTGTACAAATACTGTGGCAGCAAGAGAATTTCTGAAGGTCATATCTTTGCAAATAATTAGAAGGCTTCAAAAGAAGCCCTCAAGATTGCTTTGGAAATTTTAGTCAGTAAAAGCAAATGTATTCAAGCTCAAAAAAGAGCAAGAGGACCCATCTCAGGAGGAGGAGCAACTGCACACAGCAGCCAGGACACAACCTAGCTATTTACTAGTGATCTAGTCTTGTAGCTATCGATAATCACCATAATGAGATTTCATCATTGGGTTGCTAGTGGCAACATTATGGAATCTAACCCAATGGTTATTGTTAGGGAGGCAGACAATAAAAAGAAATCGAGCACCCCCCCACTTCCCCTTGTCCCAAGGAGCCAACACTCTGCTATCCTCCAGGCAGCCTTTACCTTATCATGAACTTGACGGTTCATGATAAGTGATAAACCATGTCATTTTGTCAAGAATATGCTAGGGTTCTTTAACTCTTTAGAAGAAACAGAGTAGACATCTTTACAAGCGGTGTTCCTCTTGGCAGCTGCCTAGGCTCTAAAGATGAGAGAAGCACCAAGAAAATACTGTTAAAAGGTACCTTCCATATGATATGATTTCATACTTATTAACTCTATGACATTGAAATGTCAATGGCCAAAGTTAAACTTTGAAGACCATACCAGTATAAAAAATACATGCTATATTTTATTATATAAATAAATGATTTAAAATTGGCACTGTATACCATGTTTAGAAAATGAATTATATAGCTTAGCCTTTAAGCTGTATACCAGCGGACTGTCTTGCCAAACACAGACTAGTGCACCTGATAACCTGCCCACTATGTGATCAAGAGGATGAAACCATTGAACACATCCTTGTCTCATGTGTCTTCTCTCAGCAAGTTTGAACCTTGATTTTCTTGAAGCTGACGGCTGCTGTCCCTCAACCTTCAGTAACTCGTTTTGCTAAACGGTTGTGGAAAGCTGTCAAGGATGTTCCTAAGGAGCAAAATAAGGGGCTGACTTCATTCATTACCCTAGTTGCTTGGGAAATATGGAAACACCGTAATGAATGTTTTCAACGGATCAATTCCAAACATCATGGAGGTGTTGCAGGCAGTGTCAACAGAAGGTAGGCTATGGTGCCTGGCTGGAGCTCTTGCGCTCCAAGTTTTCCTTTGTAGGTCACTAACCCAAGGGCACTATTTGTGGATGTGTTTTGGGAAGGGATCACGAGCCCTTGGTTGTATGGGTGATTTGTTTTTCCTTCTTAATGAAATGAAGCGCAGCTCTCATGCATTTTATTAAAAAAAAACAGCCTAGCCTTTAACCCGTGCATATTTTAACTAAAATTTCTTTAGTGTCCTTTATATGCTACAAAATCGACTCAACAACTTAGTGGTTCCAGCAATAAAATCTAACCAAGATACCATGCTAGAGTCGTATATCGGTTCATGTGTTAGGAAAGACTGTATATTTGTAATCAGTACATTTACCATACAGTTGTAGATGTAATAGATGGATAGATTTTTAGTTTTACAGATTAATGGGGGGATATCTAGTTTTCGGCCTCAAAATTTGTGGTCGCTTCCAGGAGAGCCTCCAATTGTTATAAAGAAATATATGATGTAACTGTGAAACAAAATCATGCTATCCCTTAAAAAGGCAGACTAAAATTTCCACTTAAAATTTCCTACATGATAGCTCAAATGTAGATTATAAGTTTATAACTACAGAATTGACCAAGAAATAACATAACTGAGGCTCTGAGCATGTAAATGACAACAGGGACAAGTACATGGCGCTCACCAGGGTGGAGAGATACCTGTTATGAATTGTAGTAACACATTGCCTGTGCCTGAAGAAAATAAGAATCCCTATATTTTCTCCCACTCCCTATGTGGACACCATTTTTAGCCCAATCTTCTCTATGTATCCAAGCATCACGACCAATATCAAGTACGCCCAAAATCTGTACAAGTTAGGGCTTATGAATTTGAAATATAAGAGCGCAAAAAGGGGGAAAATAAAAAGGAGCAAAACAACACTGCACACATTTGCATGCTATTTACATTAAGAACATGTGGCATAAACTGGCAAAATAAAAAGCATTTAAATAATTTAAAGATGGATCCACCTATTTAGTGAGCCTCTTTAAATCTATTATTCTGAAGTTTCCAATTAGATGACATTATTTTATGTTAAGTAAATTGCTTTCTTGCTTTGGATTTCTTCGATTACCATAATCTGTCAAACTTCACCAATGATTTCACCAATATGCTTATATAAGCAAGCAAAAGTATGCTAAGATACGTGGCACAAAAACAAGGGGTATGTCACCTTAACACCTGAAAAACACTTGTTCAGGATTTGTACCAGGTTATCAACTGAATATTCTTTCAGTGGATTTATTCTTTGGCTCATGATGCACACAAGTATGTAGTTAAGATTTGTCTATTTCCCACCTAAGGGGACATTGACACTCCATTTGAGTTTGCCAATGCGTAACATCCTTTCCAATTAAGTGCTAGATATATTTGTATTTCTACTAGATTGATACTACATTACCAGTTACTACTTTTGTGAATAATAAATAAAGCATCATATGACTGTAGGAAGGGGAAATGAAGTACATAATCAAATAGTGAGATTAACATATGATCATGTTCATTCCAAAAGTTCCCTTAAAATGAAATGCATTTGAACAATAAGGAAAATGTACTGAAAATATAAATTATCATGTAATATGTAATGATTTCATTAGTTTGTCTTACAAGAAATAGGAGACACCAGACTGAAGATAGATGTAACTTACCACACCACCTTTCCATGGGACAAATAATGGATAACTCCTCGACTGTAATACCTATCAATATTAGATGAGATTAATAACAAAAGAATGATGGGCCATGGTTATCACAGCATCTTTGGTGACCATGGCTCTCGAGCGGCCCCTCCTTGGACACCAAGATGCTGTGACAACCATGTGATAGATGGAAATGAACCTATCATAGAATATATTAGTCAGAAATGAACCTATTATAGAACTTGCAAGTTATTTTCAAGAATTGGAGTGTGCATTTGTACTTAAAAACTTGTTCACATTCTTAGTTTGAAAGAACATACCTCTGCTTTCTCTATCGGTTGATTTGATGGAATAGTATTGAGAACCCTGAACAAAACATATGAATTGTTACACACAGCAGCACATTTATAGTCTTTTGAAAAATGACTCCAGTGGCAAACCTTTGTTCTAGAACTGGTGCAAGGCCTGCTGTTGAAGCTGTACCACCAACCTGAAAAGCCACATAAGCACTCCTCTCAACTTACTTTGAATTAACAGTGTTGAAGTATTGACTAAAAAGACGCCTGGTACATTACCAGCTGAATGCTGCAGAATAGCTTCCTTTGAAGCTCAATACGTCCTGTGGTCAGCAGGTGTTAGAAAAGTTTCAAGATAAGGGGAGCAAAATAATAAGAAAGAGTAAAGACACTACCTGTCGAAAGGATACTACTAACAATGGCTTCTACAAGACCGATGTTATCAAATTTTTTTAATCTGGTGGGAAACATCGGATAATTGTCCCACATACCGAACCCACCATTCCCACTTGAGTAAAGACTGTCACTTGTTTGCCATGTATCTTCTAACATGTCATCATAATCTTGGAACCTGCAGGCAGAAAAACTACTGTAAAGTAATCAAATCCAAACACACAATACCCAAACTACCGAGATGAATCAAAATATTACCAAGATCGAGGAGGTGGAGGGTATTCTTCTGGGACAAGAACCCTTGGATAAAGTAGCCCCATAGGAGGTACCTATTTAATCACAAAAAAGGCATACATAAATCAACTAAGACGAAATAATGAAATGAAGACCAGCATTGTTCTTGGACTGTAGCTCAACTACCTGTGCTAGTATTTGATGATAAACCCAAAAAAGGAAAAAATAAACACATAAGAGAAAGAGAGGAGTAAATAGTAATGGATTACATTCAGAGCCGATAGCTTTGCTTTCTGATGACCAACTGATCTTTCATGCTCATATGAATGAACAACACTGACAGCATCAAAACTTCCACTCTGTGAAAAAGAAAATGTAGGTTGAGATCATGGTTCAGGTGCGAATTGTCCTTTGAAATATATATGTAATCCCTCATATACGATCTCTTTTGTTTTGTTGTTTAACATAATATAGCTCTGTCCATTTTATTACACTGTTTTCAAACAAGTGAGTACAAGATATGTAACTAGAATCTAAACAAGCAACCAGATCCATTTATACGTTGAATTTATTTTTGTGCTGTTGGATGATCAACTCATGATAAAGAAAATAAGACTACAGATATGAGTTTGTGTTTACATATTCATGAAAGTTACGGAAAAAGTAAAGGGATGAGCCGAAAACTGACAGGAGACAAGACTAATAGTAACTCATATGATACAAGCTACACAAATATACCACTCGAGCCAAATCACCGACTCATTGTCATTCTAGAGATTTGCACCTAAAGCATAACAGGAATTCTATACCGTGACATTAGAAACCATTATCCAATGCTACTGGTGTTATATTTTTATTGTTCTTTTTTGGTGGTTGTTCTGAAGATGTTGAATTTCAATCTGCTATACACTGGAGATGGAAATGTTAACTGAAGCACACACTACCTCTGCCATCTGTTGCCCTTATAAGAATGAATGCAAATAAGTATAAGCCACTTACTCTTATCTGGCTGTATGACTCTTTTAGTTTGTTGAGCATTAGCATATCTATAGGCTTGTTCACTGGATCAGTTTGGAAGTTTGGCCATGTGCGATGACGACGTTGAACCCAAAGAAGGCATCTAGATATGTCCTACAAAGAAAAAGGATAGCAAAGCTGATGTGTAATGTATTAAAAAGAACTCACACTGCCTTGCCGCAAGGAAGATGATAAGTAAATACTGATTAGACCAACAACAGTGCTATCAAATAATCATGTCATAAATAACTAATTGAAAAGACAATCTCAAATTAGTGCTAGCAGCATTGATGGCGTTGTGGCTAGCAGCATTGGACCAGACCATTTAGCATAACAAATTGGAGAAAGAAACACAAACTATATGTTCAGCTGCAAATGTAGAAGTGCTTTTATATCGTAACAAACTTAATGCTAAAGCTTGGTCTTCCTAGTAAATTATTGATGTCTACACAGATTGCATGACCATAGCAATATACTCTAAACAAATGATATAATGTGATACAATACAATGAACACAAACAATGAATTTTCATAGTAATGATAAACTATTAAATAGAATGAACATAAAAGGCGGATTATCCAAAGTAACTAAGATTGGTTGTGTAGGTCAAACAGTATAGTTTAGGGCATACATCTCCACCGTATGGAAGCGCCAGGGCTGTGTGGGGTAAAGCAACACCATCCTGCATACATCAAGGAGGACAATATATTGGTACATAAGCAGTATCTAGAAAGCTAAAGAAAAGCTATTCATATTACGACTTAAGAATACAACCCTCATTTCTCAATGGCTAGTGAAAGACCAAAGAAAATGCTACGGTTATTACCTCAACACAAACTACTTGTGTAACTTGCGCGCCAATGTTGACCACACAAGATGTCGACAAGCCATTTCCAAATGCTGCAGCTAGAGCTTCCTATCAAAGCATATACAGAAGAAATAAGGATGTTCAATGTCTCAACTTGTGGATCATCAAATACATAACTTGGTTGAATGGCTATTCTTCTACAAGCCTTATACAGCCGTGCAAGTAGGAAGTTCCCTAACCTAACCGGTCTCAATTTGTAGTTCCACATTAGAATCATTAAACCTGTTGTCAGACAATCAGTCAATAACTACTAAAAGAACACAGAAGGTAGAATCCACCAGCTGGTCCCCTAGCTGAGCCAGCGCCAACTTAAGATTTCGAGCACAAAAAACAAGTTAAATCCTAGCTTTTAGAGGTGAAATTCTGTCGTTAATATAGCCCAAGAACATGAAACGTTCATGGGTCCCTTATTTTGTGTGCTGGTGAAGTATGGACTGGTTTAAAACCAGAATAATTAGCATATATAATCAGTGTCAAGCTGGGCTACAAGCAGTACTTTTTGCAGTAGGCTAAGGGCTTAGTTCCACTCTGGGATTGGGCCAAACATTGAAATGTTATCTAATGAAGGTACAAGAAAAAACTGTTCAGCAACTATATCTGCTGTGCTAAGAAAATTCCTGCTCTGGCACAAATCTGAACTCTGAAAAGTATCCACATTGCAACCGAAATATCTCAACTGTTTTAGCAAGTTGGCCACTCTCTCAGCAGTATATTTAGTTATTAACAAAGACAATAATGCATCAAAGCATAAACACAGGAGCACAATACAATCCATTCAGTGAATACAACCTTCATTGATTAACTCAACAATAACATCAGAATAGTGGGAACCACCCTGTGGCTATTGAAGTGTACAATTCTAAATGATATCCCTTTTTGGAGAATGGTTTTCCAAGTGTACGTCCAAGTACTTTCATACCAATTCCAATGTTCCTTAAGAATGATGCAAACTTTCAAAATGACAAAATTCTAGCATCCCATCTTTACAAATTTGTGTCTTGTCACACTTATTGGAGCACTTCAGAGGAATAGATAGTACTGTAGTACATGGAAATCAATTTATATGTGGAGTTTCATTTGCCCCACTTTACGAATGAACGATCCAATTAATTAGGTTTTCCATGTAAAACAGAGTATTCTTACATCCAGAATGTGAAAAGAAAGAAAAATGAAAAATGCCCAGTGATTGGATGCAAAAGCTAACCTGATGTATCACTGCTGTGCTAAAACCCAAATCGCAAAGTACGATTGACAACATTTCCTTGATTTCTGAAATGGAATAAAATAATTAACTTCCTTTGACCAGATAAATCAGCAAAAAGAAAAATCTTGCTCAAAAGTGTTATGCAACATGCATTATACAATAGAATTTATAGTAAAAGGGTAAAAACTAAAAACAAACATAAGATAGGGTACATGTCAACTTTGTGGCCAGTATTTTCCTCATCTGTCAATTCAAGACTACTTCAATGCAGAACAGTATTATGAAAGATCATTCCAGATTCTCACAGCCAGTGTCAAGCAGACAGGGCAGAGTTGTGGACTAAATCACAGATAGCACAAGATGCCATCAGAACATGAATATATTGCGTGCTAGTAGATGAGGGCAAAACCACCATCCAGAACTAGTTCAGGGTTTATTCACTTTGATCTGATTTTGTAAGTTTAAGCATCATGGTAGTTTGGGGTTAAATAGAATTTTCCTTATCTTTTAAAACTTTTTGCCAACATATAACTAGAGAATAAGGCAAAAGCATGTGAGACCAAATAGATCCTTTGCTTATAGTGAGAATGTTAAGATCCATCTAAACCCGCAGTAGTGAGACCAGATAGATCCTTTGCTTATAGTTTTAAAATATTTCTGCTAACATTTACTCATTCCACCCCAAAATATAAACCTATAACTTTTTTACACGGTCTCCAATGAAGAGCTTTGACAAATAATTCCCATCGTAATATATTATGTAACAATTACAAAATAAAAATCTTATGAAAGAACTTTCAAATACAAATTTAATAACATCACATGCATAGAACTAAACATATATTACTTCAATTATTATTAGTCAAATGTTGAAATTGTTGATTTTTCCTAAAATTGTGTGTGCGTTATATTTTGGGACAGGGAGTAACTAGAGCATTAAGGACAAAAGTACAGTATTGGGGACTGCATTAATATCCAAAATGACAAATCAAAGGAAACATATGTACTTGAAAGAAGAAATACCTCGATTATCAAATGTCTCTCCTAGAACAAGAATTGCAGAATACAGATGCCGATCTCTTGGATTGATATGCAATTTTTCTGTCAATATCCAGTTCCAAATAGTGCGCAGATCTTCTAAAACCTGCACTTTTTTCAATTAGAAAGATGGTCTAGCATTGTGATACTATGCTATTCATAAGAAAAAAGAAGGCAGCATACACAGGTTTATGACAAATTCAAAATAAAGACTTGTCGCTTAGTTGTCTCTTTTGGCATACAAAATATCAGCCATCAAATAATCATCAAATCCAGATTTTAATTTTTCTAAAAATTTGATAGCCAGATTTTGTTTTGAACATTTTATATGGTATGTCATTCATAAACAAATACATCACATCAGAGAGAAAAACTGAGGAAGAAATAACAGATAATTTGGAATAAATTTTTAACTTTGAACACAAAATCAACAGTGCCTAAAATTACAATATGGCACTACAAGGCTGTACAAATGCTGCCTTACAAGCAGCATAAACTGATTGATTAATTGTTTTATTAATTATGCAGAAAAAAGAAGAAGAAGTACCAGTAAGTAGGCATGGATACCAGAAAGTGTAAATAATAATTCTAGTGGATTCAGAACGTTAGTATCTCATTCTTTCATCACAATTGTACTTCATCACGTATATTGCTTTTTCAGAAGATGAACCACTTGACCCGTTTTGGGTAGGTCTGAGAAATTGGGTGTATGCTAAAGCATCGAACAATATTTGGACTTGCTTGCAGATCACAAAAAAGAAAAAAAAGAAAAAAAGAGAGAAGTGATGAAGGGATATTGAGATCAAAGAAAATACTAACGCTTTGTTTCAACATGTTCCTGATATGTGTTTTAAGATGGAGAAGTATAACACCCTAGGTACCGTATCCACAAACCTAGAGTGCTACACAGAGAACACTAAAACTACTAACTCTTTTTCTTTCAAGACAAAAGAGATTATTTTTCTTGTCTTTGAAACAAAAATTTCTTTTCCTTGAAACAATAGGCGGGACAAGAATGAATACATCTTTAGAGCATTTGCCAGCAAAGCCAAGTAAGCAGAGCTAGGGCTTACTAGTGGCACTATACTTGCTGAGTTTCGAAGAGAATAAAATGAATCCCTTGTCTTGAAAGAAAAATGTGTTTTTTTATTGCAATTTGCTGTGTGTATGTTTTTCTATTTCCATTCTATAGTTCCATACTATACTTGCTGAGTATATTATACTCACCTGTTTTATTTGGTTTTAGGTATCCAGTATGTATGGGCAGGAAGTAGCATCCCTTATCTCCACAGCTCACACATTTAAACTAAACTTAGTTCCTTGATATTTGAATAGTTCACATTTGGCTTTGTAATTATTGTTTACTTTAATACTGTGAGAGTTTGTGTGCTATCATGTCTACGGGTTAAGTGATGTTTAATTATTTTTATAAACTGTTTGTCGTGGATGTAATTAAATACAGGGGAGATTCTGCCAAATTTTCTAACAGATTTGTGGATGGCGTCAGCTTTGTTCAATACATTTGAGCAAATCCTTTCTACCGAAGTTGTAATGCAAATCAGTTAATACATTTTTACTTAATAAACAATGTTCCAACAAATATCATGTTTCGTTCCTTACTGATTATCTTGAATGCAACCACAACCTAGTTTAATCATTTGAAATGGCTGTGTTGTCAATTACATCCAGAAGGAGCATTACTATAAGTTTATAACTGAATGAACCTAAGGAAAATGGCACATAATAATTAAGTCACATACTAATACCTGATGTAATGAATAATCCTGAGAAATATTGAAATGGCCTCTCCTGATCGGGTGACTCAGACAGTATGACTCAGAAGGTGGGATTTTCAAAGCATCCTCTCCAAATATTATTTCTTTATACATGTTTTCTTCAGAATTAGGCTCAGTATCGTCAGGAGTTGATCTTTGCAGGGGATCCACGTCAGCATCCTTGTCAACTGGCCTTTCTGACCAATTTGAGTAGTTCAGCAAAACATTGATATCATAAAATAGTATAGGTAAAACATAGGCTACTTCACTATTGATGCAAAACTGCTCTTATAATCTCCCTGGAATTAAACAAATCCACTAATACCCATGCTATGCCCAATCCAATAATCTAAAGCAGCTAGACGATACATGCTATGTAAAAAGAATGGGATGCAAATTTCGACTAAGCTTCCACCTTTTCAGATAACAGTTACAATTGTTTCTGAAGTACAATGTCCACATCAATATAGCTACTGCAAAGTTCCAATCCAAATAGATCCAATGGGAAAGAAATACCATAACAAAACATAAGAGTTAAATCCAACAAAATAACAGAATTAGCTCGCTCCAAGCTCCAGCTAAACTAGCCACAAATCGTAATGCAATGGTCCTACGGGGTACAAAGTTCACTACTGCCATAAGCTCAGGCACAGGCCACAGACATTGATACGTGCATGGCAGCTTGCATAGAATTCTGCCCTCTTCCCTCCTTCCCAACAAATGCGCACACAAATGGTTTGACCCCAAGTTTCTACATTTGAATTTGACTCCAATTGTGTAAACACTGCCCAAATCCAAGTTAACTTCCAATCTGAGGATTACCACCCATTTGGCTGGGGGTGTTCCACATAAGGCATAGCAAATGAATTATAATGTCAAATAAAATAAGCCATATCAAATAACATTCATGTACAACTTCCAAATGGACAAGCATATCTACAGAAACAGTGCCCTAACTTAAAGTATACAATTTAGCTTCAGCTAACGGACAACTATGAAAAGAGAAAACAAAGAATGAAGTGTCCCCATAAAACAAGCAAAATGATCAGACAGTACCAATTGGTGTAGATGATTTAATACTTCTGTCCATTACATCTGTCCATGTGAATTTACTATCATCTTTGTTTTGCTGTGAAGAAAGGGCATCAACACGTCCCATCTGAAGAGGTAAATGCAATGGTATCAGCATATAGAAACAACACTAGGATCTTTATTAAACAAAACAAGTTTGGTCTCAAGAACATTGATGTCAAACACTCAAACCATCTAACAGAGCTATACTGCAAAATCGAACAGTTGTAGTCATTTATAGCTACACCCAAAGATGAAAAGATAAAAGTATCTTTCAAATTAGACAAAAGAATAATTCAAAAATAATCTATAAATCCAGAAGAGTTGGAGAAAGTGATGAACTAATCAGTTCACTTTGCAATATTTTCAAAGATTCACTGTACAATATAAATGAATGTCAGTATCAATTTTCTCTTTTCAACACACCTTATGAGTATTTTATATATTTGATAGCCTCTCAAGTTTTTCATGGATATTGGATATCAAGGATCTATTTGCAAAAACATAGACGTAACATTGAACTAGCATTTTGAGCTTATATTAATTAGTGAAATACAGTGCTTTATTGTGTCAATCCTGAACCATATCTAGGTGAAGTCGACTTACAAGAATAAGCTTCCTGCTATTCTTTAGTTTCTGCCTTCAGCTTAGAGGCAGGAGAGGTATCATTGCTTACAAAGGATAACAAGCAATATCCACTCTATCTCCCCATTTTCTCCCTCTACCAATGCTATTTTTCTTTGTTCACTGAAAAGTGCTAACTCACCCAATCAAGGCACTGATGGGCAAGAAGCAGGATTTCTGTGGCCCACCTGATCATGGCTATGCATTAAGACCAAAGTGCCCGAGCATATCTTTACTCATGAAAAGGAGTTAGTTGTTGTGATGTTTAGTTCCATAACATGTGATCTTTTGTGAATTGATCTACATAGATGTGTGCATGTCATTTTGTTGGGTCCTTTGTAAAGGATTAGAAGATTACATAGTTTACTTAATTGTACATAATGTAACATACATTTGGCTGCTAAGAAAAAAACATCAACACCAAAGACATAATATAATGAGCCCATCTTAAAGCCTTTTTGTTCCATACAAGAGCAAAAGGACATCTGGATCTTGCAATAGGGTGGAACTTGAATTTTTAAACCCAATAATACTGTAGTTGATCCAGTAGGGTGGAGCATGTGCTACTATATTCTCAGCAGATTCCTCTAGTTCTGTAGTTCACTCTCATTACCTATAACCGTACAACCAGATAGGTAAGACTTAAAGATCGTGTGTCCTACCTTAGGAGGTAACGCCTGGTTCGCTGAAGGCATTTCTTCATCCAAAAAGGGTATTTTGAGCAGCGATGCAATCTGCAAGTCTATCACCTCATTAGCTCAAGTAGAAACAAAATCCAAAAAGAAACAACGACAAGTGTTTGCTTTTTACAATATCATATGCCCTCTCCCGCTCTGCATTCTGCGATGGAGTTGCATGGCAGTTGAGCATCTGCAAATAAACATGAATGTCGTTCAATTAGGATAAAGATAAATTGCATTGCATCACAAACCTCCCAATATTTGCACCACCTTGTCTCGCACAGAAAGCGTTGGTGTATCATCCTTCCGCTGAGTGATATGTCGAGCAATGCAGTGCGGTATATTGAATGGAACATCCTGACTTGCAAACCCAATGCGCACATTTGCAGATCCTAGAGAACACGGATAATTGATTGGTCAGCTGAAAGCAACTACGAATTGAACTGGCAGCAAAACTGCATCTAGATAAGGCAGGCACCTAGCTGCTGCGTGGATAATTTGTCAGCACACAACCACAAAATTATCACACAAAAATAACTTTACTAATACGGTTGCGCTTTATGCCGTTCGTCCAACTACCTCCAACTCTTTCATCCAAAAGGACACATCAACCCATTCAAATCGTCCAAATTTTCTCAACATTGGAGGGTGGAAGGCATGAATCTCAAGAAGGACTTGGCCATAAGAAATAGCACCCAAATGAGGAGGGGATGACCAGATTGATATCAGGGGCTAGGGTTTCCGGAGGGGCGCACCTGGGTTGATGACGACGAGGTTGGCACCGCGCTCGGCCATCAGCTGTGATGGAACCACCGTCTTGAGGTAATCCTGCGACGGGAAATCACTTGTTAGTTAGGGTTTCTCGGGGATTTATGGCTCAAAAGTAGCGGAAAACCCAGTGGAATTTTGGCCGCGATTGAGAGGGGAGAGAAGCCATGGGGAGCCTACCATTTTTTTTATTTATACATTTTTTATTAAAATATTTAAAAAATAATCTTTTTTCAAAAATTTACAAATCTAGTCGCTACAGGTTAGATATTGACATATTGTTGGTGGAAGAATTCTGTCTATTTCCATTGGTGGTAACTATTTTTGGAGGATGTTAAATGAAATACAATCAATATATAATTAATTATCTATACGCAGTAGATGGATGGGCCAACGGTTGTCTCCATCTGTGGAGCGACAAGTAACTGGTAAGCTCAAATTGTGTTTATTTGTTCTAGTTACCAGATAGTTTGTAGGTTTGTAAACAAAGGATATCAAGATCCAATTTCAAGGAACTTAAGTGCACAAATGGTTTCTCTGAATCATGAAATTTTCTTCAGTTAAAGATTACCCTCGAATGAAGTCGATGACGAAGTCCACTCTCCGCCGGTCGAACAGCCCTCCTGCCGCCGGTCAGACCACCGCTATCCCACCTGTCAGACCGCGCGCACACCTGCGGTTAGACCGTCGGGACACAGAAACACCGGTAGATGACAAACTCGAATATATAGATTGAAACTTTTCGACTTTATTGCATCAACTAGTGTTTACAAAGTACACCAACAGCACTGCTCATCAAAATCTCGAACTAAACTTGAAACCCTAACTCTCTCTCAACTCTAGTCTCTCTAAAACCGATACCGGAGACCTCACCCTCCCTCTCTATTTATACATGAGGTAGGCTGTGCAAAGCCCACGAATCTAACACAACCAAGGACTCCTAACCCACGTAGGAAACCCTCTCTTGCAAGTATACAACTCATCTCTTTCCTTATCTCAATCAAACTTCCCGAATTCGGACTCTCTTCCAAATTCGACTCCTCTTTCCATACGTACACAATCCCTCTTGTATACCATATGAATTTCTTCATCACCACGTGCATTGTCCTCTATCCTTTAGTATCCCGCATGATCTCTTGATCCCTGGACATCAACTTCTCCCAAGTTGACTCCGATCTATCACCGGCAACACTCTCCCGAGGCCTCAAGCAACACCTGCACATGCAACAACCAAGAAACTATATTCCGAGCCCAAGTTCATCCTAACTTGACTCACATTAGTATAACAACAGTATCCATATGCATAGAAACCATTTAGAAGCCAAATCCCCGAAGGAAATATCCAAATCCAATAAAACAACCCGAAACCGATATCGATCAGGATCCTGTCGGTCAGACCGTCGGGCCGGCTGGTCTGACCGCCGCAACACCTGCGGTCTGACCGGCGGCACTCAGCCGATCTAACCACCAGGGTCAACCGAAACTGCGCACTTCACAAAATCAACCATCTTATAAAATCTCCAAATTAACATTAGCAAACCACCAATATTTTCATCACAAAATCTAAATCAACTCCTTGATTCTATAAACCCGGAAAAAAGCTAGCCATTGAGGTGAGAGGCTCCCCCACTTATATCTAAGGTCATTTTTCCCTTCCACAACGAATGTGGGACTATTCAACAAATCTCCCCCTTCACACATTGGTGTCCCTCAGCCCTTCACCGTGTACAGGCCCCACAGAACAAGCCCACGGTCCATTAGGCAGAAGATGTTAACCTAGCGAGGCTCTGATACCACTTGTAGGATCGTAAAGGGCATTTCCTGCCCCAAAAGCTAGCCATTGAGGTGAGGGCCCCCCCACTTATATCTTAGATCCTTTGCCCTTCCACAACCAATGTGGGACTATTCAACACTCCGCACCTCGCCTCCGTCCTTTGCAACCGCCACTCCACATTCTTTGTCACTGCAAAGGCAAGTTTCTGAACATTATCACATCGAAGCACTTTTTGGATGTTTCGTATAGTGCATGCTGCCATGTACCCACAGGCATGTGGACAAGCATTTGTCCTGATAACTTGCAAATATGTGAAAAATATCAATTGAGGGTACTGGAGCATATCTAGAAATTTGCTTGCTTTGTCTGAAGGAGAATAGGAACTAATTTAGCAATTAGAGATGTTGTAAAATCATAGCAGGGAGGCAAGGACAGCAGGATCCAACAAGTAGATCGGTGAGATCAAATGCAAATCATGCTGTCAAATGATCTTCTGTATGCATGATTTTTTTCTTGTGTTATATACTTTTGTTCAAAAGTTCGAATGCACGACTTGCTTTTTCTTGTGTTCTCTTTATTACCTTGCATTGACCATATTAGCTTGATAGTATCATGCTGCTCAACCAAATAACCATGTTTTCACCTTTTCTTTTTACCTGATGTTCTGCTTATTTTTCTCTGTGGTAGTAATTGTATGCAACTATGGCAGTCTTGTCCTCTGCTTTAAAGTAATCATCCTATTAATAGACTGCTTATATTTCCTAAGAGCGGCAGCATACGAATAGAGATATTTGGGTACAAGGTATATACCTAGATGATTCACTTATGTGTATCATATATTCTGTTGTTATCATGTTTTCAGCGGTTAATATTGTGGTAAACCCTTAGGCCGAATCACTACAACGAGGGCCTGCTTGAAAGCTTGGTCCATAGATCAGTTGGTTTATTTTTTTTGACCCACGAAAAATACAAGTGTAATATACTGGTGTAAAGAATTTCGATGTTGTCAATCTACGAAAAATAAATATATAATCTAAGTAACCAATACAGGCCCACTAACAGGGCTGAGTCCAGGGCAGCGATCACCTCAGATTCGGAGTAGCTGAGGGGACGGCGTAGGAGGAAGTGGATGGATCGAGCTGCT
Organism: Oryza longistaminata; assembly: GCA_009805545.1. NCBI lineage: Eukaryota > Viridiplantae > Streptophyta > Magnoliopsida > Poales > Poaceae > Oryza > Oryza longistaminata. Next base: position 21,777,506 of record CM020182.1, on the reverse strand, counting down.
ACACCTCCGCACTTCGCTGCCTCGATCTGCCCCGCTGCCGGAGCCATCCACTTCACCATCGTCGTGGACTGTGTGGAGTGACGAGATTCTTTAAGGTATCGCAAATGCTCAAAGTTAGGATTAGTTAATTAGCTTCGGTGTATATTCTATATTACACCGATTACCGAATGTTTTATTTTTGATTTGTGTATACGCACAACAGATTAATGGAACAATTCTCTACCATATTTTTCTTTTGTCCTTTTTGTTTGGACATATATTGCCCACGTATATTGTATATCGACACCGGGAGCTCGGGGCGTTGGCGAAGTGGGCGTGCTTGGCGAAGAGGACTCGCTGTCCGTGAAAGCGGAGGGAATCAACACCCCTCCCTTCATCACGACCTTCGCCTGCCTCTTCACGCCACTTGGACCACCTTTCTTCGGCGTAGCCTTGGCGATCTCTGCTAGAGTTTTTGCCCCTCGAGGTCCGTTTGGCGAAGCAGAGATGCGCTGGAGCCAGCAATGGTGTTGCCATGGGAAGCTTCTTCGCCCCTGCTCCCATCGGCAGCTTCGTCCTCCTCGTCGTCCTCATCATCTGCCTCCGACTCGACGACAGGCGCTTTGCAAACCTTGCGGGATCGGGTCTGGGCACCAGGGGCAGCCTTCGGCACCGCACGCTTGCACTTCTTCGACGCGCTGGCCCCCTCGTCGACTTTGGCAGGGTTCGCCCAGGCAGGCAGTCACCATCATGCACCTGGTTCGCCCGGCCGTCAAGCTGGCGCAGCAGCAGCCGGCCATACTCCGCGGTTGTTAGACCGCCGATGATCTTGTTGGTGTCAGCCTCTGCGTCTCCAAGCAAAAGTCGTACAAAGCGAAAAAGACAATTAGGCTGGCAGTCAGAAAGAATAAGAGAGAAAGAGACGCGATCAGTGGCAAAAGTCTTACGATTGGTCCCTTCGGGAAAAACGAGACTGGGAAGGCCGAGCTCTTCTTCGTCCTCCTTCACTTCGATCCCCCAATCTTGAGCAAGGGGAGCGATCCGGAGCATGCAATGCTCTTTGCAAAGGTCGCGGGTGCTGAGGCGACGCACGACCTTGCGAAGAAGGATGAGTCTTTACTCCAGCGTTCCACTAACCTCCACATTCGGCTTGGAGTTGATGGAGATTGGGAGGCGGCGAAACCGGAGCCTACCCGCGTTGTCGGAGTTGGCGGCGCAAGGATTGTCGATGTAGAGCCATTTTTGCATCCAATGCCAATTCCACTTCGGCATGGACGCAGGGACCGGCCATGAGTCCGACCGCTCTGGCCGGAGGTTGAAGTTTGCGCTGCCGAAGACCGACTTCTTCGGCCCAGCGGGTGTGTGCACATCTTTCGTCGACGCATTGGCGGTGAAGAGGAGGGTGAAGAGCTCCACTGTAGGAGCGAACCCGGTCTTTCGGCACATCGAAGCAAAGACGAAGAGCTTTGTGATGGCTAAAGGGCTGAGTTGCGGAAGCCTCGCCTCATACATCTCCAGGACGGAGGGCAAGAAATCGTCGCATGACAGCTAGAAGCCCGCGTCGAAGAAGGAGGAGAAGACCACTGTCCACCCGTCGCCTGGCGCTAGGACAACGTCATCGCTAGGTTGAGAGGCCTGGCCTTCGGCAGTTACCCCAACAAGAACCATTGCGGCTACATCGGAGTCGTCAACCTTCGACTTGCCCAGGTAGCAAGTCCAGTTGTCGCCAAAGCTCCCGGGGCCATCGCCAATCGCACCATCTTTGGTTTGCGTGGGGCCATTTCAGCCGTGGTGAAGGAGAAAGCACCAAGCGAGTACAAAGGCGAAAGGCTTAATGGGGAGAAGGACAAACTCACGAGAGCGAAAAGCACAAGGTGCGCGAGAGTGAGGGTGACTGAAAGCAACTGTGGTAAAAAAGTGAGCGGGGCAAAGGTCAAAGCGGCCTGTGAGAGGCTTGTTGGAGGTATGTTATGAGGGCCTTCGGCCGACCTACCGAAACCGTCCAGAACAACAAGCATCGGCTAAGTCCCAGATGGTTGCCACTGGCGAATCCAAGGGGCGAAACCCTTGGGCGAAGCAAAATGACGAAGACCAAGGGTGTTTCGCCATCAAGAATGGGCGAAGTCGTGAAATGAAAGCCGAAGGGTTTGCCTCCAGGCTCATCGATCAATCGGAGATCCACCACGGGCGAGGGCTGTAGGGTGAAGCACAAGGCCATCGCTCGAAGTAGCAAATACCTTGGGCTAAAGGCTTAGGAGGCCCAGTAGCCTATAGAGGCCCTTCGCCAGCTAATGGGCCAGCTCAAGGGGGCTGCCTCAAGGCCTATGAATGTAAAAGACACTATATACCCGTTGTAATGTCCCTGTCATGAGGGTAACCATGTAAATTTTCATGTATTAACCAAACCCTAGAGGGTATGAGCCTGTACTAGGATCTATTAACTTATTAAAGAAATAGAAAAAGGAGCTTTCACGTTTACTCTCACAGTCTAGAAATTCTCATATTAATCGGAGAAAAAGAAAACATAGTCCATATAGAAATACAATTAAGAAATAATAGACGGCACTGTGCCGAGCGCGTATGAGCTAGCAGCCGGCTGCCTAAAGATGATCTCTAACCTGCCAGTTTTCCAGGCATGTTGTTTGACATTTGGTTTCTTCTTGTCTTGTAGTAGGCTGTAGCTAGCTTAGCTAGTCGCTTGACATTTGGAATTATGCTTGGCTAGCTTCTGTCTGGTCAAAGATAATGTTTCTTAATTACACAACCACCTAAAATACTCCCAGGCATACCTGAAAAATAATTCAACTACAGCATTTTCAATAATTTTTTTATCGTTTACTCAAGCTGAAAAAGAATAAGGGAAACTAGGAGGATATATAGAGTGTTATTTGAACTGCAGTATGAATTTTCTTACTACCTCTCTATCCCTAAATTTTCAGGGTTAGAATGAGTATTAAGGAAATAAGTAGGTAGAATTAAATGGGAAGATGTTGTGATTGAGGGAGAAGAGATAGTAGGTGGAGAATTTAATTAGTGGAAAGTTATAATTAATTGAGAAGAGAATATAGGTGAACAAGTAGTTATATTTTTAATAAATTTTAAATATTAATAGTTGTTAAATTTTAAGACCAAAAATACATTGTACACTGACACTAGTTAGTACACGTCACAACAATATTTTTAGGAAGACCATATAAAAATAAGGGGGCCAATGCAACAGGCTCATAGATAGCAGCCTCATGACGTCATATTCAAAGGCACGCTTGGACGTCGTTTCAGTTTGATTGAGATGTCATCGCCCCTATAAAAAAAAATTTCTAGATGCGTCCAGGTTCATAGATAGGATTGGTTTTTTTAGAACGGAGAGATAGGTGTCACTTGTGGACAAATTATCGTTCTGATTGCACCAAGTACGAGATACTTTATCCTTTATTCCGTAGTTCGATTGGGAGATCCGAAGAAGGTCTACATGTTCGACTTAAAAAAAAATTCCGAACAACTAAAAAATAGCATCGATCGTCGTTTTGTTTTCTTCTTCCAATAGCGCAGTAGAATACTGCAAAGGGCTGCAAGAGCATCCATGCACTGAACCGAAGGAAAAGGCAGGAACCTATTCCATATAAATTTACTTTGAGGTCAGAGTTGGTATACAATTAAATTGTTGACTGGAATTACATGATCATTAATAAAATTAGTGTACTTCACTAAAGTCGTTTGTAGACCATGTGATCAAATATGCGCGTGTTGCAGCTGTCTCTTTCTTTCGGGTGTAACACGTCGAATTGTAATCTCAGCAATCCGTACGCATATGTTTACTAGGGAAAATGTTCCAGGTTTAACAGTGAACTATAAAATTGTTCAGTCAATTTTGTTTTTTTTTCATTTTTTAGATATGTGGTCAGTTTGTTTTTCCACACGAACATTTTGCTACTACATGATAAATTTTCCTGGACGCCGCTCACTTTTGTTTCCATGCGGTCCGTAAGTGGAACCGCACGGAAAAATAGGGGGACCGGCGACGGGTTGTCGCCCGCTGCGGGCGTCTTAATCCGACCGTATGGGATAATCCTCAGTATCCCACGCTGACTGCGCTGCGGTGTGTGGCCAGGGACGCGGCGGCGTGGCCGGACATGTTGTGAGTCGCCGCCAAGGTGTCCAAGCTCTTCCCGGAGGCGCAGGATTGGGCCCACAAGTTCCGCATCCCCACCGACATCTCCATCTCCATCGCTCCAAGGGGAAGTGAAACCCCACCTACCACGCCAGAATCACGCGGTCGACTTAAGAGGACCGTACGAAAAAATTGATTTTTGCATGCGGGCTTTTTAAGTGGACCGCAGAGGAAAATATCTCCCTCCTTTGCCTCTCACCCACTTTAAAATTTTGACATCCTCTGTCTTCCTTTTTTTCCCTTTTTCTCCTCAACACTCCCCTTCTCTCGCATCAAAAAAAAAACCACTCCCCCTCTCTCTCTACCTTATCTCTATTCTCTACCTTATCTGCGGCTTCCTCTCTTCCCTTCCCGTCAACGGAAGGCGTCAGCGGCGGCCCCGTCGGCGGCAGCCTCTTCTGCGAGTGCGGCAAGGTGGCGAGCGGGGCAGTGGCGAGGCGGCGAGCAGCGAGCGAGCGGCGGCGAGCGGGGGAACCTCCTCCTTGTCGTCGTCCTCGTTGTGCACTTCGTCGCTTGCTCCCTTGATGATGACGCCGTCGTCGTGTGCGTCGTCAGCAATGGCGGCGAGAGGGCAGCGAGGCGGCCGTCCTTCGCCGGATCTAGTGGCGGGACGCGCCGCGCGACTGTGGGGCGGCGGGTGGGCTTGACGGCGACGATGCCGCCCTTTCACGGTACTCAGCGATGCGGCGGCGAGCGGCGCCCCCGCCGGGATCCGTCGGCCGGCGCCGTCCCCACCCGGATTTGGCGGCGGTTACGGCCGGTGCGACTGTGGCGGCGGCGGTGGGCTCGACGGCGACGGTGGTGGCGAGCTCAGCGGCGGCCGGGTGCGTGCGGTCCGGCGTGCGGCGTGATTTTCGTGTTTTTTTTTCTTTTGGTTTTTTTGTTCTGTGCGGGCGGTATAATTTGACCGCACGGGATAATCGATTATCCCGTGTGATCCACTTAACACGACCGTATGGAAAAAATGATTATCCCGTGCGGTTGGCCGCCCGCACCGTGAAAATATTGATTTTCCCAGACACTTGGGTGCAGACGGGAAAATCCTCCACCCAGGAAAATCATTTCGACCGCAAGCAAAAATGCTTTTCTAGCAGTGTTTAACCGATTACACTATCATGAGAAATTTTGCTTATTTAATATTATAAAACACGTATATGATCTATTTATTTATTTACCATTCAACAAACATATTTATGGGGTAAATTTATCATTCTTGTCTTGATAAGGTATTGGAAGGTTTTTTATATATTTTTAAGTGTAAATTTTTGTACTTATCTCTAGTTATATGATTATTTTTGCGGTATGGAAAATTTAGTTGTATACATCTTAAAGGATAGTAAAATTTCTCTTTTTTTCTTATTATATGCTAAAACTCTACTTGCTTATGGACTTATTGTCCATCATAGATTCTAAATACTCAAGTCGCAAGTTGGAGAAGAGGAAGAAGGCTCGGAAAATACATAAATAATGGTCAAAACCTCGTGATGCAATACCAAATGTTTCCTCACATGAATACTGGACCTTGAAAAGTCTGAGGGAATCCTCCTCACAAGTCAATTAAACAACTACTAAAAAACTAAAATGAGCTCGAATTTGTTCTCTCTATAAATACTGACGATGGTGGCAAGCAGGAGCTCATCGATCATTCAGCCTAGCTAATATCCATTGCATCTGCAAGAGCGATCGAAGAGAAAACAAGATCTATCTATAGCAGCTAGCTAGCTAGCACAAGAACGATATGCCGGTCTTCACTGCATCATTCCAGTGTGTCACCTTGTTTGGGCAGCTGGCATCGGCGGCCGACGCCCAGCCATTGCTGCAACGGCCGTTCCTACACCTTCACGCTCGCCGCCGTCGACCATGCGGTAATTCACACAGGCCTATATATATATATACTCCCTACGTAATTGTAAATAAAGTCGTTTACACCATGTCTAAGTCAAACCTTGAGAATATAAATTATGAATAACATATGTTGAGTTTGAAAATGTAAAAATTATATGAATAGATTTATCTTGAAAAATACTTTCATAAAAGTATGTATATATCACTTTTGAATAAACATTTTTATAGAAATAAAAGTCAAAGTTGTTTTGAAGACCGTGTCACTGTCCTAAACGATTTCCTACGAGTACGGAGGGAGTATATCTATATCATCTCAACAGCATTAATTATATATATCGCGCTATACATACGTATCATTAATTGCTGGTTCTACAATTAATGTTCCGGTGAACTAAACTCTTTTAGGTACGGAGTAATTAAGACGATAACGGGATGATTAATAATTAAATGATAGTGCCTGGCGTCTGTTTCTTTGTGCAGGATTTTCACGTAGTCCCTTTGTTTGAAAATATATAACGCTGCTGATTTTCGCACAATGTTTGATCATATTCATCTTATTAAAAAATTATGTAAATATCATTTATTTTTTTAGACTTTTTATCATCAAATAAAATATAATCTTAACTTATATATTTACATATCTATGCTAAATTTTTGAATAAGATAAATAGTTAAACGTTATGTGAAAAGTTAACGGCGTCGTACATTTTCAAATGGAGGGAGTACTTAATAAACATTCTCACCTCACCTCACCTCCCATATATGCCTGATTTCCAGGGCCCATGCTAATAAGCAAATCACCGCCGTACCCAGCCTTGAAGAAACACGCGAATGGGAAGCAGATGGACAACATGACACACGGTACTGTTATAAGCTTCATACTACCACATGTTTCAAAATATAGTAACCTAAGACGGAGATGTATTAAGCGATATTGATCATTAATTGTGCATATGCAAATTTATGAACGAATTAGCTGACACTGATAAACCCCTATCTCAAAGGATGAACTAGAGAGACGACGACAGCCATGATCGATGGCATCAGGACAGCACTGAGATCAATCGAGAGGGAGAGATTAGCATCTCAGCCTATGACACTCGTTGGTTGCCTCTGAAGAGGCCAGATGGGGGTGATGGTCCTCAGTCCCTTCAACCATCGACTGGATCGTTCAGATCAGCTACCGGATGGTTCATGGGTGATGCCTCCTTCTTCATGATGGGAGACCGGATCAATGAGCACCCTCGCTTGTGTTGTGGCGTTGAAGTCATGGAACATCCACACCGATAAATGCGAGAGAGGTATGTGTATATTCACTAGATTTCCTTTTCTCCATTCGCCTCTTCTTGTGGACACAATCCTTGATGTTTCTTTTTGAGGACTGAACTCTTTGATTTTGTTACTGGTGTTTTGATTTTCTTTAAAAAATAAATGTGTTTATTAAATAATTAAAAAAAATCAAAGTTTTACAAATTCACACCCCTGACATCACTTAGTATAGCGTTTTAAAAACACCTCCTAAATAATATTTTTTATAACGTGGCACATGTTCATTGGATACATTAACAATCGTTATGAAGAGCTGACCATTTTTTAGGCAAAACCTTATAAACGGGGCCACTTGTAAAATGGCAGCTTAGGATAATTTTGTAAGCGAGCTCCTTGCAACCCTCCAAAAATAGAGTTTCCTATATAGGAAGGGATTTTGTCCTTCGAAAGGATATTCCCTTGTTTTGCACATGACATTTGAAAAGTCATACAAGCTAAAATTTTACTTATACAAATTGAAAAAAAAACAAATTTAACCAACGAATTACACGTTCTATTCGTAGTTAAATTTTGTATTTTTGTTTCTAGTTGTATAAGTTAATAAAATATGCATGTTTGTGGAGTGCATATCACATATTGATCAATCGCTTACTATTTTTTTTCAAATTTTCTAATGACTTTTAAAGAGATGAAAAATAAGGAGACATCCTCTTAAGGAACGATAGAGTTTCTCTATATGTGTGTGTACATATATTAATTGCGCTATCAGCATGTTTGTTTTTGGAGTTACTATGCCAATAATTTGAGAGATGACAAGGATTTGTTGTTGTAGGTTTGTCGTTTATCCAAGAAAAATGTGGAGGTTGGCCCACGAGAAGAAGACTGGATGCTAGTTGGATTTGAGATTGCCTTGCCCTCGCTCCTAGACATGGCTAAGGACCTGATCTTCACATCCCTTACGATGAGCCAGCCTTGAAAGCAATATATGCCGAGAGAGAAAGGAAGCTTGCCAAGTATGTATGCCTATTATCTACCTATTAATTATTTTGTTAGTAAAATTTAGTCATGCCACACACGATAGAATATAAAGGACAAAATCCATCGTGAAAGCGCCCGCTAGCATTCTCTCTTCTCTGGTCCTCTCCGAATAGTACTTCCTTCGGGTTGATAATACTTGTCCGTTTTAGACAAGACACGGTCTCCAAAAGTAACTTTGACAACTATTTTCTATTATAAGATAATAGAAATATTAACAAATATATAACTTTATTTAAGTACCACACATATGGTCTTTCATATTTTAAGATAAATATTTTAAAATTATTTTAATTAAAGATTTTAATGTTTACTTTTACCCTTGTTCAAAACGACTAATATTATCACACGAAGTGAGTAGCAGATATGGACTTATTGCATATGCCCGAAACATATAATATGTGATCTATCGTATATCAGGGTTGCATTATTGTAAAACCATTCACAAATTGTTCTCCTTTTTTGTTTTTTCTTATACAGTGAAAATTATTGTGAGATTTAGAGTTATTTTGCTCTAATATGACGCATTAATTCTAAATCTTTTTACAATGAATGAATGTTTTGCTTCAAATTCTAGGATTCCAAGAGACGTACTACACTCTATGCCAACAACTTTACTCATAGCCTTGAGGGAATGGTTGACTTGGACTGGGAAAAGCTCCTCAAGCTCCGGTGTCTCGATGGGTCCTTCCATTGCTCCCCTGCTTCGACCGGCTACTGCTTTCCAGCATACAGGAGACCAGAAATTGCCTTGAATACCTCGATGGAATCGTCAAAAAAGTTCAATGGAGGGAGTAATTATTGAAACCGATTTAGGAGTACCAAAATATTTTTTTGTTGATTTACATGCACAAAAATTTTAGAATTCCATAAAGTATATTAATTAATTTCTCCTTATATTGGCTAGTTTCTTCTTCCTTCCTCTCCCAGTACACTGACTCAATTCAACACTGTATCTGTATGCAATGAAACAGAAGCGCACTTATGTATGAAAAAGAACCCTCCCCTCCGCATGAAAAACGGAACAATAGATTAACACGTGATTAATAAGTATTAGTTATAAAAACTTGAAAATAAATTAATATAGATTTTTTTAAAGCAACTTTCATATATAAACTTTTTTGGAAAACATGTACATTTAACCGTTTGAAAAGTGTGTATGCCGGAAAACGAGAAAAATGTGTTGGGAACCCATGAAAGAACGCAGCCAAGAGGCTAGGTTCAGTAGTCGTTTAGCTTTTGCAATCTCCTTGTTTTTTCATTAGCACTACTCCCAAACTTGTAAATTGTCCTTTATTAAAAACTTTTTATATACAACCTTTCTAGCTAGAAAAATTAAATAAACTTACAGTATTATTATATTTAATAATTACAGCTTACTTATCATTATTTTTCCAGTTCCCTGTATCTACCCTTTGGATGTGTACGAAACGCTTATGGCCGTCGACAGGCTGACGAGGCTGGGCATATCAAGGCACTTCACAAGTGAAATTGAGGATTGCTTAGACTACAATTTTCAGGTACTAATTAACTTTTAACATATTATATCTGTACTAATTAACTTTATGCACGTAGTACCTCAAAGTGAATTATTAATGTTTAAGTTGACCAATATATATATAATATATATATATAAAAATATGGATATTACTTATACTGGAACAGAACTGGACTCCAGATGGATTAGCTCACACAAAGAACTGCCCGGTAAAGGATATCGATGACACGGCCATGGGTTTCCGTCTCCTCCGACTTTACGGCTACCAAGTCGACCCATGTAAATACTGTCTTCGGTTTTATGCTATAAAATATTTTTCTTAATTAAATTGTTTAAAGTTTCACTAAGTAGAAAATTATAGCAACAACATTTACAATAAAAAACATTCAATGTTACATTTAATTAAACTAATTTGATGTTATAGATGTTTGCTAAATTTTATATAAAATTAAGGTTTAACCTATAGGAAAAAATCATAGCGACTTATTGTAATATCAAAATATGAATACATGTCTCGAAAAAAAGAAAACACATGGAGTAGTTTACTAACCGTTGCTAATTAATGTCTAATAATTAAGATATCCAACAAATTAACATTACTATCCCTCTGTTTCAAATAAATTACTTACCAATTCTAGCAATTCTCACAACAAACCAACAATATGTAGAAGATTGTATTACATTGGTTTACCCTTCATTAAATACATGACAACGATAAGTATTTTGATAGAAATTTTAATTCTAGAATGATAAGTAATATAAATGGAGAGGGTATTTACTTTAATAATTGAACCTAGCTAATGTGTGCAAACAATAATGCCATGCAGGTGTGTTTGAAGAAGTTCGAAAAGGATGGCAAGTTCTTCTGCTTGCACGGGGGAGTCCAACCCATCCTCTGTCACCCAATGTACAACACTTACCGGCCTCCCAGCTCAAATTTCTGGCGATGACGGTGTCCTTGGGCTAGCTGAGGTGTTTTGCCGCTCATTCCTCCAAGACAGGAGAGGCTCAAACAGAATGAAGGACACAGTGGGCCATCGCCAAGGATATCCCAGCGGCGAGGTATGTAAGTCCTACTACTCCCTCTGTCAAAAAAATAAGAGAGAACTTTTCAGGATGAATCTGAACATGTTTTTTGTTCAGACTGGAAGAGAGCTAGCAATAGAAAATCAATGCAATTTTATTAAAGTATATAATGAATGGGATCTGATAATACTCATTCCTATTGAAAATGCAAGTTTTTGATGCCAAGCTACCAACTAATTCATTGCGTCTTCCACTTCAATATACTCCTACTCCCTCTGTCCAAAAACAAAAACCTTGCAGGATAAATGATATGCATTTGTCTAGACTGGAACAGAGAGAGTGCCTAGCTAGCAATGGAAATTAATGCAAGTTTATTAAAAGTATATATGAATGGATGTGATAATACTTCAATTCCTATTGAAAATGCAAGTTTTTTTTTTTATGCCAAGCTACAAACTTAATTTATTCCGCCTTCTACTTCAATATATATTTATTAGGTTGAGTATGCTATGGACTACCCAATGGAAAGCAAGTTTACCGCGTGTTGAACAAGGTTGTACTTGGATCAATATGGAGGTAGTGGGTGATGTATGGATGGGAAGGTCTTTTGCACAGGTAATTAACCGTAGCTTCAGATGTAATAATACGTATTTTTTCTATTCGTTAATGATAGAATTACCTGCAGCAAAACAAATAGTCCCTTCTTGTTTGCTAAGTCTGAATTTTTCAGGATGACCTTTTCTGCAACGACCTGTACCTCAGGCAGCTAAAGCTGACTTCAGTAATTTCCAGAGAAGAGTGCCGAGTTGAGTTGAATGGCCTTAGAAGGTAAGTCCTATTTACCCTGTTTAGATGGGACTAAACTTTTAAGTCCCTATCACATCGGATGTTTGAAATTAATTATAATATTAAACGTAGACTATTAATAAAACCCATCTATAATCTTGGACTAATTCGCGAGACGAATCTATTGAGCCTAATTAATCCATGATTAGCCTATGTGATGCTACAGTAAACATTCTCTAATTATAGATTAATTAGGCTTAAAAAATTTGTCACGCCAAATTAGCTTTCATTTATGTAATTAGTTTTGTAAGTAGTCTATATTTAATACTCTAAATAGTGGTCTAAAATAGAGGGACTAAAGTTAAGTATCTGGATCCAAACACCAACTTAATCCCGAATATTGAGCCAATAACTCTTTGACAAATACCATATATCTATACTAATTTTAAAATAAAGTAGTGGTGGTGTGAGTCCATTGCTCTCACCACCTATTGCCTAAACTGATATGTAGGACTAGCTCGAAGGCATTTTCACATTGAATATCTTATACCTCTAAACCTCTCCCTTTAATTGTCTAAAAGCAATGTTTGAAGTAAAAAAAAAGAAATATAAAAACACCTAAGTAATTTTAAAAATAAGTTCTAAATTGTTCTCTTTCTGCAATGGATCAATGATATATTTTTTTAATCCCTTAAACAATGTACGCGGCATTTTGCTAGTATTTTTTAGACAATTGAAGATGAGTAATGCTACATGCACATCTCCATCCTCGTATAATAGCATACCATCTATATGATTAATTAGATTCTTACTCAAAATTTCACCACTTTATATATATGCAGGTGGTTACTTGAGGAGTAATGGCTGGAGAGGTTTGGAGGGACTGATCCACAGACTACACTGATGACATCCTTTCTTAGCTTCAGCCAACAATCTTCGAGCCAAACCGAGCAGCGGAACGTCTTGGATGGCTCGCATAGCGTTGCTTGCCGATGCCGTTCCTCTCACTTCAGGAGAATCGGGTATATAGTTTAACCGCTATATTGGCCGCCGTGACTTCATCTCACCAAATCGATCACTCGATTTTGCTTTAGTGATCAATCCATCAATGGATCCAACATGAGCTTACCTGCATGCTATATATATATGCTTGCAGAGGACCAAAAAATTCGACCAGTAATCTTGAAGAGCTATCAGCCTGTTTCCTTTTGCGGACGCTTATTCTGGCAGTCCTTCGTGAAGCTGTAAATTATTTATCAAATCAAAACTGTGTTAAAACTTCCAATGGAACATAAATATGTGCCAAATATTTATTAAATTCGTTCTGCAAACTGCAGTGGAAGCAGAGGCTCATGCATGGACTGCAAAGGAGAGCAGCCAGGAGTCAATTGAAGGGACACGGCAAATTGTTGGTTCGTGCCATCGAGATTTTTGGTGGACGGCATTGTTTTGACCGGGCAAAGACCGGACCTTTGGAGTATTCCCAGCTCGAGCAGCTCACCTCCTCCATCTGCTGCAAACTTTCCAGGAGGGTTCTTGCCCAGGTAATATTTATATTATAACCTGAATTTTTATATACACACAAAACACTGTCCTTTTAATCAAGTTGTGTATACAAATACACACAAATACAGTAAAACGTACTTCCTCTGTTTCACAATGTAAGTCATTCTAACCATTTCCACATACATATTGTTGTTAATGAATATAGACATATATATCTATCTAGATTCATTAACATCAATATGAATGTGGAAAATGCTAGAATGAACTTGTACTGTGGAAACGGAGGAGTACATAGTGTTTGTTATAACTAAAACACGTCCCTTACACGTATAAAATTTTTACCGCAAGTGTATATCGTTGTAAAATATCTTAGAGTAAAAAACTTTTACTAATCGATACTTTATAGTACATTTTTACTAGCTCAATAGGCCCATTGATGATGTATAGTCCCCGCTGTAAATTTCACTACCTTGCTTGTGTTAGCTATAGCACATCCTGGCTATGGTATAGTACTTCTACACATACACATCATAATTTGTTAATTTGCAACGATGAAAATATTTAACTTTGATTCAGGAGAATGGGGAAAGTACGGAGAAAGTGAGGAGATAGCCAGCAAGTGGATTGGAGATGCAGGAATTGACTCGGCGCGTTCTTCAGGGCTGCAGCACTATTAACAGACTAACGCCGGGAGACGTTTCTCCATGTGGTGAAGAGCTTCTGCTATGTCGCCTACTGCTCACCTGAGACCAATTGATAGCCACATCGACAAGGTCATATTCCAAGATGTGATTTAGGAACAACATTACCCCGACTCATCTACACTCCTTATAAAAGAGAGTAGGGGTGGTGTTGGTTCTGCCACCCCCACCCCACACCAACTCCCGACTTTGTATATAAAGATGTGTCTTTTGTATAAGTTGCTGTGGTGTACCTCGTGTTTTTCCTGGGATGGAATAATTTCGTGGCTTCTGAAAGGTAATTTCCGAGTATGATAATGAATGCCAACGACAAGCCTCTGGGGTCTACTCTATTCCTAACTCAATTCCTCCTACTCCTCTGAGCTAGGAGTTGGCTATTCCTGACGCTCTAGCGACTAATGATGGAAATGGAACGGTGTGTGTGGCCAGGAATCTACACAAATTAATGGATTTAAATTTTGGGATTTTTGACACTTTTTGGACCGAAATTTCTTGAATTTTTAGCATAATTAACTGAATTTGACTAAATTTTGACCAAATTTGCAAAATTTTGAGAAAAAAAAGGAAAATTGTGGCGGAGATAATCAACGTCCTTGGAGGTGGGGGTTGGTCTGAAATTACCCAATTTCAGAAATGGCGAACCGAAATTGCAATATCTGCACAAATTAACAATTCAATATATAGATCCAACATCTCGATAGACATTAAATACTCAGGAAAGAGACACTTAGTCCTCACAAAGAAGAAAATAGCAACGAAAGAGTACTAGTTGGCTTCATCTCCGCTCCCATAGGTAGCTTAACTAGGATATAAGAAAGGTCTTCTAACTCTATCTTCTCGAGTGAAAAGCTTTACTTCAACGATGATGTTATTTAATAGCAAGGTGAGTATATATGATAGCATTCTGATAAACCTATGTGACAAGACATGATAATCATGGGAGGGCTTCAATGCCAATCAGCTTTAGATCGTCATCAAACAAACTTACTATCCTGATGAGTAGCCCAAAGGAACTTAATGCCCTTCAAGCATGCTATCATATCATTCTTCTCTTCCTCCAATAAAGTGTGGTAAGCTAGAGAAAGGTATAACTCTGCAGTTCGAACTTTATTGGGTGCTAGTTTACTCTGATTTATCATATCTTGTAAATCTTGGTGTGAATTTGTCCGTTCTTCGCCATTTGAAGGATATTTAGTAGTAACCTAGTCGCGCTCAATCACAAGCGTTATTCTGTACATGCATTAAATCAATACAATGACGGTCCTCGAGATACTTCCAGTAATGGCAGCCATTAGAATATAGACTTTTTTTTCCACATACTCTTCTCATTTGTCTCTCCAAGATCTAATGAATGACGGCTACAAAGAAAGGGAAGTTTCAGTGGAAGCTGAGGATTTTGAGTGTCAGAAGGAAGGACATGAAGAGGCCAACTGAACAATTGAATGACTTTAATGAATTCACTACTGGAATATAAAAGGCTGGGTGACGGTTCATGTTTTGAAGGAATGTGGTGCGTATAGTTCCCGGGTGAAACAGATAGTGTGTATTATGAAATCTGATCTATCAAATTTGGAAACTGACTACGTTCTAGTATTTGCTCGGATTAAAGAACCAGTAGTTACCTTAACCTATAGCGCATGTTTTATCGATTGCATTTATTTGATGAAATGGCTGTCTTGGTAAGGACAGCAAAATAATATTGGATATATATTGTACATTGAGGT
>CM020182.1:21735023-21761944 GCA_009805545.1 Oryza longistaminata | reverse complement strand
TTAATCCCGAATATGAGCCAATAACTCTTTGACAAATACCATATATCTATACTAATTTAAAATAAAGTAGTGGTGGTGGTGAGTCCATTGCTCTCACCACCTAGTTGCCTAAACTGATATGTAGGACTAGCTCGAAAGGCATTTTCACATTGAAATATCTTATACCTCTAACCTCTCCCTTTAATTGTCTAAAAGCAATGTTTGAAAAGTAAAAAAAAAAGAAATATAAAACACCTAATTAATTTTAAAAATAAGTTCTAAATTGTTCTCTTTTCTGCAATGGATCAATGATATATTTTTTTAATCCCTTAAACAATGTACGCGCATTTTGCTAGTATTTTTTAAGACAATTGAAGATGAGTAATGCTACATGCACATCTCCATCCTCCCAGCCATTGCTGCAACGGCCGTTCCTACACCTTCACGCTCGCCGCCGTCGACCATGCGGTAATCACACGGCCCATATATATATACTCCCTCTGTTTCACAATATAAGACATTCTAGCATTTTTCACATTCATATTGGTGTTAATGAATTTAGACATATGTATCTATCTAGATTCGTTAATATCAATATAAATATGAGAAATGCTAAAATGACTTCTATTGTGAAACGGATGAAGTATATATCTATATCCATCTCAACAGCATTAATTATATACTCCATATCGCGCTATACATACGTTTCACTAATTGCTGGGTTCTACAATTAATGTTCCGGTGAACTAAACTCTTTTAGGTACGGAGTAATAAAGACGATAACGGGATGATTAGTAATTAAACGATGGTGCCTGGCGTCTGTTTCTTTGTGCAGGATTTTCATGTAGTCCCTTTGTTTGAAAATGTATAACGCTGCTAATTTTTCGCATTCGTCTTATTAAAAAAATTATGTAAATATCATTTATTTTATTATGACTTGTTTTATCATTAAATAAAATAAAATCTTAACTTGTGTTTTTACGTATTTGTACAAAATTTTTAAATAAGATAAATAGTCAAACGTTATATAAAAAGTCAGCGGCGTCGTACATTTTCAAATGGAGAGAGTACTAGATAAACCTTCTCACGTCAGCTCAAATATGTGCCTGATTTTCAGGGCCCATGCTAATAAGCAAATCACCGCCATACCCGGCCTCGGAAGAAATACGCGAATGGGAAGCAGATGGACAACATGAACACACGGTACTGTATACACATATAAGCTTCGTAATATTGCACGTTTCAAAATATAGTAACCTAGCTAAGACGGAGGATGTATTAAGCAGATTGATCATTAATTGTGTATATGCAAATTTATGAACGAATTAACTGACACTGATCATAAACCCCTACCTCAAGGATGAACTAAGAGAGACGACGACAGCCATGATCGATGGCATCAGGACAGCACTGAGATCAATCGGAGAGGGAGAGATTAGCATCTCAGCCTATGACACTTCGTTGGTTGCCCTTCTGAAGAGGCCAGATGGGGGTGATGGTCCTCAGTTCCCATCAACCATCGACTGGATCGCTCAGAATCAGCTACCGGATGGTTCATGGGGTGATGCCTCCTTCTTCATGATGGGAGACCGGATCATGAGCACCCTCGCTTGTGTTGTGGCGTTGAAGTCATGGAACATCCACACCGATAAATGCGAGAGAGGTATGTGTATATCACTAGATTTCCTTTTCTCCATATTGCCTCTTCTTGTGGACACAATCCTTGATGTTTCTTTTTGATGGACTGAACTCTTTTGATTTTGTTTACTGGTTTGTTTTGATTTTCTTTAAAAAATAAATGTGTTTATTAAAATAATTAAAAAAAATCAAAGTTTTACAAATTCACACCCCTGACATCACTTAGTATAGCGTTTTTTAAAAACACCCTCCTAAATAATATTTTTTATAACGTGACACATGGTCATTGGGATATGTTAACAATCGTATGAAGGAGCTGACCATTTTTTAGGCAAAACCCTTATAAACGGGGCCACTTGTAAAATGGCAGCTTAGGATATTTTGTAAGCGACCTCCTTGCAACCCTCCCAAAAATAGAGTTTTCCTATATAGGAAGTGGATTTTTGTCCTTCGAAAGGATATCCCCTTGTTTTGCACATGACATTTGAAAAGTCATAAAAGCTAAAATTTTACTTATACAAATTAAAAAAAAACAACAAATTTAACCACGAATTACACGTTCTATTCGTTGTTAATTTTTTTATTTTTGTTTCTAGTTGTATAAGTTAAATTAAAATATGCATGTTTGTGGAGTGACATATCACATATTGATCAATCTTACTATTTTTTTTTCAAATTTTCTAATGACTTTTAAGAGATGAAAAATAAGGAGACATCCCCTTAAGGAACGAATAGAGTTTCTCTATATGTGTGTGTACATATATTAATTGCGCTATCAGCATGTTTGTTTTTGGATTTACTATGCCAATAAGTTGAGAGATGACAAGGATTTGTTGTTGTAGGTTTGTCGTTTATCCAAGAAAATATGTGGAGGTTGGCCCACGAGGAAGAAGACTGGATGCTAGTTGGATTTGAGATTGCCTTGCCCTCTCTCCTAGACATGGCTAAGGACCTGGATCTTGACATCCCTTACGATGAGCCAGCCTTGAAAGCAATATATGCCGAGAGAGAAAGGAAGCTTGCCAAGTATGTACGCCGATATCTACCTATTATTTTGTTTAGTAAAATTTTAATCATTGCCAAAGACGATAGAATTTAAATGATAAAATCCAGTAAAATTTTAGTCATACCAAACGCGATAGAATGTAAATGATAAAATCCATTGTGAAAGCGCCCGCTTTCTTCTCTCTTTTCTCCAGTCTCTCTCATCCACATTGCATATATGTGATGTGCATGGCTTGGCTAATAATTAGCAGATATGGACTTATTGCATATACCCGAAACATGTAATATGTGGATCTATCGTATATCAAGGTTGTATTAATGTAGAACCAGCCACAAATTAGTCTCCTTTTTTTTGCTTTTCTTATACAGTGAAAATTATTGTGATATTTAGAGTTATTTTGCTCTAATATGACGCATTAATTCTAACATCTTTTTACAATGAATGAATGTTTTGCATTCAAATTCTAGGATTCCAAGAGACGTGCTACACTCTATGCCAACAACTTTACTTCATAGCCTTGAGGGAATGGTTGACTTGGACTGGGAAAAGCTCCTCAAGCTCCGGTGTCTCGATGGGTCCTTCCATTGCTCCCCTGCTTCGACAGCTACTGCTCTCCAGCAAACAGGAGACCAAAAATGCTTTGAATACCTCGATGGAATCGTCAAAAAGTTCAATGGAGGAGGTAATTAATTATTGAAACCGATTTACCAAAATATTTTTTGTTGATTTACATGCACAAAATTTCAGAATTCCATAAAGTATATTAATTAATTTCTCCTTATATTAGCTAGTTTCTTCTTCCTTCCTCTCCCAGTACACTGACTCAATTCAACACTGTATCTATATGCAATGAAACAGGAGCGCACTTAGGCTAAGTTCAGTAGTTCGTTTAGCTTTTGCAATCTCCTTGTTTTTTCACGATTCCCAAACTTGTAAATGGTACCTTAATTTATTAAAAAAAAATTATATACAACCTTTTCTAGCTAGAAAAATTAAATAAACTTACAGTATTATTATGTTTAATAATTACAGCTTACTTATTCATTATGTTTTGCAGTTCCCTGTATCTACCCTTTGGATGTGTACGAACGCTTATGGGCCGTCGATAGGCTGACGAGGCTGGGCATATCAAGGCACTTCACAAGTGAAATGGAGGATTGCTTAGACTACATTTTCAGGTACTAATTAACTTTTAACATATATATCTGTAATAATTAACTTTATGCACGTAGGTACCCAAAGTGAATTAATTAATATTTAGTTGACCATATATATACATAATATGGATATTAATTATACTGGAACAGGAACTGGACTCCAGATGGATTAGCTCACACAAAGAACTGCCCGGTAAAGGATATCGATGACACGGCCATGGGTTTCCGTCTCCTCCGACTTTACGGCTACCAAGTCGACCCATGTAAATACTGTCCCTCGGTTTTATGCTATAAAATATTTTTCTTAATTAAATTGTTTAAAGTTTCACTAAGTAGAAAATTATAGCAACAACATTTACAATAAAAAACATTCAATGTTACATTTGATTAAACTAATTTGATGTTATAGATGTTGCTAAATTTTATATAAAATTAAGGTTTAACTAGAAAAAAATCATAGCGACTTATTGTAATATCAAAATATAAACACATGTCCTCGGAAGAAAAGATAAACACATGGAGTAGTTTATTAACCGTTGCTAATTAATGTCTAATAATTAAGATATCCAGCAAATTAACATTACTACTCCCTCTGTTTCAAATAAATTACTTACCAACCTATCAATTCTCACACAAACCAACAATATGTAGAAGATTGTATTACATGGTTTACCTTCATTAAATACATGACAACGATAAATATTTGACATTAACATTTAAATTCTAGAACGATGACTAATATAAAATGGAGAGAGTATTTACTTTAATAATTGAACCTAGCTAATGTGTGCAAACAATAATGCCATCCAGGTGTGTTGAAGAAGTTCGAAAAGGATGGCAAGTTCTTCTGCTTGCACGGGGAGTCCAACCCATCCTCTGTCACCCCAATGTACAACACTTACCGGGCCTCCCAGCTCAAATTTCCTGGCGATGACGGTGTCCTTGGGCGAGCTGAGGTGTTTTGCCGCTCATTCCTCCAAGACAGGAGAGGCTCAAACAGAATGAAGGACAAGTGGGCCATCGCCAAGGATATCCCAGGCGAGGTATGTTAAGTCCTACTACTCCCTCTGTCAAAAAAATAAGAGAGAACTTTTCAGGATGAATCTGAACATGTATTTGTTCAGACTGGAAGAGAGCTAGCAATCGAAAATCAATGCAATTTTATTAAAGTATATATGAATGGGATCTGATAATACTTCATTCCTATTGAAAATGCAAGTTTTTGATGCCAAGCTACCAACTAATTCATTGCGTCTTCCACTTCAATATACTCCTACTCCCTCTGTCCAAAAACAAAAACCTTGCAGGATAAATGATATGCATTTGTCTAGACTGGAACAGAGAGAGTGCCTAGCTAGCAATGGAAAATTAATGCAAGTTTATTAAAGTATATATGGATGGGATGTGATAATACTTCAATTCCTATTGAAAATGCAAGTTTTTTTTTATGCCAAGCTACCAACTAATTTATTCCGCCTTCTACTTCAATATATATTTATTAGGTTGAGTATGCTATGGACTACCCATGGAAAGCAAGTTTACCGCGTGTTGAAACAAGGTTGTACTTGGATCAATATGGAGGTAGTGGTGATGTATGGATTGGGAAGGTCTTGCACAGGTAATTAACCGTAGCTTCAGATGTAATAATACGTATTTTTTCTATTCGTTAATGATAGAATTACCTGCAGCAAAACAAATAGTCCCTTCTTGTTCTAAGTCTGAATTTTTCAGGATGACTCTTTTCTGCAACGACCTGTACCTCAAGGCAGCTAAAGCTGACTTCAGTAATTTCCAGAAAGAGTGCCGAGTTGAGTTGAATGGCCTTAGAAGGTAAGTCCTATTAATCCCGAATATGAGCCAATAACTCTTTGACAAATACCATATATCTATACTAATTTAAAATAAAGTAGTGGTGGTGGTGAGTCCATTGCTCTCACCGCCTAGTTGCCTAAACTGATATGTAGGACTAGCTCGAAAGGCATTTTCACATTGAAATATCTTATACCTCTAACCTCTCCCTTTAATTGTCTAAAAGCAATGTTTGAAAAGTAAAAAAAAAAGAAATATAAAACACCTAATTAATTTTAAAAATAAGTTCTAAATTGTTCTCTTTTCTGCAATGGATCAATGATATATTTTTTTAATCCCTTAAACAATGTACGCGCATTTTGCTAGTATTTTTTAAGACAATTGAAGATGAGTAATGCTACATGCACATCTCCATCCTCTGTATAATAGCATACCATATATATGATTAATTAGATTCTTACTCAAAATTATTCACACTTTATATATATGCAGGTGGTACTTGAGGAGTAATCTGGAGAGGTTTGGAGGGACTGATCCACAGACTACACTGATGACATCCTACTTCTTAGCTTCAGCCAACATCTTCGAGCCAAACCGAGCAGCGGAACGTCTTGGATGGGCTCGCATAGCGTTGCTTGCCGATGCCGTCTCCTCTCACTTCAGGAGAATCGGGTATATATGTTTAACCGCTATATTGGCCGCGTGACTTCACTCACCAAATCGATCACTCGATTTTGCTTTAGTGATCAATCCATCAATGGATCCAACATGAGCTTACCTGCATGCTATATATATATGCTTGCAGGGGACCAAAAAATTCGACCAGTAATCTTGAAGAGCTTATCAGCCTTGTTCCTTTTGACGACGCTTATTCTGGCAGTCTTCGTGAAGCTGTAAATTAATTTATCAAATCAAAACTGTGTTAAAACTTCAAATGGAAACATAAATATGTGCCAAATATTTATAAATTTCGTTCTGCAAACTGCAGTGGAAGCAGTGGCTCATGGCATGGACTGCAAAGGAGAGCAGCCAGGAGTCAATTGAAGGGGACACGGCAATATTGTTGGTTCGTGCCATCGAGATTTTTGGAGGACGGCATGTTTTGACCGGGCAAAGACCGGACCTTTGGGAGTATTCCCAGCTCGAGCAGCTCACCTCCTCCATCTGCTGCAAACTTTCCAGGAGGGTTCTTGCCCAGGTAAATATTTATATGTTAACCTGAATTTTTATATACACACAAAATACTGTCCTTTTAATCAAGTTGTGCATACAAATACACACAAATACAGTAAAACATGCATAGTGTTTGTTATAACTAAAATACATCCCTTATGTAGTAAAATTTTTACCGCAAGTTATATCGTTGTAAAATATCTTATAGTAAAAAACTTTTACTAATCGATACTTTATAGTACAATTTTTACTAGCTCAATATGCCATTTGATGATTACAGTCCCCGCTGTAAAAATTTCACTACCTTGGCTTTTGTTAGCTATAGCACATCCTGGCTATGGTATAGTACTACTTCTACAATACACAAACATATATAATTGTTAATTTGCAACGATGAAAATATTTAACTTTGATTCAGGAGAATGGGGAAAGTACGGAGAAAGTTGAGGAGATAGACCAGCAAGTGGATTTGGAGATGCAGGAATTGACTCGGCGCGTTCTTCAGGGCTGCAGCGCTATTAACAGACTAACCCGGGAGACGTTTCTCCATGTGGTGAAGAGCTTCTGCTATGTCGCCTACTGCTCACCTGAGACAATTGATAGCCACATCGACAAGGTCATATTCCAAGATGTGATTTAGGAACAAATTACCCCGACTCATCTACACACCTCATAAAAGAGAGTAGTGGTGGTGTTGGTTCTGCCACCCCCCACCCCACTACCAACTCCCGACTTTTGTATAATAAAGATGTGTCTTTTGAATTAAGTTTGTTGTGGTGTACCTCGTGTTTTTCCTGGGATGGGGATTAATTTTATGGCTTTCATGAAAGTTAATTTCCGAGTATGATACTGAACGCCAACGACAAGCCTCCGGGGTCTACTCTATTCCTGACTCAATTCCTCCTACTCCTCTTGAGCTAGAGTTGGCTATCCCTGACGCTCTAGCGACTAATGATGGAAATGGAACGGTGTGTGTGGCCAGGAATCTACACAAATTAATGGATTTAAATTTCGGGATTTTCAACACTTTTTGGACCGAAGTTTCTTGAATTTTTAGCATAATTTAACTGAATTTGACTAAATTTTGACCAAATTTGCAAAATTTTGAGAAAAAAAGGAAAATTGTGGCGGAGATAATCACGTCCTTGGAGGTAGGGGTTGGTCCGAAATTACCCAAATTTCAGAAATTTCGAACCGAAATTGCAATATCTGAACAAATTAACAATTCAATATATAGATCCAACATCTCGATAGACATTAAATACTCAGGAAAGAGACACTTAGTCCTCACAAACAAGAAAATAGCAACAGAAAGAGTACCTAGCTTGGCTTCATCTCCGCTCCCATAGGTAGCTCAACTAGGTATAAGAAAGGTCTTCTAACTCTATCTTCTCGAGTGAAAAGCTTTACTTCAACGATGATGTTATGTTAATAGCAAGGTGAGTATATATGATAGCATCTGATAAAACCTATGTGATCAAGACATGATAATCATGGGACTTCATGCCAATCAGCTTCAGATCGTCATCAAAACAAACTTACTAATCCTTGATGAGTAGCCCGAAGGAACTTTAATGCCATTCAAGCATATGCTATCATATCATTCTTCTCTTCCTCCAATAAAGTGTGGTAAGCTAGAGAAAGGTATACTCTGCCAGTTCGAACTTATTGGTGCTAGTTTACTCTGATTTATCATATCTTGTAAATCTCGGTGTGAATTTAGTCCGTTCTTCGCCATTCGAAGGATATTTAGTAGTAACCTAGTCGCACTATCACAAGCGTTATTCTGTACATGCATTAAATCAATACAATGACGCACTACAAGAGGTGTGTGGCTTTTTGACATTTTATTATGTCATGATATGTGAAATTTATGTCAAAATTAAGATTTGTGACAAACAGTTGACGTAATTTCAAACGTCAAAAAGCCGCCGTCATAAATTTAGTATGTGACGTTTGTACATTTATTGTCACAAGCATATGACATTGCTTTATTGTCACAAAATCCTGGGGCTTGCCATGTGGCAGCTGACATGGTAGTTGACATGGTTGAAAAAATACGTCACAAAATAAGATTCGGCCTGCTAAACCCCATGTAGCTCATGGGCAACAAATATATTTTTTCAGGGGTTGTTGCTAGCTGGCCCAGTATAGTTTTTGCTTGTTTTGTTTTAAGTGCAGCCTGTACAAATTTTTAGCCCACACCAATTCAGCCCATTTAATTTTTCCAACCCGCACAATTCAGCCCATATGATTTTTCCAGCCCCTACAATTTAGCCCATATATTTTTCCAGCCCAAATAATTTTTCCAGCCCACACAACTCAACTGATATTTTTTCAGCCCATACAATTCAGCCCAGATACAATATTTCAGCACATACAAAATCAGATTCAAATAAATTAACATTCCACAAATGATTGCAATGTCACATGCATTTCATATTCCACAAGTCATAAAATGCAATATCAGTACATCCATCTACCAATTCAATACATATCCAAAGTTTCAAATTTCATCTTCCTGCTAAATCGAGAGCAACAACATCACATCTGCAATTGCATCACAGCAGCAGCAGCGCAATGGCCAAAAGCACAGCAGCAGCAACACAACGACCAGAAGCACAACAACACCAAAATAACATCCCACAAGCACAATGGTTGCAAGTTCAGTGTCACCAAAATATCATCTAGAACCTAATTGAGTACGAGAGCTTACTGCTGAGCATCTGATGATGCAAACTTGCTGCCAAACAAGGAGCGAAGGAAGCTTTGGATTTCACTTCCTTGCTGCCTCAGCTTCTCAGTTTCTTCTTCATTCTTCCTTGCTGCCTCTTTCTGGTCCTCTAATTGCTTCTGCAGATCAGCTATCTGTAATTGCATTCCGACTGATCCGATCTTCTCAACATGCAATTCACTCTCTAGCTCACGTACACGATCATTCATTGCAGCAACTTTGGCATTTTTCTTCATCTCTGTGGACTGCATGCCAACATTGCGAAGAAAAGTTGATTTGGGCAGAACATGAGCTACAGCTTCAACAAGAGTCTTTGGATCTTTGCCTTCTTCTGTTGGTTGAGCAACATATGCCTCCATTTGAGCCTAGCAACAATAAAACCAAAAAAATCAGATTTCTATGCTAGTTATGCATGTGTCCACAGAACAGTATATGTGTAATGATGTCTATATAGAAATGCAACCTAGTGGAAGAAATGAAATGATTGGAATGGAACCTTCTATGATAATGTCCAGAATATATATAGGTATGCTCCGATGTCTATATGGAATAAAGATATGTAGTAATCTGTTGTGTTATTCATATATATTAACCAGATAGGGAAAGGTACTCACAATGGCATCACTCACAATGGCATCCTTCATGTTCTCATTAAAACCTGACTTGCTACTGTAGTGGGTGTCCTTGAAAATATCAATCGCAGTTGGTGGCACCTCCTTAAATTTGGTTTGCTTATGAAATTACATACAAATAGAAAAGTAAATAACTATAAGCATGTTTTTTTTAAGACGTTAACTAAAAGCATGTGAAAAGTTAAATGAATAGTAGCAGGTCAAAAATCCACTTTAATCCTCTTAGGCTAGAGATGAATCGAACAAACCATTATTGACAATGAACACATCATTTATGGATAGCAGCAGCTGCAGGCGACAAAAGCTGGCTGCACTATTGCCGCCAAGCTGAATAACAACAGCCAGTAATGACCAAAACAAGGAAAACATAGAACACCGAACTGTTGTCTACTTTTCTGAAATGTTGTTTGATGCTTTCCTGGTCTGACATCCTTGACCCTCTCCAGTTGCTCCATCAGCTCATCCGTGGTAAATTTCTCTGGCTTCTCACGGTTTTCAACATTACCATCAAACACCTTGCTTCTCCTCTATGGATGGTCCCTAGCAAGGAAACGCCGATGGCCAATGTAACATATCTTATTCCTTATCCTTTTGGAGCAAGGGTTTTTATCACAATGCACACATGCATAATAACCTCTTGTGACTCTACCTGATAATGTGCTCAAACCAGGATAATCATGAATGCACCATATTACAGCAGCATGTAGATCAAACTTCTTCTTAGTAAGTGCATGAACAGTAGGGACGCCTTTCCAAAGCTCTAGCAGCTCATCAATAAGTGGCTCCAAGAAGACATCAATGTCCTTTCCTGGGCATTCTCGACCAGGGATAAGCAGGCCCATGATAAAGTTTGATTGCTCTACATGGAGGAAAATTGTACGGGATAAGGAACACTGGCCATATGCTATACGAGGAGCTCATTTTACCAAATGGATTGAAACCATCAGTAGCAAGGCCAAGTCTGATGTTCCTTGCAACTTCTGCAAACCACCCATACTTTCTGTCAAAGTCTTTCCATGACTCGCCATTAGCTGGATGGCTGAGCTCATTCTCCACTGGCTTCCTCTTCAACTTATGCCATTGCACCTCCTCTGCTGTTCTTTTGGAAGAAAAAATTCTCTTCAGCCTAGGAATCAATGGAAAATGTCTCAAAACCTTCTCAGGAATCTTCTTTCTTCCACCATTGTCTTTCCATCTTGATGCACCACAAACCGAACAAACATCATTTTTTTTCTAAATTCTTCCAAAATAGAACACAATTATTTGGGCACACATGGATTGAATTATATCCAAGCCCCAATGCACGGATAAGTCGCTTTGCTTCCTGCAGGAATAGAGCAATTTGGGAATGATGATGACAACAACTTCAGCAGCACTGTGAATGCAACATTAGAAATTCGGTAAAATGACTTGATATGAAGTAACTTCACCACAAAAGAAAACCTTGTGCAAGGACCACCAGGGTACAGTTCTTGTTTCATCTCTTCCAATAGAACTGCAAACATAGACTTTTTCCCTTGACCTTCTTCTTTAGCTGTGTACAACTCCTCTACCATTCCATGAATTCCATCATCAGGGTCATCTTCTCATCCACATTCATGTCAAAATCCTCAATTGAGACTAGTATGCTCATCAACATGGTCATCAATTTCATGTGGTACAACCTCCAATGGTTCTCCATGATGTATCCATCTAGTGTAAGTAGTAGCCATCCCATTAATATGCAAGTGATCATGCACCTTTCCTTTAAATTGACGAACCCGATTCAAACACCGGCGACATGGACACAACATCTCTTCATCGTCACCGAATCTCTCAGAAACAAAGGTCATGAATTCATTCACCCCATCCATGTATTCTTTGCTGAACCTCTTACTGTTGATCCAAGACCTATCCATCTGTACAAAATCATGAGATACACTTGCTTAAAAAAAATTTACATTTATATGATACTTGACCAAAATTATCAAGCATGTGACATGTCATCATTTATATGCAATCTGTACACAATAGTTGAGCATTGTTTTATCTCCAATAATGGGTCAAATAAATTTACACGAATCTTTTTTATACAGGTAACACATACTCTTTATATATTTCTTGCTAACAAACAAACACTAAGATACAAATTGGTATTATCATGAACTATTGTCCTGTGATTGGCACAAATCAGTAAGCAACTACTACTAAGCACTACGATGCAAGACTGTACCTTTCTTGCAGGCTAGCACTCTGAGGAGAACAAATCAAGGATGCTCCGCTGCTTGACGGAGATTAGCTCCAGCCACGTTGTTGGCAACGCCGGACGGCCTGCTCACTAAGCCGCTCCGCTGCCGCGTGCTGCTCCGCTTGAGGCTGGCTGCGGGCATCACCGTCGGCCACTGGCCGCGCCTCTCCGCCCACCCAGCGCGCCCGCCCGCTCGCCGCTCCCCATGCTTCTCCAACCGCGCCGCTGGATCCGCCGTTGCCAGCACCTGCCAACCCGCTGCCCGGCCCATTTCGGGGACGCTGCTGTTGGGCTAGCACCAGGTTGGCCCATCTGTGGAAAATGAAAAAAAAAACTGATGTGGCAGTAAGAGCATCCCCAGCAAAATTCCTCCATCTGAGAAATGGAGCATGAAAGTGAAAAAAGGGTCTCTGAGAAATTTTTGGAGCATCCACAAAACATGTTAGAATAGGTGTCGAATATACTTATCCTATTTGGTTACAGTTGGACTTGGAGTTGTAATAGGTGTTAGGGGGTGGAGTTGTAATAGGTGTTAGGGGGTGGAGTTGTAATAGGTGTTAGGGGGTGGAGTTGTAATAGGTGTTAGGGGGTGGAGTTGTAATAGGTGTTAGGGGGTGGAGTTGTAATAGGTGTTAGGGGGTGGAGTTGTAATAGGTGTTAGGGGGTGGAGTTGTAATAGGTGTTAGGGGGTGGAGTTGTAATAGGTGTTAGGGGGTGGAGTTGTAATAGGTGTTAGGGGGTGGAGTTGTAATAGGTGTTAGGGGGTGGAGTTGTAATAGGTGTTAGGGGGTGGAGTTGTAATAGGTGTTAGGGGGTGGAGTTGTAATAGGTGTTAGGGGGTGGAGTTGTAATAGGTGTTAGGGGGTGGAGTTGTAATAGGTGTTAGGGGGTGGAGTTGTAATAGGTGTTAGGGGGTGGAGTTGTAATAGGTGTTAGGGGGTGGAGTTAGAGTCGAACTCTGTAAGCCGGCAACTCTCTTAAATAGAGAGGGAGGCACCACAATGTAACTATGACAACTACAATGTAGCGTAGACACGCAGGGAGAGGATGGCGGCGAGGCCATGGACTCGTAGCGGCTAGGTGCCATGTTGGTCAGGGAGGAGCGCCCATAATCAGAGCCCCGGGGATGCAGGCTCCGGCTGAACCTCGTTAACAAATATCGTGTGTTCCTGTGTCGTCATCTGGCATGTCTTGGGTGATCAATGACTAAATCGATCAGGAAGGTTAGTCGTTGTTCCACTATATCGACTAACTTTTGTAACAAGTGGTATCAGAGCAAAAGGTTTTAGCATTGGATTAAGAAGACATGTGGAAGAGGAAACACGAGGTGGGGATCGTGCATCGACAAGACATCGTCAGTCGTGGCGATGAGATCGATGGCGACAACGAGGACGTTGCGGAGGCTATGACCTCGCTCGCGATCAGACCGGCGATGGCGGAACGTGACTGGAAGACGAGACCGGGCATGACCGAAGGCAACCGGAGAGATCGGAGGGGTAGCGCTATGGACGGCGCGGCCGACGCATGCGGTGAACGCGGATCCACGGCGGCAGGGAGGCCAGTGACGGAAGGGCGAAATCGGCGAGCGTGGCGCGGCGCGGCGGACGTGGAGGGCCGAGACGACGAGGCCGTGGACGGTGAACATGAGGATTGCAACTGCGGTGCGTGCAGGGGCACGAACGTCATGCATGGAGGCTCAACATACATGCATACGGTGGTTATCAAGAGAGCAGAACAATGTTTGGTACAGGTGCAGAGATTAGGCGAGGAAGCAGGGAGGTATTGCTAGGGTGTTGGGTTCGAAACGGACTTGAATCCGAGCAGTAGTGTAATTAGGAGTCAGACACGGCTAGCATTGACCAAATCTGATGTGGCCACGAGAGACACCTAGTTAAATTGGAAGGATTAAGATGGTAGAGATCCAACGAGCAATCAGCAAAAGACTCAAGCTTCGAATCGATAGAATTTCAGCACAAACCGAAAAGGACTTGAGCTCGTGTTCAACAGATTGGTGGAGCAGCTGAATGGCGGTAAATTAGTTCTTTAGGCAGGGAGAGGTGGCACAGGGTCCATTTGGGAGCAGCTGCTACGTGCTCTAGCAGAGAAGACAGGCCGACGGCAGTTCCAGGAGGCACAGATCAGCTTCGGCGAGAAGTGATCAGACGCGTGCTTGTTCTGATCAACGGGGTTCGGCAGTTCCGTGGTTGTTTAGCTTTTTTGTTCGCATGGGTAGACCGAGTAAATTGACTACTGCATGCAAGAAGTGATTAGTGGAGCAATTAAGTTTGTGCATGGCCATGGTCACGTGGATCATTAAATGCATGACTGTGCATTACTATGACAAGATCACATGAATAGCTAGCAACATGCAGTGTTTGTGCAGTGGTGTCACAGGCCATTGAGCGATGCATGGAGATCAAAACAAGCAATGGACTTCGTCAGGGGAGAATTGATGTATCCATATAGGGACGAGATGGCATGAGCTAGCTCGGTTGCGTACGGTGTGGATAGGAGATCATATTTACCTTGAGTCCATAACTTGGTGATTGGTGCAAAGCGTTGGTTTGGCGGCATGGCTGACGGGCACAAGACGGGAGGCATGGTGTAGCTTTGTGGTGATCAAGGTGATGCGGTGAGTAGACACTCTCGGGAGAAGTTGCGCGAGGTGTGCATATATGATGGTTAAACTGGGCCAGCAGGGTGGTCAGACCGACGGACTGGTTAGACGGCGGAGCTTGGACGGTTAGACCGGGTTCAACGGACCGGTGATTCGTTGCAGAAACTTGTGAACGGATCCAGAAGAAGGGCAAGAAGGTTCTACGGTCTGGATAGTTTGGAAGTGACAAGGGCGAGTAGACTGATGGTGACAGGTCGGTCAAGTCGCATATGGAATTATCTGGCAGAGACATGATATATCTAGGACTCGACGAGGAGTTGAGATATATGGAGTTAGGCCAGAACTGAAAAAAAAAGATCCCGGGCAACAGCGGGTGAAATCGTTGATGGAGTCAACAGTTTAACCGTTTGTAGTAAAGGATATATCCAGGATCTGCGGGGTTTGCATGATGGGGATATATTGAATCTGTGTCACTGAAGAGGAAGGGCAAGCGCTATGGTGTTAATTTCTTCAAGTGATTCAAGGCAGCGGTGAATTTTCTCAAAGTATCATAGGTTCAATCTACGGATGCGGGAAAGCGAGGATGTTGGATTTATTTGCTCGGATCATAAGACAGCAAGGAAGAAAGGGTTCTCTTCAAGTCTGCTGAGTTTGATTTATCTATTTGGTGATGACGCAGGTTATCTGGCCATGGATTAGATCAAGTCAAATTTAAAACGGAAGATGGAGGTGAACATGGTCTTTGGGGAGTCTATGATGTCACAGCTAGGAAGAAATCCAATTTCGCTTGGCAAGACGACTGAGATGATAGGTGAGAAGGTGGAGCACTGTTGCAGGTGGAATCAAGAGGAAGAAATTACAGGGATAGCGGAGTCTCTTGAAGAGGGTGGGTCTGGCGTAGACTCGTCGGGCGGCTTGCGGTGAAGCTGTAGAGAAGACAACCCAAGTCTGGAGGACAGGTGGATCGGCATGGTGATTCTACTACTTCTGGGTGGCGTATATTCGCCAAGGTGGTGTTTGTTAGAATAGGTGTCGAATATACTAGTCCTATTTGGTTACAGTTGGACTTGGAGTTGTAATAGGTGTTAGGGGGTGGAGTTAGAGTCGAACTCTGTAACCCGACAACTCTCTTAAATAGAGAGGGAGGCACCACAATGTAACTATGGTGACTACAATGTAGCGTAGACACGTAGGGAGAGGATGGTGGCGAGGCCATGGACTCGTAGCGGCTAGGTGCCATGTTGGTCGGGGAGGAGCGCCCATAATCAGAGCCCCGGGGATAGTCATCAATTTTTTTCGTCCTCCAGTCATTTTCATTCCTCAGCCCACCTCTCATAACCCATTATCCAAACACCCCAAAAAGTGTAGAGAGATTAATTCTTTTTTTTAACATAATCTCTGTTTGGATGTTTCTATACTATAGAGATTAATTTGATCTCTTCTCAAGAGATTTAGTATCAATTCCAAATTCCTTCTATTGTAGTCTTAAAACTGTTAGAAATTTTGTTTACTTGTTATGGTTAAAATATAAATAATTTAAGGTTAAGATTTTACACGTAGGTCTAATACTATTGAAAGTTTATTGAAAGTTTATGTACATTTTTTTTCTAAATTTATCTGTGATATTTGTTGTTTGGTGGGCACAAAGTGTATCTTGTGTGTATAGGATATGGAGGAGGAATCTTTTTGGATGGCCATCCATATGAGAATATGGATGATCAAATTTAGATGAGCTGTTGGGGATGCTCTAAGGCTTGCCTACATGGACAAAAATATTTAAAATAATAAAATAAATAATTTTTGACACACAAATAGGTCTTATGACATAGTAAATATTATCATTGAATGACATTAGACTAGCTATATGACACATTTATTGTGACACACAACTTTTTATTGTCATTAAGTTGAAATGCCTGAAATAAAATGTCATAAATTAGATGATATAGTGACATTATGACCTGTGACATATTAAATACGTCAAAAAGCCACACATATCTTGTAGTAACGGTCCTCGAGATACTTCAAGTATGGCAGCCATTAGAATATAGACTTTTTCTTCCACGTACTCTTCTCATTTGTCTCTCCAAGATCTATGAATGATGGCTACAGAAGAAAGGGAAAGTTTCTGTGGAAGCTAAGGATTTTGAGTGTAAGAAGGATGGAGATGAAGAGGCCAATGAACAATTGAAGTGAACTTGAAATGAATGTCACTACTGAAATATAAAGGCTGGAGTGACGGTTCACGTTTTGAGGAATGTGGTGCGATATTCCCGGTGAAACAATAGTGTGGTATTATGAAATCTGATCTATCCAAATTTGAAATCTGACTACGTTCTAGTATTTGGCTCGGATTAAAGAACCAAGTAGTTTACCTTAACCTAAGCGCATGTTTTCCGATTACGATTTATTTGATGAAATGGCTTCTTGGGTAAGGACAGCAACAATAATATTGGATATATATTTACATTGAGGTCATCGCTATTGTCAATGTTATAAATAAGGGATACCCCATATACCTACACTAATCATCATCGCCAAGAATATCACACACTTATATACGGAAATGTATCCCTAAATCTCTACTATTATAAAAATTGAAGATGTTTTTCTGGTACTTTGGTACATCATCTGTGTATAAGTCGGTTTTTAAGTTTGTTTGCTTTTGGAAATATATATCCATATTTGAGTCGGTTTTTTAGTTCGTTTGCTTTGGGAAATACAAAAGGAGTCGTATAAAAAATCTCTTAAACAAATCTCGCATGCTAACTTCAGACGATCGGACTCCTGACTGCAACTCATGATTTTCTAAACAAATATATATCCACACGAATTCTCACAATGAATTTCACCTTAACTAAACCGTATAACAATGATAAGATTAAAATAGCCTTCACCCGTTACAACGCACGGGTATTTTTCTAGTATATATAAAAAGTAAAAATAATAAAGAGTCATGTTTGCCTAGGAAAGACGGTATAATCTGATTTAGGGACGACAGGGTCTTGTGTACATGTATTCTAATTGAAAAACATGCGATTGGGTTAAGGTAAACTACTTAAAACAATTCACAGTGAGTTTACGCCAGGAGGAAGCCCTTCAGGTTGCCGCCAAATACAACCCGCCACTTCACACGTCAAGAGTAGTTCAGTAGGCTAGATTAGCAAGCTTGTTTCCCGCTTTGTAGTTGGTGTAACAAACCCCAAATCAATACACATAAACTGGAGTTGGGACCTGGACCAGTAGAAACATCCTTGTTCTCTGCTTGTGTATACTTTGGTACTTCCTCCGTTTCACAACGTAAGTCATTCTAGCATTTCTCATATTTATATTGATGTTAAATGAATCTAGGAGTACCAGCTTTATCTTACGTCCCTCAAATACCATAGTCGGATATGACCCGTCTACTAATGGTTTTACCAATAGTTATTCTATCAGGATCTATTTTTTTGACATAAAATTGAATTTATTAGATTTATGTTCGAAAACATTTACTTATGATTGTGCTTTTCTATCATATAAATGATGTCCTAATAGAGCAACTGTTGGTTAAAATCAGATCCTAACGGATGAAATACTTCTTATATTTTGAATTTGAGGGAGAACTGAGAAGTACATGCTATTGTTCCTAAATCCTATCTTACATTAAAGTTGATGCCCACTAACTTCTAAATATTAACATGCAAGTGTGTCACATCATCACCCAGTAGCAATTATTATCTAGAGTATTTTAAATCACATGCAAGTGTGCCACATCATCACCCACTACCAATTATTATCTAAAGTATTTTAAATATCATACAAATATGACATATCATTTACAATTTTGTTGTATTTTTAGAACTCAATGTGCAATCAGAGTCAAATCATTATCTCCATATAATTTTCACATTATTTAAACTTGTACATCTATCATTTATATCATGTATAACATGCATTTATCCACACATCCCGCGGCAAAGCACGGGGTATAGCAACTAGTATTATTAATTTGTTTGTCCATTCCCCTAGGACAAACAAAACTTATTAAGAGGTATGCAAGCACGTAAGCGAACCGCAAGTACACCGACACACAGTCACACACATCCATCAACTTTGCATGGCAATCGGCTTATATGGTGATGCCACTAGCTGAAGATGGTTCTTTCTCCTCGCTGTTGCTCCAACGACGAGCTCCATGTCGATATCACCTGGCTGCATCCCGTCCGGGAGGCTCCAGTCGAAGTAGTATAGAAGGCGTGCCACGATGAGTTCCAGCGTGGCCATTGCAAATATATCACCAGGGCACCTCCTCCTCCCGGTCCCAAATGGCAAGTACTCAAAACGGGAGCCTTTGAAGTCCGCTGTGCCATCCTCAAACCTCTCTGGTCCAAATGGCAAGTACTCAAAACGGGAGCCTTTGAAGTCCGCTGTGCCATCCTCAAACCTCTCTGGCATGAACTTCTCCGCATCGTCCCAATACTCGGGGCTCCTCGCCATCGCCCACGAATTGATCAACACTCTGGTGCCCTCCACGATCTCATACCCTCCGATTTCGCAGGTCTCCCGACAGAAATGAGGGAGTAGCAGCGGCAACACCGGATTCAGCCTCAGGGTCTCCTTGATCACCAACTTCATGTATGATAGGTTTTCAAGGAGGCCCTCGTGGTCTTGTGGGCTCTTGTTGTCGAATACTCCTCGCACCTCAGCTTGCACCTTGGCCATCACCTCTGGGTTCCTCATCAGCTCCGACATGAGCCACTCGGTGGTAGATGACGTCGTCTCTGTCCCTCCCGTGAACATATCCTGAATGAAACCAACTACATGAGCAAGAATGAAGAAAAGAAGAAACATATATTCCCTCCATCCCAAAATATAAGCATTTTTAGACGCTGACATGGTCTTTAAGATACTACTTTGACCAACAATTTTTATAAAAGTAAAATGTTTTAAATAAAAAGAGTTGTGTGTTGTAATAGTTTGTTTAATGATAAATATTGTAACACGATTGATATTTTTTATTTTTTTGCTATTAATAATCAAAGTTATAAATGCTTGACTTGTCACTATTCTAAAAATGCTTATATTTTAGGATGGAGGGAGTATATATTTTTCAGCAGTAAATAAATGAAATTATTACCAGTATAATTGCCTTGACGTGTGTTGAGCCAAAGGGGAAGTCAAGCTCGCCCTGGTCCTTGATCCTGAGCAGGACGTTGACAAGGGAATCACCCGGATTCGACTCGCACTGAGCGACGATCTTGTCGAAGACGGTGTCCAGCTGCAAGCGCAGTCGCTCCAGGCGGCCCCTCAGCCCGGTCATGGCGTCGATGAACCGCAGCGACGGGAAGAGGTCGCCGAAGCAGAACCCGCTGCTGAACTTGAGCGCTTCGTCCAGAGCCGTCAAGAACTGCTCCTGGAGCTCGCCGCCGCACGCCTGCCCGAACGCCGCCTTTGCGGTGAACGTGTTGGTGCACGAGATGAGCAGCGTGGCGAGCGTGAACGGCTTCTTGCCGCCGCCATGCCCGGCGGCGGCCTCGATATTCCTGACAAGGGCCAGCGTCTCGCCGTCCCTGATCGGCGCGAGCTGCCGCACCATCTTGGTGCTGAGGAGCTCCACCGTGCAGAGCTTGCGCAGCATCCGCCAGTAGGCGCCGTAGGGCGCGAAGCCGATGTCGAGGTTGCCGTAGCAGAAGATCTCCGAGACGAGGAGGCTCGGCCGCGACGCGAAGATGACGTCCTTGTCGCGGAGCACCTCCTGCGCCGCCGCCGGCGAGGAGATCACGACGGTGTCCACCTGCCCCGTCCGCAGGAACATCACCGGGCCGTACTTGCCGGCGAGGTCGCGGAGTGCGATCTGCGGTTGCGACCGGAGGAGGTGGAGGAGGCCGCCGACCAAGGGGAGGTTCCATGGCCCCGGAGGCCGCCTCTTCTTTGACGCGACATTTGCGGTCAGCAACGCGGAAGAAATGGGCAGGGTGACGACGGAGAGCGAGGGTGACGGTGCTTCTGAGTTTATCTCCATCATCGATCGATCGATAGATAGAGGATGTATATATGGCTTGATGATTGATTAGGTTTAATTACTTGGCAGTTTAGCTTGACGAAGAACAGCAAGAAGCTGAAGGGCCTTTTATAAGCTTTTGCCCAATGCCATGATTAATTAAATTCGAAGATCATTACGGTCGTTAGGTCGCAAATTTCCAGGCATGGTGATGACCTGGAGGTAGAACGTGATATATGGTCAGAGGAACTGCCACTGGTGGAGAAACCATCTTTCGTCGGTCGGTGGCCGATTTCCACAATAGTCCCGGATACAATAACCGGGGCTAAAGATGACTTTAGTCCCGGTTCAAAAGGGTACGGCATATTTGATCTTTAGTCCGGTTCGATCCTTTGTGCTGTGGGCAGTGTGCTCATGTGAGGCCTCCCCGGGATCTTTAGTCCCGGTTGACTATTACCAAGCCGGGAACTAAGTAAAAGATCCCGGTGTACTTAAGCCCGCATGGCCTGTTGATGACTGCTACAACCGGGACTAAAGTCCACCCCTATATTATATCTTCTTCCTCCTCCAGCTGCCCGAGCAAAGCTTCAAAATTCTTCAAAAGAGAGGAGGTCATGCCAAAATTTTTATTGAATTTATTTGGTGATTACATACAAATCGGAGGTGCCTAAAAGGTTGCAACTTCATCCTCCAATGTTTTTTTTTTGTCATACCTATATTTGCACCTTGTTTTTGCACACTTTTGTTTGTCTCCAAAATTTAGTTGTAAGTTGATGAGAGAGAAAATGTGTGTGGGGAAGAAAGAATATATAAAATTTAGTTCATTTGCAAACAAGGTTTTATAAAATAGTTGAAGAGGAAAACCTCTAGTGAAAGTTAATCTTTAAATAATAGAAACAAACTAAAATAAAAATTAAAAGAAGTAAAACACATTAAATTAGTTTAAAACTTTACAAATAGTTTTTAAGGATTATTTGGTGTATATTTTATGATTTTTGTATGATAAAGATATCTTATAGTTATTGTATGACTTGTCATTATTGTAAGAATAATTATTTGTGTACGGTTTTTTTTGACTCATGTAGATGGATCGGCAATGGATGTACGCTGACCGGCGGTCCAAAGAGTTTATTGACGGCGTGCACTATTTTTTGAGAGTGCCGAAGCTAACAGGCAAAGGGGTTTATTTTGTTTGTCCATGCAATAAGTGTGAGAATCAGAAGGAGTATTCTGCATCCAGGACTATTCATTTCCACTTGTTTGAGTCGGGGTTCATGCCAAGCTATAATTGTTGAACATCGCACGGAGAGCAAGGTGTTGAAATGGAAGAAGATGAAGTGGAAGACGACAATTTCCGGACTTTGCCAGTATGTTGGATTTGAAGGAAATCAAACGGGCGAGGAGGAAATAGCTGCTGATGGTAACGACGTTGCGGATGATCTTGGTCAGATGTTGCAGGACGCCAGGGAGGGACTGGCGAAAGTGAAAAGGAGGCCCATAAATTGGACAAGAATGTTGGAGGACCCACAGAACTTCGTTGTACCCAGGTTGCGAGCAGGGCAAACAAAAGTTGGATACCACTCTGGGTTTCCTTGCAATGGAAGGCAAAAAATGGGGTTAGTGACAAGGCATTTGGCGATTTATTGAAACTCGTTCAAGAAATTCTTCCGGGGGGAAACAAATTGCCCGAGACAACGTACCAGGCTAAGAAGATAGTCTGCCCGTTAGGACTGGAGTTCATAAGATTCACGCATGTCCGAACGATTGTATCCTATATCGCGGTGAGGAGTATGAGAACCTAGAAGCATGCCCTGTTTTGCGAAATACACGATACAAGATTAGACGAGAACGATCCAGGAGAAGTTGACGGGCAGCTAACAAAGAAGAGAATTCCGCTAAGGTGATGTGGTAATTTCCCTATAATACCACGGCTAAGGCCGTTTGTTCAGGAACAAGGGAATGCTAGAATGTGCGATGGCACGTTGAAGAGCGTTAACAGGACGGGATGCTGAGAACCCCGGCCGATGGTTCGCAGTGGCGAAACATCGACAGAAAATTTTAAAGAATTTGGAAAGGAGCACGAAACATACGTTTGGTTTGAGTACGGATGGCATGAATCCTTTTGGAGAGATGAGCAGCGGCATAGCACTTGGCCCGTTACGATGTGTATCTTACAACCTCCCCCTGGCTATGCATGAAAAGGAAGTACATAATGATGCGATTATTATTCAAGGCCCCAAGCAACCTGGTAATGACATCGATGTGTACCTAAGACGCACTGGTCGAAGATCTTAAACAGTTGTGGAAGAAGAAAGGTTGTCCCCGTGTGGGATGAGGAACAAACAGGAGGAGTTTAACCTACGAGCGCCTGCTGTTCGTAACCATCAACGATTGGCCTGCACTTAGCAACCTATCCCGGACAGTCCAACAAGGGTACAAGGCTTGCACTCACTGTAATGGATGAAACAGAAAGTACGTAATCTTAAGCACTGTAGGGAAGGTTGTATACATGGGTCATCGCGATTCTTTGCAGCAAACCACCCGGTACGGAAGAAAGGCAAGTACTTCGAACATAAGGCGACCACCGTACGAAGCCTAAACATCGCAGCGGAAACAGTGTTTGCTTGGTTAAAGATCTTAAAGTAGTGTTCGGAAAGGGGCTTGGAAGCCAGCTTATAGAGAGCGAAGATGGTCACGGCGGGATGTGGAAAGAAAGAACTCTATATTTTTGGAAGTTACCATATTGGGAATTCTTGACGTACCACACGCATCGACGTGATGCACCTAACTAAGAACCTTTGCGTAAGACCTTCTTGGCTTCCTAGGTGTATACGGAAAGTCGAAAGATTACACTGGAAGCACGTAATGATCTGAAGCATATGGACAACGCGGCGACCTTCACCGGGAACCAAAGAGAAAAGGAAGCCATTACTTAAGTCCAGCAAGCTACACTCTTAGCAAGGCAGAGAAGGAAAAGTATGTTTGAATGCTTGGAGAGCATAAAGGGTACCTCTGGATACTCCACGAATATCAAGCGAATAATAAGCACGAAGGAGAAGAAGTTCACAAACCTAAAGTCTCATGACTGTTCACGTGTTGATGACACAACTGCTCCCGGGTGGTAATAAGGGTATCCTTCCAGACAATGTCTGGGCCAACAATAACAAAGCTATGTGCATTCATGAACGCAATTTCGCAGAAGGGTCATGCGATCCGGATAGATTTAGAAGCCCGTTCAGATGAAGTGGTGCAATGTCTCGTCAGTTTTGAGTTGATATTTCCACCTTCATTTTTTCAATATAATGACGCTCTGCTTTGTCACCTTGTGAAAGAGATCCGTATTCTCGGGCCTGTGTCCTACACAACATGTTTCCTTTCGAGAGGTACATGGGGCGTTCTGAAGAAGTAATGTTTTCGTAACCGTGCTCGTCCAGAGGCAAGCATCGCCAAGGGTTATGAACAGAGGAGGTCATCGAATTTTGCGTAGAATTATCGAAGACTTCGCCCAATCGGGGGTACCTGAATCACGCCATGAAGGGAGGACTACGGGAAAGGGAAACTCTCGGAAGGAAAGCAATAATGACGGTAGACAACATTTATTCCGTAAAGCCCATTTTTACTGTTCTGCAACACTCTTCAGTTGGTAGCTCCTTACATCGAGGAGCACTTGGCTCTAGTTCGCGCCACGCAACATCGGTAAGTCCGATGCATGGATTAAGCACGGCATCACATTGATACTTTCCCCGCGTGGCTACGACAACATCTCATGGGTAACGAGTCGATCAACCAACAACTTGCCTTCCTGGCGAGGGGAACCGTCTGGTCGATCGCGACATTCCAGGGATATGAGATCAATGGGTACACATTCTACACGAGAGCCGCAAGACATGAAGAGCACGAACCAAAAACAGCGCTGTCGGTGTCGATGCCATGGGCCACGATGGAACACTGCCACGTATTACGGTGCCATCGAGGACATATGGGAACTTTGACTATGGTCCTCTCAGGTTCCTTGTTCCGGTGCCAATGGGTTTAGGTTGACTGGTGGAGGCGTAATGATTGATGACAGTGGGATGACAACTGTTGACCTTAACAAGGTTGGATACTCGACGAACCTTTTGTCCTTGCCAATGATATGTAACGCAAGTCTTTTCGTGAAGGACATGTCTAGGCAAAGGAAAGAAGGGCAGAGGGCCTGACGAGCCTAAGCGGTCAAGTGGTTTCCCAGGCAAAAGAAAAATCGTCGGAGTTGAGGACAAGACTGACGAGGATTACGATCAGTTGGATGGGCAACCCCTTTCAGCGGGTGACGATTGACCCTAGCATCCTCCTATCAAATGAAGACACCCTTACTCACCGCAGCAATCACAAGGAGGGACACATAGTGGAGGAGAAAGTACGTGCGGTCAACCGTCACCGCCGATGTAATGCGTATTATTGTGTGTACACGATGTAAACTATTTTGGATGTATTGGATTTCCATAATAATCAATTGATGTATGGCAATTGTTAATTACGCACGATTATTAGAGGTTTCAACAAGTTTAAATCATGTATATGCTAGTTATATGTGATACTTAACAATTTTTTAAAAGTTTTAAATCACACAGGTGCAATTTCATATATATGTTAATTAGAAGTTTTTTAACATTTAATTTACTATCATTCATATGCTAATTATAATTGACTAGAGGATTTTTAAAAGTTTTAAATCACGCAAGTTGGCAATTTTCATATGTTATTAGAGTTTTTAACATTTATTTACTATCATTCATATGCTAATTATAATTGACTGGAGAATTTTTAAAAGTATTAAATCATTCATGTGGCATTTACAGATGTTAATTAGAGTTTTTCACAATTTATTTACTATCTTTCACTATGCTACTTTATTAAGGACTATTCGAATTTTAATATATATGACTATTCGAATTTTTTAAAAGGTTTAAATCATGCATGTGGCATTTACATATGTTAATTAGAGTTTTTACATTTTAATTTAATATAATTCCTACGCTAAGTATATATGATGATTACAATTTTTATTAAATTTTAAATCATGCAGTATGTACATACCATATCTTAATTTAGAGTTTTTACACATATATAATATCATTCAATATATATGCTAAGTATATATGATTTATTGGAAT
This sequence comes from Oryza longistaminata, assembly GCA_009805545.1. NCBI lineage: Eukaryota > Viridiplantae > Streptophyta > Magnoliopsida > Poales > Poaceae > Oryza > Oryza longistaminata. The sequence continues at coordinate 21,735,836 of CM020182.1, read as the reverse complement.
TTTTTATTAATTTTAAAGTCATATATTTGCTTACTACGATTTATCCGACTTAATTTATAACAGACAAAAATAATTTTTCGAGTAATTGTCATTACTCTTTGTACTTTTAATATATGTTAATGCACTAACTTCTATTTTATAAACACATATGTAAGCGTAAATAATATGCAGTGCTATAATCTTAGTCCCGGTTCTTACCTAACCGGGTTTAAAAAGAATTTGAATAGCGGGAAAAGATCTTTACTCCCGTTGTTTTCTCAACAACCGGGAGTAAAGATCCGGGGGTATAATTATCCCGGTGCGCCGCTCGTCTTCTTCACCACACTTAGACGTTTTCGGCCGAATCAGATCTCTCTTGGCCTCTCTCCTTCCGCCGCCACTGCCTAGGCAAATCCCCGCGCCGACGCCGCCGTATCTCGCCGTCGTCTCGAGCTCGTCGTCCTCGCGCCGCCTCCGCCTCCTGCCGCGCCGCCGCATCTCTGGGGTGAGAACGCGCCGCGCTGTCTCCTTCATCGATCTCTCCGATCTCGATCTCTCTCCGTCGCGCCGCCCGCAACGAGACGCCGCGCCAACGACGACGACGCGCCACGCCGACGCGCGCCACGCCACCGCCGGCACGCCACGCCGCCGCCTTCGCCCGCGCGCAACGCCGCCGCCGCATGCCAACGCCACGCCGCTGCGCCGTCGCCACGCGCGCGCGCCGGCGGCCGCGCGCGGCATGCCGCCGCCGCCACGCCACGCCGCCGCCTTTCGCCGCCGTGGGCGCAACACTGCCGGCGGGCGCAAGCGCCGTCCGATGTCGCCCACCGCCGT
>CM020182.1:21673743-21734998 GCA_009805545.1 Oryza longistaminata | reverse complement strand
ATGACCAAGCCAATATTGAAACACATGAATAGATAAATCACAATATTGAAATCTCGTGGCATGTTGAATCCTATAGAAAATAGATGAGTAAATTTCACAAAGCTACAAATACTATAACAAAACTACATATTTAACTTGGTGTATCACAAAACTACATATTTAACATTGAGTTTATCACAAAACTGCACATTTAAAATGGGGTATCACAAAAGTACACATTCAGTAACAAAATTATCATATAACTACTAGTTTATAAACAATTTAGTTACAAAACTATAATCTTAATAGTTACAAAACTACAATGTTAATAGCTCCAACATAATAATTGTGCTAGGATTTCAAACTCTAAAATCTATAATTTTGTGATAACTTCAATATCAAATATATGGTTTATTATACTTGGCTTTAAATATGTTTATGTTTTGTGATAAATTTAGTGCTAAATCTATAGTTTTGTGATATACATCTTAAATATTTAGTTTTGTGATTTTTTGATTAAAATACCTGTAGTTTGTGCAATTTACTCAAAACAGAATTGCATGTATAATTGCTCCAAACATATCATTGTGAGCTTTATGAAATTTACTCAAAATAGAATTGCTTGTATAATTGCTCCAATCGTGTCTTTGGATATCTCACAGGAAATGTATTGGAATTTTGAGATTATGAACTCAGATGGAGTATGGCTGTGTTATTCCCCCTTCTTTCCCAACTCACCTATGTTTTTTTTTCGTGCACACGCTTTTCAAATTTCTAAACGGTGTGTCTTTTGCAAAAGTTTTCTAGAGGAAAGTTACTTTAAAAATCATATAAGAATCCATTTTTAAGTTTTTTTTTTACTAATACTCCCTCCGTTTCATAATGTAAGACTTTCTAGCATTGCTCATATTCATATAAATATTAATAAATCTAGACACATATGTATGTCTAGATTCACTAACATCTATATGAATGTGAGCAATGCTAGAAAGACTTACATTGTGAAACGGAGGAAGTACTTAATTAATCACGCGTTAATGGACAACACTGTTTTCCATACACCTCCCGATTGCAGCTTAAGAGAAGAGAGAGAAAGGGAGGTGTTGCTTTGTAATTCTCATTAAAAAATAACATGACGTTGGAGGGTATATGTTAAGATTCTTTGGAATTAGGCCACACGAATGAATTTCAAACGAATTTTGTAAGCCAAATTATAATCCTACAAACCAAACAACTTCCATAGGAAAAAGTCCCAAGGATCCAAATTCGTCATTTTTCATTTGAAAATCCTCCCATCCAGAGGGGCCTTTATGATCATAGCCCAGGCTCCGGCAATTCCCAGGTGACACTAGCACTGTCCAGTATATATGTTCATCGTCCGGGGTGTGACAGCGTGAGATCCGCATGTGTACCCAACACTCCTATACTTTGATGGTCAGTCTCCTCGCCCATGGCTTGTGCAAGAGAATCACAAATTCACAATAGTCTCTTGGCAACTCGTGACCTGCCCAGATTGGGGAAGGGGGAGGAGGAAGACCGCCAGGGCCTCGTGGGCGCCGGAAGGTTGGGATGCTTGGCAGGTAAGGTGGCTCCACTCGAGGAGGCGAGCGTGCGTGCGGGGGAGAAGAGAGGGAGAGAGAAAGATATGTTTACTGTGCACATATATCTCAAAGCAGATTTGACTGTCGAATTCAAATGATGTGGGGTATTTATTGTGTAACACAAGTTGTGTAGTAGGACTGTAGGCAGTGGCTTGTAAAAATGCTACCGACATCTCCTCGCCTACATCATCTGTCTATATATCTATGATATATATATATATATCTATTATCTATTAAAAATTAGAGAAAATCCTATAAATACTAAGAAAAAAAATTCGCTCAAGCTGCCACATGGTGCTCTAAAAAAATTAGAGAAAATCCTACAAATTCTAAGAAAAAACAAAACATCTATCTCTTGATTGCTGTGTAAAGTGATGGGTTCAGAACTATAAATCGTTAGAATCTGTTGATCTTAAACCAATCTAAATACTAGTCCCACATCTCCTCCTATGGCAGCATAGGTAGTCACCCTTCCATTCCCTTCCTTTTTTCCCATATATACAACTATCATCGGTGATATATTTAAGTTTTAAATAATCATAATTTTACAAACAAAGATTATAACATCGTATAACTCTTTGTAAATAAAGGTAACTAAATTAGCTCTATAATGTTTGGAAATAAAATTACACCACTATATTTTTACCCATTAGACTAATAATATAAGATGAATTTCAGTTTTCCTGTTAAATCGGTGGACTCATTACTTTGGACTATTATTTCAAATAATGCACCATTTTAAAGTAAAGTTTGCACCATTATACCATTATATTATTTAACCACTAAATTAACAATTTAAGATCTATATAACTAATTTACATTTACACTTAAACCAATGGACCCATTATTTAAACTATCATATCTATGTTTTCATTAATAAACAAAGCCTTCGAAGTTCCTTCTCTAGCCTGCTACACAACACACGTCTACAACTCTACCTTCCACACGAGCGACGAAGTGCCGTATATAAGGCAGTTAAGGTGATCACGATAGCTGCAACACTACCGCTTTGCCACATACCAAATAAAATATGGATAATGATTAGTTTTGTTAGTAACTTGGAACCAAATTAAAGGTGTGATGTAGAAAGAGAAGAAGTAACCATCGTGGGTTGTGTTTTTCTAACACTTGGCTCCGTATAAGCTGAAAAAAAGAGTTGATTACATACGGGTTATAATGTATTGTATGAGGTCGTATTTAGATTTCATCCATACAACCCAAAGAAATTACTATTTCTCCATGCAGGCGAAAGAAATTATTATATTATAAATGTGAGCACAATATTAACCAATATCAATACACCTCTTCCTAAGACCAGAATGTTATAAGCGAATTTAAGGCTCTCTTTTTCCCTGATTCCGTATTTTGGATTTTCATTTGCATGGTTCCCAAGTTCCTAAATGGTGGCATGATGTGGCTCTTGTGCAAAGAGTTTTTCTTTGAGTATGAATAGTGACAAAGATAGAAGAAAGAATGAGAATATGAATATGTAGCAAAAAACAAATTAGGTGAACCAATGTTTTTTAAGTAGTCATGGTTTGTTTTGCTAAGTTTGATTAACTGATCTGAAGATGTAAATCATATTGAACTTATTGATCATAATTTACAACAAAATTCGCGTCATCCCAGTACTCGGGGCTCCTCGCCATCGCCCACGAATTGATCACCACCCTGGTCCCCTCCACGACCTCATAACCACCAATGTCGCAGGTCTCCCGGCAGAGATGGGGCATCAGCAACGGCAACACTGGATTCAACCTCATAGTCTCCTTGATCACCATCTTCATGTAGCGTAGGTTGTCAATCAGGCCCTCATGGTCTTGTGGGCTCTTGTTGTCGAACACTCGCCGCACCTCGGCCTGTACCTTGGCCATTACCTCAGGGTTCCTCATTAGCTCCGACATGACCCACTCCGCGGCCGACGACGTCGTCTCTGTCCCTCCCGTGAACATATCCTGCACAATGAAATCGACTACATGAACAACAGTGTAGAAAAAATAACATCTTAATTAGTGCTATATATTCACCAGTAAATAAATTATTACCAGTATAATTGCCTTGATGTTCGTTGTGCTGAAGGGGAATTCGAGGTCGCCCTGATCTTTGATCTTGAGAAGGACGTTGACAAGGGAATCACCCTGATGCTCCTCGCACTGAGCGATGATCTTGTCGAAGACGGAGTCCAGCTGCCCGCGTGCTCGCCACAGGCGGCTCCTCAGCCCGGTCATGGCGTCGATGAACCGCAGCGACGGGAAGAGGTCGCCGAAGCAGAATCCGCCGCTGAACTTGAGCCCGACGTCCAGAGCCGTCAAGAACTGCTCCTGGAGCTCGACGCCGCACGCCTGCCCGAACGCCGCCTTGGCGGTGATCGTGTTCGTGCACGACGTGAGCAGCCTGGCGAGGGTGACCGGCTTCTTGCCGCCGCCGCCGCCATGGCCGGAGGAGGCGGCCTCGATGTTCCTGACGAGGGTCAGCGTCTCGTCGTTCCTGACCGGCGCGAGCTGCCGCACCACCTTGGTGCTGAGGAGCTCCACCGTGCAGAGCTTGCGCAGCATCCGCCAGTAGGCGCCGTAGGGCGCGAAGCCGATGTCGAGGTTGCCGTAGCAGAAGATCTCCGAGACGAGGAGGCTCGGCCGCGACGCGAAGATGACGTCCTTGTCGCGGAGCACCTCCTGCGCCGCCGCCGGCGAGGAGATCACGACGGTGTCCACCTGCCCCGTCCGCAGGAACATCACCGGGCCGTACTTGCCGGCGAGGTCGCGGAGTGCGATCTGCGGTTGCGACCGGAGGAGGTGGAGGAGGCCGCCGACCAAGGGGAGGTTCCATGGCCCCGGAGGCCGTCTCTTCTTTGACGACGACTTGCGGGTCAGCAACGCGAGAAGAATGGGCAGGGTGACGACGGAGACGAGGGTGACGGTGGCTTCTGAGTTTATCTCCATCATCGATCGATAGATAGAGGATGTATATATGGCTTGATGATTGATTAGGTTTACTTACTTGGCAGTTTAGCTTGACGAAGAACAGCAAGAACTGAAGGGCCTTTTATAAGCTTTTGCCCAATGCCATGATTAATTAAATTCAAAGATCATATACGGTCGTTAGCGCAAATTTCCAGGCATGTGATTTGACCTGGACGTAGAACGTGATATATGGTCAGATCAACTGCTAGTGATCACGACTACTGGGGATGGTCGATGCTCAGTTGCAGCGACTCATGGATCTAGGATAGCATATCTCTAGCTCCAGTTTCACCTATGCTGAAACTAGAGTTCACGCTAACAGTTTCAGCTGCATCTAAAATAAGAGCGAAGTTAGGTGAAGCACTGTTATAAAATAAGGTGGAACTAGGTTTAATTAGTAGATGGCTTCATAACTTTACTTTAGACCCAACTTCTAATGCTAAATTGAGCAGAAGCACTACCAAAGATACCCTTAACCAAGGGGGAATGAGGGGGTCGATCTAGTGCCAACGACGCATAGCATCGGATCGTTGGATCTACGTATTGGTGCACCTCGTCGCCACATGCATGTGAATTAATTGCACTAACTGAACTAAAAAAAAAACAGATCCTAGCACTATTATCATATGGGTCTTTTGTTAGCCAAAGCGTCCTGCGACTTGTTTAGATCCAAAAAATTTTGGCCAAAAATATTACATCAAATGTTTGGACACATACATGGGACAATAAATGTGGAAAAAAAATCAATTGCACAGTTTGCATGTAAATTACGAGATGAATCTTTCGAGCTTAATTACACCATGATTTAACGATGTGATGCTACATTAAATATTTAGTAATGGCGAATTAATTAGGCTTAATAAATTCATCTCGAAGTTTACAAGCAGAATCTGTAATTTGTTTTGTTATTAGTCTACGTTTAATACTTCAAAAGTGTGTCCGTATACTTTAAAAACCTTACACCCAAAGAACTAAACACACCCTTAGTTCTTTTGGCTAGCTACTAGCTTTTCAAACTGCTTGACCATACGTTTCTTTCACAAATTTTATGTATAGAAGTTTTTTCTTTAGAAAATCAAATAAAACCATTTTGCAGACTGTCCCATGCAAGTATATCTCGGAGAGAATAACAGGGTTGGGCACTACAGCTACAAGAGAAGAACATGGCTGGGCAGCTATATATTAGGAATGACCAAGCCAATAGAAATACATGAATAGATAAAATAGATGAGTAAATTTCACAAAACTACAAATACTATAACAAAATTACAAATTTAACTCGGTGTATCACAAAACTACAGACATAACGTTGAGTTTATACACAAAACTGCACATTTAAAATGGGGTATCACAAAAGTACACATTCAATAACAAAATTATCATAAAATTACTGGTTTATAAACAATTTAGTTACAAAACTACTATGTTAATAGCTCCAACATAATAATTGTGCTAGGGTTTTAAACTCTAAAATCTCTGTAATTTTGTGATAACTTCAATACCAAATATATGGTTCATTATACTTAGCTTTAAATTTGTAGTTTTGTGATAGATTTAGTGCTAAATATGTAGTTTTGTGACACATCTTAAATTTGTAGTTCTGTGATATTTTGATTAAAATACCTGTAGTTTGTGAAATTTAGTCAAAACAGAATCGCATGTATAATTGCTCCAAACATATCGTTGTGACTTGTGGGCTTCGTGAAATTTACTCAAAAGAGAATTGCTTGTATAATTGCTCCAATCGTGTCTTTGGATATCTCACATGAAAGGTATAGGAATTTTGAGATTATGAACTCAGATGGAGTAAGGCTGTGTTATTCCCCCTTTTTCCCAACTCACCTATGTTTTTTTTCCGTGCACACGTTTTTCAAACTTCTAAACGGTGTGTCTTTTACAAAAGTTTTCTATAGGAAAGTTGCTCTACAAATCATAAGAATCCATTTTCAAGTTTTTTTTACTAATACTTAATTAATAATACGTTAATGGACAACATTGTTTTCTGTACACCTCCCGATCGCAGCTTAAGAGAAGAGAGGGAAAGGGAGGTGTTCCTTTGTAATTCTCAAAAAAAAAAAAAAACATGACGTTGGAGGGTGTATGTTTAAGATTCTTTGGAATTAGGCCACACGAATGAATTTTAAACGAATTTTGTAAGCCCAAATATAATCCTACAAAGTACAAACCAAACAACCTCCATAGGAAAAAGTCCCAAGGATCCAAATTCGTCATTTTTCATTTGAAAATCCTCCCATCCAGAGGGGCCTTTATGATCATAGCCCAGACTCCGGCAATTCCCAGGTGACACTAGCACTGTCCAGTATATATGTTCATCGTCCGGGGTGTGACAGCGTGAGATCCGCATGTGTACCCAACACTCCTATACTTTGATCATGGTCAGTCTCCTCGCCCATGGCTTGTGCAAGAGAATCACAAATTCACAATAGTCTCTTGGCAACTCGTGACCTGCCCAGATTGGGGAAGGGGGAGGAGGAAGACCGCCAGGGCCTCGTGGGCGCCGGAAGGTTGGGATGCTTGGCAGGTAAGGTGGCTGCACTCGAGGAGGCGAGCGTGCGTGCGGGGGAGAAGAGAGGGAGAGAAAAGGATATGTTTACTGTGCACATATATCTCAAAGTAGATTCGACGGTCGAATTCAAATGATGTGGGGTATTTATTGTGTAACACAAGTTGTGTAGTAGGACTGTAGGCAGTGGCTTGTAAAAATGCTACCGACATCTCCTCGCCTACATCATCTGTCTATATATCTATGATATATATATCTATTATCTATTAAAAATTAGAGAAAATCCTATAAATACTAAGAAAAAAAATCGCTCAAGCTGCCATATGGTGTTCTAAAAAAATTAGAGAAAATCTTACAAATTCTAAGAAAACACAAAACATCTATCTCTTGATTGCTGCGTAAAGTGATGGGTGCGCAGAACTATAAACCGTTAGAATCTGTTGATCTTAAACCAATCTAAATACTAGTCCCACATCTCCTCCTGTGGCAGCATAGGTAGTCACACTTCCATCCCCTTCCTTTTTTCCCATATATACAACTATCATCGGTGATATATAAAAGTTTTGAATAATCATAATTTTACAAACAAAGATTATAGCATCGTATAACTCTTTGTATACAGAGGTAACTAAATTAGCTCTATAATGTTTGCAAATAAAATTACACCACTATATTTTTACCCATTAAACTAATAATATAAGATGACTTTCAGTTTTCCTGTTAAACCGGTGGACTCATTACTTTGGACTATTATTTCAAATAATGCACCATTTTAAAGTAAAGTTTGCACTATTATACCATTATATTATTTAACCATTAAATTAACAATTTAAGATCTATATAACTAATTTACATTTACACTGAAACCAATGGACCCATTATTTAAACTATCAGATCTATGTTTTTATTAATAAACAAAGCCTTCGAAGTTCCTTCTCTAGCCTGCTACATAACACACGTATACAACTTTACCTTCCACACGAGCGACGAAGTGTCGTATCTAAGGCGGTTAAGGTGATCACGATAGCTGCAACACTACCGCTTTGCCACATACCAAATAAAATATGGATAACGATTAGTTTTGTTAGTAACTTGGAACAAAATTAAAGGTGTGATGCAGAAAGAGAAGAAGTAACCATCGTGGGTTGTGTTTTTCTATCACTTGGCTCCGTTTAAGCTGAAACAAAGAGTTGATTACATACGGGTTATAATGTATTGTATGAGGTCGTATTTAGATTTCATCCATACAACCCAAAGAAATTACTATTTCTCCATGCAGGCGAAAGAAATTATTATATTATAAATGTGAGCACAATATTAACCAATATTAATACACCTCTTCCTAAGACAAGAGTGTTATAAGCGAATTTAAGGCTCTCTTTTTCCCTGATTCCGTATTTTGGATTTTCATTTGCATGGTTCCCAAGTTCCTAAATGGTGGCATGATGTGGCTCTTGTGCAAAGAGTTTTCCTTTGAGTATGAATAGTGACAAAGATAGAAGTAAGAATGAGAATATGAATATGTAGCAAAAAACAAATTAGGTGAACCAATGTTTTTTAAGTAGCCATGGTTTGTTTTGCTAAGTTTGATTAACTGATCTGAAGATGTAAATCATATTGAACTTATTGATCATAATTTACAACAAAATTGTATTCTTGGTACAACCGGATTACATGACAGGAATACTCCTTACTATAAGACACTTCATTCTAGGTACACTGCATACTAATTAAATTTATATAATTATGGTCTTATTCCAAACAAATATTGTTTCATAGAATGTAATAAAAATCTATAAATAAATAATGAAATTAGATTCAAACATCTGTCGATATTCTGCACTACCAAGGCAAGCTAAGATCCTTAAAACTATGGAGAAAATAAGAAATTGTTGAACATCTACAAAGAAAAAATATCCAACATTTAATTTGGTTGTCACTGCATTATACGCCTTCATGAGACCATTTAATCACAACAAATTCGAGTTGCTCTCTCCATTTGCTTGTAGCTATACTGCACGGTATGTATATAGATGATATGTAGGATAATTAGCTTGTGGTAGATTATTATTTACTCAATGCAAAAGATGATTCAAAATTCACATGAACTTAATCCATCTTCTATTCAAAAGTTGGTGAATGATTTTTTAGATATTTAATCAAAATAGATCCCTTAAGTTATATTATGATAAAAGGATATTATCCGATCTATAGTTTCCTCTCAATGTACAAAACAAAATTTTTAAACAAATAATGATCATACCTTTTAACAATATAAGTGCCCACACATGCACGCGGGCCACCTTCCTAGTTATATACGAAAAGTCCATTAAATTTCTTACAAATACTCCTAAGTTACCACGGGACATCCTACAAACGTTACTAAGCCGCCACATGGCATTCTAATAAATTAAAAAAAAAACCTAAATATTATGAGAAAAAAGGCAAAACATCTTGTCATTGCTTTTCATTAAATTTAGTTGGCACATTATTTAGCACCATTATATTTATATTAAAAAAATTCACCTCCCAAACCAGGGCCCACCTAGGCCTGTAGGTACATGCGTACATACGGTTACTGATGTACATCCGCACCCGTCTTCCCTTAATTCCTTCCTCCTCTTTGTCACCAATTCCTTCTCCTATTTCCATGCTTTACTAGTTAGAAAAGCAATTTTTTTGTTAAACAATTAAGCAACTATAACATCTAAATCGTACAATTATTTTTTTAATCCATTAATATGTTTAATTTTTTATGACTAAACTGATATTTAAAGGCAAAATTTCAGTATAATTCGACTTTGAAAAGAAATGTCATTTTGGCTTATATTCTCTGACTTTTGTATGCCATTTAGACAATTAAAAAATATCAAATTATAATAATATTACATATTTTATCATCGCACATAACTTCATAATAATTAAATTATATATAAAATCATAAAAGTAAAATGTACATTACTATGAATAATGTTCCCGGAATATATTAGTTAGAAAGAAAAAGTTATACTAAAAAAAATCAACTATAACATCTAAATCATACGACTAATATTTCATTTGTTTATGTCTTTAGATTATTTTGCATTTAAAGATTCATTTTCGCTAGAATTCAATTTTGAAAGAAAAGTATGTCACTTTGGGCTTATATTCTATGACTTTTTCATGTCATTCAAATCATTACAAAATTATTCAAAATATAATGATATAGAATTTATTATCATATATGTAGCTTCATAATTAAATAGATCTATAATAATAAAATTAAAATGAACCTAACTCTCTCTGAGTATTGTTCGAAAGAATCACTCCCCCATTACAACATTATAATAAGTCAAAACAACAATACTTCCTCCATCCAAAAAAACCCATCCTAATATGGAATGGGGCATAATCTATTACAACGAATCCGGACAGGAGTCTGACCAAATTTGTTGTACTAGATTATGTCCCATCCCACACTAGGGCTGTATTTTCATGTCCTGGATGGGAACTCATTCCCTCCGCAAGGAAAACAGAGCGGTCCATTAGCGCGTGATTAATTAAGTATTAACTATTTTTTTCAAAAATTGATTAATTTGATTTTTTAAGCAACTTTCATATAGAAACTTTTTGCAAAAAACATACCTTTAGCAGTTTGAAAAGCGTGCACGTGGAAAACGAGTGATTGGTGATGGGAAGAAGGGGTGTCGAACACAGCCTAGGTTGTGGTTTTTTTAGGATGAGGGAGTAGATTTGTAGTGTTCATATTTTTAATAATACTATGAATATACTACAGGAAAAATACGAATTTTAATCCATCAATACAGATTTTATAATATTTTAAGTTAATAAAGTAATAGTAAATATTATAATATATGCACGCGTACTCTCTCCCCTTTGACTATTTCTTCTAATAGTCTCTTATTTATGTTCTTCATCTTCTAATTTTTAACTAATTAATAACTTAATATAAAAACGATCAACAATTATAAAACTAAATGACTATAATTCTTAAGTTATATCTGATTTTTAGTTTATTTGAAGGTTGTTTTATTTATAATTAAATAAATAATTCAAGATTCATATTACCATATTTCATTTTATAAATATAAAAATACGTCATTTGAATATAGGCACCTATTGTTTGCATGGTAATCAAATAAAAAAAGGGAACATTATAAAAAAATGACAATAACTATTGTATCACCTTAAATCATTATACATCCTCTCTATCGCACTTAAGTCGTTACATATTACATCTTAACTAAAAATAGAACCTTAGAAATTGTAAGAAAAATAATATCAAATCATCGGTTTCCACTTAAAAAGGTGGATCCATTATTTTTAACTAGTAGATATAGTTTTGGGAAAATCTTAATTAAGCCGCCATGTCTTACGACTTAAAAATTAGAAAAAAAGTATATTGGATATTCTGAAAACAATTGGCTGATCGGTTTTCACTTAAATCACATAGAAAAAATTGACAAAAAAAATGTGCCTCCACTTCAACCTCCTGTCACTGCACACAACACAGAACCCGTCATCTCCTCTCTTGGCTCAAGCTCTCCACCCTTCATCTACCCTCCCTATTTTGTATAGTGAGAAATAGTCAATAATATTAAAATATTTATATTTTTTAAGCTACACATCTGATTCCTAATCTAACTATTGATGTATTCATAATTAAACCAACAATCTAAACATCCATAACGCTTATATTTTAAACTGGTATAAAAGAAAACAAGAAATATGAAATATCAATAGGGAAGAAAATCTGACAAGTTCGTAAAAAAACTGGTTCTTACTTTTCAATAAAATTAGAACAACCATGGCATGTTCCGTTTTCATAACAATTTTTAAATGCTTGGATGTTAATAGTCTTACATCAATCATAAACCATGGCATTATGAGTTTAAAGGGCCTCCAGGCAATATCCGGCAAACTAGTAATCGATTATTTGGCCCCTCGTATGATTGCATATATAAGCCACACTATGCTAGCGGTTTATAGTTGATTGAAAAGGTATATTTGTTACTACTAGTTTAAATTTTTGGACTTAGTATTTTCTTTTTAAAAAGATATTATAGGTCACGCATATCACAAGAAAGCGAGGTCTACTATATATCTTTATTAATTTACATATAAGTATGTAACAACTTGCGTCAATCTGAACCAACTATAAGTATGACTAACTTGATGGTATGAATAAAATATATTTATTAACAATGATAGTTAGGTAGGATTTGTTAGAAAAGAACCCACTAAACTTTCAATTAAACCAGACAAAACACCTTATTTTCAATTTAGACTTAATTTGTTAGACACGTTTTCCAAACAAACTAAATCTAATATAAGGAAGAGATCATAGATAATTATTTATAGGATCTATAAAATATTGTATATTTAAAAAACTAGCAAATAGTTATTTGGAAAAGATTATCTAAGCAAAACCGATGAAAAAAATTATGGAGAAATAGCACTTTTAAATCATGGCAGGTGTCATCCGTAATATTCCGCCCCGCAACTGGGCAAGGTAGGAGGATGCAGTTGGATATTTTTTCGACAATATAAGTTTTTCAAATGCAATTTACAATACATGCACGCGTGAATGTCAGGCTACCTTCCTAGTTTACGTAAAAAGCTGAAGAATATGTGTCCTAGTTTGAACTGAAACCGAATTTATTTAGCAGCATAATAAGCGACTATGACCAGAAAAATCAAACAAAAAACAAAATGTTACAAGTTCTTTTTTTTTAAAAAAAAAAACTAAAAGTTACATTGTAACTAAATTATTATGTAACTATATTATAATAACTATACTACAACTTCTAAATTACTTATGGATGTAAAGTTATATATGTATTTTCTAATACTTATATGCAAATTACATAAGAGTAGTTATAATGTAGTTGTAGCATATATTGTTAGTGTAATTATATTGCAATTATACTTTAGTTAAATTTGAATGTTTTCAACTTAAAAACTTACGGTAACTTTTTTATAATAAAAAAAACATGACTCAAGAATGTACAAACGTGAGTCGAAGAATTGTGCAGATATAATACGAGCTAGTTGTACCAGTGTTCTCTACGCACTAAATTAAGATAGAATCTTTATGAACGGTCTACTATTCAACACTACAAACCAGACGTCAAAAAACATGCCAGGAAAAAAATTGCACCATTCAAACGGAACCTTGAAGTCGTGTCAACTTGTTGGAGATAAGAAAATCCAACCGATGAGTTTTCTTGTTTTTTGTTTTTTATTGGTATATATATATGGCCGGGATCAGTAACAACTGAACTTATTTTAAGAAAGACAGATGTAAGCAGTTGCATAAATCCGGTCAGATGTCAGAAAGACTGCTTGGAAGAGTGCGGAAAATTAAGTGAGGCCGAGTTTTGTTCTAAATTTTTTTTTCAAACTTTCAATTTTTATATCACATCAAAATTTTTCTACACACACGAACTTCTAATTTTTTCGTCACATCATTTCAATTTCAACCAAACTTTAAACTTTTAATTTTGACGTTAACTAAACACACCCTGAGTCGAAGTATTGTACTGTACATACTACTCAGTCGAAGAATTAAGTGAGCTGGAAGAGTAGCTAGTTGTGCGACCGTGTGTTCTCTACGCATGCGCACCACAACAAATTCAAATTAAACGTCAAAACACATGGTTGGACAAAAACTGCAACCTGTAGTGTGTTCAACGGAAACCAGTAAGTCAATGTCAATGATACTGATCATTCTATCGCGCATGAGTTCAATTCAGTCAGTTTATCAACGACAGCAAAAGAACGTATGACACGAGATGGAGATAGCAAATGCTGTATATATAGTTAGATTGAAGTGGATTTGTTCCCGCCGTGAAAAAAAAAGGAAGATAAATACTTCATTCTTGAAGACCGAATATGCGACGAAATACTGATAGAAAACACCACAAACATAACAGTTTTATAGGTGTTGCTATGCCTAAAACCAGCATTTACAAGGCCTTTTTCTGTCTACGGACGATTTCGGTGGATTAATAACAAAAACGGTTAAGGGATTAATGAGTTTATCTAAAATGTGTGCAGATAATTAGTTTTTAAAATAAGGTATTTAGGTGTGCTTGGAGACCCCTACAAACATAATGCAATGCGCACTATAGATTGCAAGCAGGCCGTAACTAGTCGCTTATTTTCGCATGCAGCTCATTAAGGCCAGGTTTAGTTCCCAAAATTTTTTTCCTAAAAACATCATATTGAATCTTTGTGCACATGCATGGAGCATTAAATGTAGATAAAAATAAAAACTAATTGCACAGTTTGCATGGAAATCGCGAGACGAATCTTTTGAGCCTAATTAGTCAATGATTAGCCATAAGAGCTATAGTAACTCACATGTGCTAATGACGGCTTAATTAGGCTCAAATGATTCGTCTCGCGGTTTCTAGGCAAGTTATAAAATTAGTTTTTTCATTCATGTCCGAAAACTCCTTCCGACATCCGGTCAAACATCTATCCTGACACCCAAAAAATTTCTTTTCGCGAACTAAACACTCCCTAAGATACCTGCATGTAAAGTTATAT
Source organism: Oryza longistaminata (assembly GCA_009805545.1). Taxonomy (NCBI): domain Eukaryota; kingdom Viridiplantae; phylum Streptophyta; class Magnoliopsida; order Poales; family Poaceae; genus Oryza; species Oryza longistaminata. Next base: position 21,720,380 of record CM020182.1, on the reverse strand, counting down.
TTTCATAAACGGACCACTTAAGAGGCTGCATGCAAAAATGAGCCTATTTTCCCGTGTGGTCCAATTAAGTGACCGTATGCCAAACTAGATTTTCGCATGCGGACCTCTTAAGTAGTCTGCATGCAAAAATACCCCTCCTCTTCTACATAGATATTTTCTCCCCTCCTCTCTCTTTTCTCTCCCAACACTTTAAATTTTTTCCACTTCACCTCTCCCATCGCTTTCATTTTCTCCTCTCCCTCTGTTTCTCTTCCCCTCCCCACCTCTCTCTCTCTCTCTCTCTCGCCAAGCAGGAGCGGGCGGTGCCACCCCGTGTAGCTCGGTGGGCGCAGACTCTGGCGGCGGCTACAGGCGAGGGCCCCAACTGGGGCGGGCGTGTGCGACGACAGCGGCACTTCCTCGCTCGGATCCAGCGGCGGCGGCCTTCCCATGCTAGGATCTGTCAGCGGCGGCCCTTTCCTGTCCCAATCATTTAGCCACCACCCTTCCCCACCCCGATCTGCTGGCGACGGACCTCCCCCACCTTGATCTATCGGCCACCACCCTCCCCCACATGGATCCGCCGGCCACTGACATCTCCTGCCCCGATCCTCCGGCAAAAGAGAGGAGGATGACAATGTGGGTGGCGACGATGGGAGGAGGACGACATCGACGGCGACAGGGATAGGAGGATGAGGACGATGGCAGCGGCGGCGGCTAGAGGATGACGGCGACGATGGCGACGGCTGGAGGATGAGGACAACAGCGGCGGCGACTGGAGGACGAGTACGGCGGCAGGCTGACGGCGTGGTATTTTTCGATTTTTGGAATTTTTATTTTTCTTCGCAATTTTTCCTTTTCGCACGCAGTCGGCTTAAACGCCTTGTGCTGGCCTTTTCTTCCATGCGGTCCGCTCTTCTGCATGCGAAAATGCATTTTAATTGTTTGCAAAAACCTATTTTGTAATAGTGGCGGTCAGAGGACTTGAAGCTTATTAATAATTTTGTTGTATCTTTTGGTTTTGAGTCATGGAAAACCGTACTACGAAAACGGTTACTAACATATTGTCTACACCTATCCAAGTGCTCGAAGTCCAATTATAGATAAGAGACACGGTTGCACAACACTCTATGTTGGGGTTCAATTATGTGTGGGTTAGAACCTCTGGCTATTCCGGGCTAGAAGATCTGGGACCATGCTTTTCTACCTAGTGTTAAGTGTTGGCCAGGAGTTCATGGCGATCCTAGCAGCACCTTTTAGACACATTTCCAATTCAAAGATGTGAGTAATGAAAACATTATGTAAGGGAGTGGGTACAAATTCCCACCACCCTTTCTAGTGATCCTTTATCCATTATGTCAGCGTTACGGATAAGACATACCCACTATACTTGGGTTTGTGGTATATGGAGATACCGCATACCTAATGTTATACGGATATAAGATGAATTCGAAGGAAACTATCTTCGTAGGGATAATAGATGTCTGAGTCCGATCCGAATAAGTTGAGGTTTTCTTTGTTTGTACCGTTTTCAATATCTTTGAGTTGTACTTGGAGAAGAAGGCGATTACTGCTATAAATACAAAGCTCCTTATGAAGGGAAGTGATCAAATAATAGGCCCCAGCTAGAGGCACATTGCAAGACAATCTAGAGGAAGTCAAAACCCTAGCCGTTGTATTGTATTCATCGAGATGTACTCAGTGAATTCTATTCAAAAGGCTAGAATAGCCTACAGATACCCCGTTGTAACATGTGTGGTACTTTTCCCATTAGTACATATAAATTGGAGTAGGATCATTACTCATCTTTAGGGCATAAACCAGTATAAATCCTTGTTCATTGTCTTTTAGATACAATCTCGCGTATGTCCAAGTACCAATGACCCTTATACTCCTCAGCTACTACCGTTGGGTATAGCCCGTCGATAATGCTGCGCCAGATATATGGCTTGGAGCTCAGAGATTTCGGTGAGATGAGTTCAAGAGGATTCTTCGATGCTAGGTTCTATGACCATACTAGCCTAGGGCATCCAACCCAGCCGATGTTTACCTATGTCCATGTCAAAACCATTACGCTCCATGTATTCATTGCTACCCCAATGGCCACCTCTCCGGTTTACGCTGAGAACGAGGTGCCGACAAGGGAGTCCACTAGCGTGGCTTCAGAAACGCCGAGCCTTCCGATTCGCCCCATGGGTAAGACGTTGATAAAGAAGCCCGATGACAAAATCCATGAACTATGGTGCCCCATCCAAAATTCCAACTCTAATGCTGTCAAGGGATTCCTGATTATACAACAAATGAAGGCTGAACTTGACACTTGTAATCTTCACAGGATTCAGCGCTACTGGGTGTGGTGCCTCGTCCACAAGACCTAGAATCATCCTCTAACGGGGTGCATTATTTTCCTCAAGGTTACCTAATCTATGACTCCATCCTCATCAAGTGCTCCTTCCCCAAAGTGTGGTCCAATCCATTCTTGTCAAAAGCAATCCAATGACCCACAAGTGGGCGACGACTCATCCATAGAGTCAGAAATGGTGGTGGGGTTCATCAGGCTTGATCCCCACAAACTGTCCGTTCTTCATGGTTTGGATGACCACGAATCTTCGGGGTCGAATTCCATCTGTGACGTGAGTATGATCGATGGTAGGTTTCAGGACCGTGAAGAAGATGGCCACAACATAGAAGATGTGGAGATTAACTCCTAGGACAAAACCCCTACAGCAGTTGATCCAATCCTTCCACCCACCGTGCACCTACCACCGTCCACAAACTGCTAGAACAAGTTCCCTTTGACCCAGCGACCAACGCAAATACTGGCGCCTAGTGGGAGTGAATTAGATCTACCATCTCCAACCTCGACACTACATTCAATGCCGCCGCAGAGCTGCGCATCCTCGGAGGACCTCCTCCAAATAACAAAGCTCCTGAGGAGGCTGGAGCCACCAATGGGCCAGAACTTGATGTTGTCGACCACGTCACTATGGTCGAGAAGTTCAAAAATGCCTTCCCATCACTGCGGTCGAGACCTCTGTGACCAGTTGAATGGTAGAAGGCAAGAGCGTCAAAACCAGCATAACACCGAACATCGACAATCGTCCGATAATGGTCATGACGGGCATCGTCGGGTCGACCACAATCACCATAATCAAGACATCAACTGTGATCGCTGCGATCAACAAAGTTGACAAAGTGAAAACAACAAACGGATGCCACGGGAACCATGATGATCGATTACAGGAGAACTCTCGATCACCCCACCCAAAGTGAAGAGGAGGCGGACATCATCATCCAGGGGGTCATAACCTTGATCACGACGATCTCTCATCCTCTTCCTCATCTTCTCGGGATGGATCCCATGGACGACATAGCCAACAGCCTGCTGCCCCCGCGCAGTGGATGTAAAGCCTTCCAGCCTTTCTTCCGAGAAGTACGATGGCCACCCAAATACCGACCTACCGCGGTTGAGAAGTACGACAGCCACTGTTCCTCTTCATTTGTGATTGATTCAATTCAATCACACAAATCACAAAAACACGTATTCAATATTTGAATTAATTGATTTTTCCTTATAGTTTTCAATCAAGTAACACTCTTCCAACGTGGATTAGAGATTCAGGTCAGTAAGTAAAGTATAGAAAAACAACTGACTACCTAGTTGGTATAGACCAATAATTTTAGACTATTAAGATTGTTCAAACTGAACTGCTTAAAATGTATGCAGAATGGGTGGCGTTTGGATAAAACTTAGGCCAAAAATTTTAAACTTTCACCATTAATATTTTCTAAAATACTAAACATAAAAAATAAAATGTAGGATAGAACAATCCTCCGAGAAGTACAATGGCCACCCAAATACTGACCTGCCGCAGTTGAGAAGTACGACAACCACTGTTCCTCTTCATTTGTGATTGATTCAATTCAATCACACAAATCACAAAAACATGTATTCAATATTTGAATTAATTGATTTTGCCTTGTAGTTTTCAATCAAGTAACACTCTTCCAACGTGGATTAGAGATTCAGGTCAGTAAGTAAAGTATAGAAAGACAACTGACTACCTCGTTGGTATAGACCAATAATTTGAGACTGTTAAGATTGTTCAAAATGCTTAAAGTGTAGCCAAAATGGTGGCATTTAGGATAAAAATTAGGCCAAAAATTATTAACTTTCACCATTAATATTTTCTAAAATACTAAACTTAAAAATAAAATGTAGGATTGAACAAGACCAAACAAACAAACCTACCAGAGCAGGGGGGAGGTGTGAATGGTAGGGAAAACTAAAAACCCAAAATCTTTTGTGGAATAAAAGATTTACCTCGAACGTTGTAGATGACAAAGCTCTGTCACTGCCGGTCAAACCGCCCCGAAGCCACCAGTCAGACCACCACGATGTCTGCGGTTAGACCATCGTATCCCCACCAGTTAGAGCGTTGCCTTGCTGTCAGCCAAACCGTCGGGACCAAGAAAACGCTGGTAGATAAAAACTTGCAGATGTAGATTAGTATATGTTGACTTTATTGCATCAACTAGTGTTTACAAAATGCACCAACAGCACTCCTCACCAAAATCTTGAACTAACTCGAAACCCTAACTTTTCTCTTAACTCAACTCTCTCTAAAATCGGTAACGGGAGGCCACACCTTCCCTCTCTATTTATACACGAGGTAGGTTGTGCAGAACACACAAATCTAACACAACTTAGGGCTCCCAACCATGTGGGAAACCCTCTCTTGCAAGTATCAAACTTGTCACTTTCCTTATCTCTGTCAATCTTCCAGAATTCGAACTCCCTTCCAAATTCGACTTCTCGTTCCATACGTATACAATTCCTCTTGTATACCATATGGATTCTTCATCACCACGTGCATTGTTCTCTAGCCTTTTAGTATCCCGTATGATCCCTTGATCCCTGGACGTCTACTTCTCCCAGGTCAACTTCGATCTATCACCGGCAACACTCTCCCGAGGCCTCAAGCAACAGCTGCACATGCAACAACCAATAAACCACATTACGAGCATAAGTTCGTCCCAACTTGACCCACATTAGCACAACAACAGTATCCATACGTAAATCCACGAAGGAAATATCCAAAATCGACAACAAATAGTACCTTGCCGGTCACACCGTCGGGCTAGCCGGTCTAACCGCCTCGTGACATGCTGTCTGCCCGGCGGCACTCGGCCGGTCTGACCGCACGGGTTAACCGAACTCGCTCACTTCACAAAATCAACCGTCTATTAAACTCCAAATTCTCTTCACAAGAAACCAATCTTTGATATATAGAATATCGCAAACCACCGTGGCATTCATCACATAAAATCTAAATCAACTCCATGTTTCTACTAATCTATGTATTATATACTAAAAGTCCATTAAACTTCCTATAAACACTCCTAAGCCGCCACATGGCACTCCTACAAAAGCTATAAAGCCGCTATGTGGCACTCAAATAAATTATAGAAATTATGTGAAAAAAATATCTGACCATCGATTTTCATTTAAAACAGTGGACCTAGTAATTTTAACCATCAGATCAAAATAAAATCCCTCCTCACCCTTCTCTCCTTGGCCCACACTTACATACATTTTACGCCGACCTTTACTTCTCAACATCATACTTAACGTACGTACGCCTATCCTCCCCTCATTTTCCCCTTTTTTTTCTATTCTCTAATTAAGGTATTATTACGAGATTTGCATATATATTTTCTTGCATGAGCATCGAATTGTCTGTGCAACGTACAAGCACTAATATTTTTCTATGGATGATCTACACATTGATTTTATTATACGCTTGAACAGTTGTATTTTTTAATTAAATTAATCAACGAGCTAAGTTCTATATATATTCACTATATTTATTATGTTTTCGTTATAGAAATAGACATCCGATGGGTGATCTGCAATGATCTCATATCTAATCTGTAAGAAAAAAATGCCGTTTGAGATATAACTACGGAATACGGGATGTGAGTTCCTCCGTTACAAGCATAGTTGCTGGCCGATAGTCACATAGTCTAAATGATTATATATAAACAACAGACAGCTAAATGATTATATTTTTTAATATATTCAGTTTTTAGTTTGATCCATATAGACCTTTCTTGATATATATGATAAATATATTAGTAGACATAAATCCATATCCTTTCCACGACAACTAAACATCAATGACACGTTATATAAAAATTGATAACAAATATCATATCATCATCTAGTAGATGTCCATTACAACACCTCTATGTCTTTACATTTCACATCTAGTAATTAAAAAAAACCCTAAACATTTTGAGAAAAAAGCACAAGACCATTGGTTTTATTTAAATCGATGGACCCTTCCCTCTCCGAAAAGCTCAGGGCTCTCCTCTCCTCTTCCCCTTCCTATTAGCTAAAGTACATTAAACTTCCTACAAACTTTCCTAAGCTACCACATGGTACTATAATAAATTAGAGAAATAAAAAAAAATGAGAAATAAACAAAACATCTATGCCTCGATTTTCACTTAATACGGTGGACCCAATATTTCACAACATTAGATCTATCTTTGAAAAAAAAATCCTAAAACCCATCTCCACCGCCCCCCTTCCTCCTGGGCCACCTCTCCTCATGGTATGTACGTCCCTCCCTCTTTCCGTCTTTCCTTCTTTTAATTTTCTAGCTAACAAATTAATAAAAAACATAAAATTTCTAATAAATTTTTAGCCATTATTTTTTTTTAAATTGATGGACCGAGTAATTTTAACGATTAGATCTTCATCTGAAAATCTGAAAACAAAATCCGGTACATGCACCCTCACCGCCACCTCCATACGTGCACATGTACGGAGATACGTACTCCCTCAACCCTGCTAACTGTCCCCTCCTCTCCTATTTTTTAAACTAACTTCTAATTTTTTAAGCTAACACTCAATGTATCAAAAACTAATAATCAGATTTCTAAATGATCATAAATCTCAAGTTACATTTTTTCTTAATTTTTTAATTATTGTGTTATTTACAATTAAATACATAATTCGAGATCCATATACATGTCTCAAACTTCTAATATAAATGCTTCACAGGAAATCTTTATGCACCATATTAAACAAATATTAAATTTAGATCCTATAAACACTCCTGAATCACCACGTGGCATTCGTACCAACGCCCATAAACCGACATGTGACTCTCCGATAAATTATAAAAAAAATAACAGAAATTTTATTAAAAAGAATCTAACCATTGATTTTTTTAATATTTTCAATCATTAGATATAATCTTGATCTTAGCCTACTTAAAAACTTCAAAATGATCCCATCCTTCATTGCTTGATGATGCCATCCATGAGTCAGGCGCACGTACTCCGTGCATATGTTCCATTCACAAGAGAAAGCATGCGATTCTGGCTCAAATTGAAAAAAAGAACACCACATCATTTGACTTGGCTCAGTAAAAGAAAAAAGCGAATGAAAAATCATCTTAGTTTTAATTTGAAATAATTTGTCAGACCGGTTTTTACCAAACGAATACATAATGTTGACTAAATCATATCGAAGCTAGTGTGAAATAGTTATTACGGGGGAGTATCAGGTAACCTGGCATTCCTATCAATGACCTATATATGCTTGGGCGCTTTCTGTCTCTATCCATAGTTATTTCGCCATCTCCAACATGTCATTATTTTTCTTGTCATTGCTATATATCAACAAATGATCAGTACGATGACATACATATATGGACTTCTGTGAATGGTGTGCCAGTGCTCCGTTGAACGTACGGTTCAGTGCAATTTTTTCTAGCCATGTTTTTTGACGTCCGGTTTGTAGTCTAGTACATACGTGCACAAATATGGACTTCTGATGTTATATATATACATGTGCAAAAAGTTCGATTTTGTTTGATTTTTCTATTCTGGATTGGCTTCTTAATTAATATGCTACTAAATTATACTCCCTCCGTATTTTAATGTATGGCGCCGTTGATTTTTTGAACAACGTTTGACCATTCATCTTATTCAAAATTTTTATTCAAATATTAAAATATTTATGTCATGCTTAAAAAACATTAGATGATAAATTGAGTCACAATAAAATAAATAATAAATACATAATTTCTTTTTAATAAAACGAATGGTCGAACGTTGATAAAAAATCAACAGTGTTCTATATTAAAATACGGAGGGAGTAGTATGTTTCAGCTGAAACTAGCTAGGACACGTTCTTCTGCCTTGTTTACGTAGTGATGTCGTCCATGGCATAGGTGGGGGCTCGTGGACAGGTCTATCTGTAGCATTTTAAAAAGCTATCGTGATTCTCTTATGCAGGCCAATGGCCAGTAGACATACTGAAAAACAAAGGAGCGTTGGGTATAGACGGACCAGCATAGCATTTTTTAAAAGTAAATCTTTTTATAGGAGTATAGATGAGGATAACATTGATGATTACCACGTAATTGTCCAAATATTCTAAAGTAGGGGTGGTGGGAGGGGGTATTCTTAGCATGAAAGAAACCACGGTATGTTCATACAAACACTGTAACGGATGGTTAATGTAGTTTTGAGATGTCCTTTGGTCTGAAGGAACATGACAGGACTAGTCCACTTTTGAGGGTATTTGGTTTAGTTATAGGTGGAACCGGACCATCCTTAAAATGAAATATTTCTGTAAAATCCAAATCAGCCTTGCATTAAAAAACAAGGGATCAATAATTGATCATCAATTAATCCAATCTACTTATCTCACTAACATGTAGACCATACCGCCCCGCCCATCTGTAAAGAAAAATCAGGACTATCGACCCTTTTGCATGCTACACAGACATCTAGAACCATCCCATTTAAAAATAGGAATGGGCCCTTATCGATCCCACCTCATCCCAATCCAAACACACACTAAGATAAACAAACCAGTTGTGGAATGGACCAATAAAAACCAACAATTTTTATAGGCCTTATGCCATAGGATGGTGGCCAAAATGCGAATGAACATGTCTGTCCATCTGGATGTAAAAATGATTTTTTTTAGTCTGATACTGCCTTTCATATATCACGTTTCTATATATATATCTATGTATATATAGTTGCAATCGAATCCGTCGTGTATGGGTACGGGTATGGAGTTTCGGGCATCTGGTCGGGTATAGTTTTGCTCTACCCGTGCCCAACCCAACCCATTGCCATCCCTATCAACAGGGCACTAACTCTTATGTAAAGCTCATCATGCATGAGGTCACAGCAGGTATATAAATATGAACCATTAGATCAATAAACATTTCTGATCTGATTTTAGCCATCCTGGCCTTTTGATGAGCCATACACCAATTCAGCTATACTGCATTTGGCGTCAGAAGCTGTGAGAAGGAAGAGAAGTTTAGAATTATATTTAAAAGTTTTCTTAAAGTGCTAAACATATTTTTAATGTATTGTACTTATTCCTAATTATTTTAACGATTTTTCAATTAACTTGTTTTGTATTCTTTTATCTTAATTTTCTACATTTTTTTCCTTTGTCATCTCTTTTATAACATTTTCTATCCACATGTTTACAATTTTAGAAAGTAACCTAATTTTCCCTAAACCATTTTCTCTCTCAGCTTTTGCCATAAACCCTGTTAGAGACAATAATGTATAGAAACTTAGCTATGAATGTACTCCCTCCGTCCCAAAATATAACAATTTTTGGCTATGAATCTGGAGCTAAAAATGCTTATATTTTGGGATGGAGGTAGTAATATGCTAAGCATACATCATTTGAGTATGGACTTCCTAACCTTTTAAATCACTCCGATCTGTATATTATTGTCACACCCTGAAAATCGCTAAATTATAAAACGTTGTGAAAAAGGAATTTTTAGAAATTATTTAATGATTAAAGCAAGTGTGTGAATAAAATCTATGAAAATTTTGAACATTAAGTTGATATAGATAAAATTGTATTAAATATTTTTAATGTCCAAGTACTTTCTGGATTTTTCCCAGAATTATTTGAGCATTGGATGTATTTTTAATAAATGAAAGATCATTCAGTGATTAATTTAATTGGAAAAGTAATTCATAATTCTTTCTTTTTCCTCCTTTGGTTGTGAATCATTCCCGGTTCACTCTCCCTGTCCACGTTCGTCGTATCCGCCGACCCCTTTTGCCACCGCGGTTTCGTTTTGTATGACGAGCCGAGTCCTATTCTCTTTCTGGTTCCGTTTCCTCTTCCTTTCCCAAAACGGCACCGCATCTGTTTCGCCCCACCTTTCCTTTCTAGGCAACCCCTCCTCCCGTATCTTTTTCCCCTCCCCCCTCTCGGCCTCCTCCCAACCGTGCGCCTCTCCCCTCTCCCAGCCATGCGCCTCCCCTGCCCTCTCCCCTCCGAGTCCCTCCCTCTTCCCCTCTACCGTGCCTCCCTTGGTCCCACCTAATCCTATTCAATCTTCCCCTATTTAAGCCGACCCCTCCCCTCCTGTTTCCGGTTCTTTTTGTGTCGCAGCCGCCCCTAGCCTCCTCCTCCTCCTGTTTAGCCGCCTCCTCCAACACCGTAGCCGCCTCTGCCCTAGTCGCCGCTGCCGCTAGCGTCACTCCCGTCGTCTCTTGGTCGTCGCATCGTCTTCTCGTGGAGCTCTCCTCCTCTCCCCATGTCGTTTACCGTGTAGTTTATCCTAGGGATTTATCTAATCTAATCTAATCTAATCTAATCTAGTTGTTTGGCCCTAGCGTCGTCATCGGTTTCCGTGTGTGTCGCCGGATCGTTCATCGTGACCCTCCTCTCCGGTCGCTTTGGTTCGGTGAGACTTCTATCCGTGTTCCTCGGGTTAGGTTTCAATCCTCGGTCGTGTCCCGCCGCTGTTGCTCTCTAACCTAGCGCAGCGTTGCTATGTCGCTAGCTCTGCCCTAGCGTCGCCTGCGCTAGCTGCCTTGTTGCCGGCTGCGTCGCTGTTTGTCGCTGTACGTCGCCGTCGCGCTGCTGCTGTAGTGTGCCACCGAACCTGCTGTTGTGCCGCTAGCCGGTTGTCAATCAAGCCATACGATCTTGGTCGACTCGGTCGAGATTAATCTCAGCCGTCCAAAATCGATATAAATCCGTTCTTTTCTTTTCAATGGCATATTATCCTTTTTAATATTGTCATTACCAAATATGATATAATTATTTCGAGTGTGTTAATCTTTTGTCTCAGCTATAATTCATTTGTAAATTGTTTAATCAATTTGGATAGTCTTTTCTTTAATAGGTTTAATTGGAATTAAATCTTGTAAAATTCATATCTAATTCAATACGAACTCGAATGAGGTCGTTCAGTCTCATAATTCATCTAAATTCAAGCTCTACCTTTTATGAACTTTAATTGTACTGTTTTTTGGTTTTTATTAGTGTTTTTCTCGTTTTGCGTTCTAGGTTTAGTTTCCGTTGTTTCGGAGGATCGTGTTCGTTCTATGGAGAAGTTCCTGAAGACGAATTGGAAGACGCTTGTTTGAAGGCAAGTCACACAGATCCAAAACAACCCTTTGAGCATGTTGAACCGTTTGAAGCTAATGTTTTATTTCAACTTATGACATTATTTTCGGAATGTCATCGGGTGGTGAGCTTTCCATTAATTATGGCCGAAGATGACTTTTATTTTCCTATGGTTATAATTTGATTAGCTAGAACCTTATATATTGGATTGGTTCCAAGCTAAATGCTTATATATATATATATTTTTATATATATTATATATTATTGCTTAGCCGTGCTTAGAAACATTAGCTCATTAATGGATGAATTCATACTACATTATTATTTATGGTTTATATCTTAATGGTAGCTCACGATGGTAATCGTGTTATGATAATTAATTGATATTAAAACTAGATTAATGGTGGGTTGTGAGCACATGGTTTTGAAGGTCGTGCTCATGACAATTAAAGGACCGGTTCGCGAGCTACTGTTGTGAGACCTTACCGTGCCAACCACAAGCCAGCGTGGGCAACGGCTTTACCTTTTGTATAGCATGATTCATTATGGGGTGCCAGACTGTGAAGCGGCGAGAAGTCCGTGGGGGTCGCTGGGGAGTCTATTGCCTCTGGTTTGGAGGGGGAGATTATGATCCAGGAATGGTGCACTGTGGTGAGTTGTGTTGTGCGAAGGGTATTGTCATGATTTCCCCCTTTGCAGTGCCGTGGTGGTACTTCGGGGCATGCCAACATGTGTGGAATCGTGTCTTGTGGGTATAGTGGTACATCTCTGGCCAGAGTAAAACTATTCGAATAGCCGTGCCCGCGGTTATGGGCGAGTTGAGCAATGTTTTTCGTGATTAGTCCCACACTACTCATCAATGTTAATAATGTGATAATTAATTTGACTCCTGGTTTGGAATGGATAATTCCTGGTTTGGAGGTTTGATATGTACGACCGGGGTTGGTTGTTCAGGTTTGGTTGGGCCTGTGCAGCATGGGTGTGCTGTTCAGTGTTGATTAATATTGATGATTAATTACTCTACTGTTTTATAAATTCTCAACTCCTTGCTAAATGCTGCTTTTGCAAATGAGCCTATATTATGCCATCCTTTGGTATCCTTATGCACTTGCATATTTGCTGTGTGGCTTGTTGAGTATGTCATATGCTCATTCTTGCAAATAATCATCAAACCTCAGTTGAAGAAAAGGGTCCAGAAGGAGAAGACGTTTGGCTTAGATCCCAGTTGAGGTGCCTATGGGAGTGGAGCAGAAGCTTCGCTAGATTTTATTTTCTGCTGCAGTTTTCTTCATGGTGAGGACTAAGTGCCTTTTATGTAAGTGTTTATCGTTTTAGTTATTTTGATGAATCTGTATACTAAATTGTCAGTTTGTGTACCTCGGCTGATTCCTGGACGAGGGTTTTAATGCACAAATTAGTTCAGAAATTACTCGTGAATTTCTGGGCGTGACAATTATCACCAAGACACTTTCACCAAAAATTTTGGTAGGACCTTCCTTCCTCCTACAACCCTTTGCAGCAATGGCTCGGGCTGGAGGAGAAAAAAAGAGAGTACAAAAAGGTATTGATCTTTACTCCCGGTTGTTGGTAACACCAACCAGGACTAAAGATGCCCGGCGGCCTGACATAGCCTGATATAAAGAGAACCGGAACTAAAGATCATAATATCCCGTTGCAGTTCTTAACCGGGGCTAAAGATGATCTTTAGTCCAAGTTCACTTTATATCAAGCTATGTCAGACCGCCGAGCATCTTTAGTAGTGTAATACATGCATGTCACGGGCACATGTTACGTGGCACAGGAAAATGCATTGACGTATGTGTTGACTCTATTATAGACCCGATACATATGTGTCTGACATACACATGAGCAAATCTACACCACGGCATCCCATGCCGTTATGAGAACATGTGATTGATAATAAAGCGAATCACTAGACTCTCCGTTGCTTCGTCTTCCTCATGCTACACTTCATCCGTTTTCCCCACACCACTTCGAACACCGCCCTCCTCCCTCTCCTCCCACCTAACCCCAATGTTTTAAATAGCGGGCTAAGGCATTTAGCGGTTAGCTTCTAAAACAGCTATAGCGGCAGCTATAGCGGGCTAAATGGAGCTATAGCGGCTAAATTGTACATGAGAGCAAATAGCTAGAACCCTTCTCAAACAACTATAGCGGGAGATAGCGGCAGTTTAGCGGGAGATTTAAATCATTGCCTAACCCATCATCGTACGGAGACCAAATCTCTATCTTCTCCCATTCCTTGACTCCTCAATCATCATCTTCCTCCTTCCTCCCTCTTTCTCCGTCCCGAGGTGGAGCTGGGTTTAGGCAGCTCCACTGCAGACTCAACTCATGTAGCTAAATTTACAAGTTGGAGCTCTACTAAACAGGCCCTTAAAAGCTTTTTCACGAAAAGTCTAAAGTTGATTCCTCAAGTTTCACACACTCCTTTGTTCCCTTCCCATCTTACCCTAGCCCACCAGGACGGCCCAACCCGGCAGAACACATAGCTGAGCCAGCATTGCAAGCCAGACCGCAATCCGAAGCCAAGCAGTCGCCCTTCGGCTCGATCCCCTTCGGCCTTCACTTGGGTAGAACCTTAGTAGCCGCCAGAATTTACCCTTCACTGCCCAATCCACCGTTGTCCAAGCCCCCCTTGTGGCCAGCAAGCTCGCCACCAAAGTCCGTCCAACCCGCCGCACCTCGTCGCCGAGCCACACAGGACACAGCCGAGCCGTCGCTGCGTCGCGTAGTGGCACTCCTCCACCATGCGACATGGCGCATGGCCGGGTCCACTCGACGAAGTGACGTGATGGGACGGACACCAACGTCCCACGCATCACACGCCATGAACCCCGCAGGCGCCGATCCAATATATTGCCGCCACCCGCACTCCCTCTCTCTTCCGCCCTTGCCGCGACGCAAACCGGCCCGGACGTCCCCACGCCACCTCACCCGGCCACGCCCCTTTTCTCTGCTCGCGACACGCATGGGAGCACGCGCGATGACAATGATGCGGCGAAATTTCAAGCCAACAAGTACAAATTCGTCTCGACCGGCTAGCCTCATCCCTCTTTAATTTCCTCCATCCGCGCATCGCTGCTGTTCCACTCCGTGCCCTGCCTTACGTCGAATACCTCAGGTGTGCTCGCGCGACCAAGGAGCCGGCGCCAGCGAACGAACCGCAAGCCGTCGTCGTCGCCGGACCGTACATGAGGACAAACCGCGCGCGCACCCCGACGCTTGTCGTTCCGCCGCCCTCGATCGCCTTCTCCACCACTCCCATGGCCGCTCCAGTCCTAGCCCCTGTTGGCCACAGGGCAGCTAGCACTACTCGGTGGTCGGCCTTGGCTTCGCTAGCTAGTGTGCCTTGCACCCGAAGAAAGACCACCGCTGCCGCCGCCGCCACCCGGCCCCCAACCTCCACCGCTTCCACACTCACCCCCACCCGCCGTGGGCGCCGCCCAGAGTTGGTCGAGCTTCCCCGCAGGGCTTCCCCTGACTGATCGCACCACCCTCCAGCCTAGGGCGCCACTTTGTGCGCCAGCCCTAGGCACGCAGCAAGAGAGCAGAGATGGTGAAGTAGTAAGCTAAGGTGAAGAGAGAGGAGAAAGCTGAAAGCTGACTTGCGGGCCCCACCTGGAAAAACGTTAAATTTTAAACTAACTAGAAAAAATACCCATGCGCTGCAACGGTTCAAGTCTATTTTAATCTTATTATTATATGGTTTAGTTAAGATGAAATTCATTGTGAGAGTTCGCTTAGATATATATCTTAACTAATTAAAAGATTTGTATTTTTCCTTTCGTCACAAGGATTTTTCATGCGCATCTCCTCTTCAAATCCCACATCATCACAATCCAACCCAAAAACAAAATCTCAATCTCAATCCAAATCCAAATCCAAATCATTACAAAATCATCCAGGAGATGATGAGGAGATGGAGGGGCGAGCGGGAGCAACAACATCATCATCACACAAAAAAAAATACAAACAACAAATATACAACCCAACAACACCGGCGGATCGGGCCGAGAGAACGTCGGTGGCGTCGGACAGATCCCCTACCCAGATCCGCCCGTGGGTGCTGCCAACGTCGTCATCGCCACCGCCACCGCTGCCGAATCCAACGGAGAAGCTGCCGCCGCCACCTGATCCGCGGGATAAGCTTAGGGCGGAGGGAGAGGGGGTGGAGGACCGCTAGATCCGCCCATCGGAAACGCCGCCACCACCACTTCCTCCAGGTTTGCCCGCGGGAGCGTCGATGCCACCGCCGCGGGACAAGCTTGGGCGCGGAGGTGAGATGAGGGGGTAGAGAACAGTCGGATCGCGCGACCGGAAAAGCCTCTGCCGAGATCCGCCTGCCAGAAACAACACCGCCGCCAGCTCCGCCGGATTTGCCGGCGGGAGCCGCCGACGCCACCGCCACCGTCAGAGCTGGCCCGCGGGAGTAGTCGATGCCATCGCTGTCGCCTCCTCTGCTGCCAGCAGGGGATAAACGAGAGGGGAGGGGGCGAGGACGAGAGGGGAGGAGAGGGAGTGACCGAGAGGAAAGATGGAAAGGATAAGAGACAGGAAGGGCGGCGCTCTTTCTCGGCTGTTGAGAGAGAACGGGTTAGGTGTCACACCCAGAAATTCACGGACCAGAATTCTAAGCTGAATGTGCATTAAACCCCTGTCCAGGACCAGCCAGGGTACACAAATGACAATTGTTGACATACAGATCCACGTCTTACACAAAATATTAAGATTACAAATGCAGCGGAAAAGATAAAAACGAGCTAAGCCTGAAGACTTGACTCCTGCAGCGGGCGACTCCATTCCACAGGCATCCTTGACGGCAGCGACGAAACCAACCTCTTCGAGACATCTTCAACTGAGAAGGACTTCAACTCTGGTGAGAGGGAAAAGAGAGCAAGACTGAGTACTACCCACTGTACTCAGCAAGTCATACCGGAAGAGGAGCATGATGTAAGATATATCCAAGGGAGGCTAAAGGTTCTTTTGCATAAAGCTAGCATTTAAAAGCAGAAGTTGAAAGCAGTAAAACAGTTGGAGTAATTAATCCATATTAACCAATCACTGTCCAACGTTACACCACGTTGCAACAGGCCCAAACCACCACCTGAACTAACCAGTTCCAAAAGCTAACTAGGGTGAAACTAATCACCGTGGAATCTGGTCGACCGCCCATAACCGCGGGCATGGCTATTCGAATAGTTTTTATCTCTATCAGAGGTGTACAACTGTACCCACAAGCACAGCCCCACGACACGTTCCCGTGCGCCGACATGCACACACGACATACCGGAAAGAGGCCGTGACAGGACCCTTCGCATAACTCCCTTAACCGATCGCACCACACTTGGGTTCGCCCCCGTCCCAGCAGGCAACGGGCAGCCCCCCTTTCGTGCCGCGGTGAATCCGGAAGCCGATCAACTGGACACCCGGCCGACCCAACTCCATCATGCCCACCCTCGCCTGGGTACGTCGGCTAGAGAAAAGCTACACTACAAGCCCAGCCGTTGCCCACGCTGGCTTGTGGTAAGTACGATAAGTTCTTCCAGGGCATCCCGTGAACCGGTCCTTAACTGCCATGGGCACGACTAGCAAAACCATGCACCCACAGCCCACCATGACGTGTATTTTAATTAACCAACACCATTACGGTGGCACTAAACCAAAGCTATGCCGATAATCAAGTCTATGCTTTAATGTGATCCCCCTTTGTGCACTAGTTGAACTAAGCATGGCTAAGCATCTCCTAAACCAATATCTAGTCATTTTAATACCCACGTTATCAATGGCATAAGGTAAACAATATATGGCTGAGTCATAGGACACATCCACATGATATTGTAAAACAATGCAATATTTAATAGAAATGCGGGACATTTGTAAATTGGGTACAATATGATCAATTGTAATGCATGACTTGCCTTGCTCTCGCACTGATGAGACCACAGCAACGTCTTCGAGGAGCCGCGGATCGACGAAACGGCCGAAATCTACGCGACAAACAAAGCACGCAAGCAAAACTGCTATAAGACTACTGAAACAGAGAACAAAACCATTTTTAATGGATTCTACACATTTTTCTTGATTTACTGAGACTTGAATGGACTTAATCGGAGCTCGATGAATTAGTTATGATTTTTAGAAGATTATCTGTGTTTTACTATTAAAGAAAAGCCTAATAGAAAAGCCTTAATCAATTTATTGCGCAATATTGCCCAGGGCTGACGTCAGCAAGGGTGGGGTGGCGCCGACGGATGGGCCCCACTTGTCAGTGGCTCAAGGGGGGGGGGTCCACCGTGACCAAGTCACCGAGGCCGAGGGTGCTACCTGGCGGGTGGACCCACACAGGCAGTGGCTCAAAGGGGAGGGGAGACGCCCGGTCGGCTCGGCTCGCCTCAAACCGGCCGACCGGTTATGGCGAGGGCGGCGGCGCGAACGCACGGTCGCCGCGACGGCACCGGAGGCGCGGGAAGCGGCGGCGGATGACGGCGGCGCGAAGGCGGCGGCACACAGCCGAAGCGGCGGCTCGGCCGGCACGGCGCTAGGAGGGAGAGGAAGGGGAAAAGAGGGGGGAGGCGCCTCACCGCGAGTTGGCCGGCGTGGGGGGAAGACGACGGGAACGGCGACGGCGAGCGACCGAGGAACGGCGACGATAGGCGGACGAGCTCCGGACCTCCTAGGGAACAAGATGGGAGGGATTAGAGGGAGAGGGGTGGTTAACGGCGAGCGGATTCGCCGGTCGAAGGCGGCGGCCATGGGGTACTCACGGCGCGCGAGGAGAAGCAAGCTCCGGCGGCGGGATTGACCGGGGAAACGGCGGACAGGGGTAGCGCACAAGCTTGCAAACCCGGCGGCGGCGACGGCGCGGTGCGGCGACGGCTCTAGCGGTGGCGGAGTGCGGCCGGAGCTCGGCGGCGAGCGCGGATGGCGGGATGAGAGGCACGGGAGCATGGAGAGCTCGGGAGGGCTCGGCCGAGAAAGGAAAAAGAGAGACGAAGGTGCGGGCGTGCTTAAATAGGAGGGGGGGCGGCGAGTCGTGGCCGGGAACGGCGCAATTTCGCCGGAGTAGTGGAGGAGGTGGAGGAGGAGAGAGAGAGAGAGGCGGGATTCAAATCGAATCCCGTCCGTGCGGCGCGCGCGGGACGGGAGAGGGCGGGCGTGGGGCGGCGACGTGGGGACATGTGGGCGCGGAGTGGGCGCGGATGCGGAGGAAGCGGCGGCGGCGTGTGCGGCGGCGGTTTCGGCGGCGGATGGCGGCTGCGCGAGGTTAGGGACGACCGACAGGTGGGCCCCACCTGTCGGCGCCCGGGAGGAGAGGGGAGGTGGGATGGACTTCGGGAAGGGGAGGTGAAGCGGGCCGGCGCGGGAGGAATGGGCTGGGCCAAGAAAAGGAAAAAGGAGGGAAAAGAAAAGATAAAAAGAAAAAGGATTTTCCCAGGGATTTATATTGCACTTTGCTTATTTTTAATTGGTTAAAATTATTTCCAAGGCTCTGAAAATTCCACTAAAAATCCTGTTAGCGTATTTTGACATGTAGAACCCAAGAAAAATTCCACATGCCGATTTCGATTATTATTTGCATTTATTAATTTGAGGAATTAGCTCTAGGTAAATTAAACAATTTCTTCGGATGATTTATTTTTATGAATTTTGAGCAAGGGAGGGGTACTTCAGGGCGTGACAATAGGGGAGAGGAGGGCCTCGGAGAAGGAAAGAAGGAGCGAGGGAGAGGAAAGAGGGAAAGATAAAGAACGGGGCGGAAGTATCGAGGCGCGGAATCAAGACGCGTGTGCGCGCCGCTGTCTCCGCTTTTCTCTCTCGGAGTCTCGGTCGATGCGTGCAGCATAAGGGCACGCCTAATGGGCGCTCATACTCAGATACACTCCTCCCTCTTCTTCCCTTCCTCCTCCCCTTCTTCTCTTCCTGCTACAGTACACCACAAATTTTTTTAAAAAAAACAAAAAGTTAGAAAAATTTATGTATAGAAATACATATATAAAAAATTTTAATTCAAATTCAAATTTGAATCGGATATGTAAAATTTTGACTTATAAACTTTGGATCTATAAACTTTAGGTGTATAAACTAGATGTATAGAAATACTATATATAGAAATATTTGAATTCAAATTTAATTTTGAATCAGATATAATCAAATTCAAATTTGAACGGGTATATTAACTTTTGACTTTAAACTTTAGGTGTATAGATACTATATAGAAAATATTTGAATTCAAATTTCAAATTTGAATCATATATAATTCAAATTCAAATTTGAAACGGGTATATAAACTTTGACTTATAAACTTTAGGTCTATAAACTTTAGGTGTATAGACTTAGATGTATAGAAATACTAATATATAAAATTTTGAATTTAAAGTCAAATTTGAATCGGATATATAAACTTTTGACTTATAAACTTGGGTCTTAAACTTTAGATGTGTAAACTTGATGTGTATAAATTTTAGGTGTACAATTTTACTAAAAAGTAAAGTAATGTGGTGCCAAAAAAGGAAACCAGGTGAGGAGGAAGGGAGAGGGGGGAGCGAATCTGAACGCTACCCATCGCCATGCGATCGACGCCCATTAGATGTTTCGGCAGCACAAAGGGTCGACGCATGCAACATAAAAGCAAAGTTCTGTTGTTTGGTCCCTGTATGCTGTATGCCGTGGGACCCACGTATAAATGTTTTCAAAAATCAGCTAGAGTTCTTTTTTTCCGAGCTTCTTTTATTAAATTCATTTTTTTCTCCAATAGGACATGACTAAATAGTAAATACAATGCTGCTGTAAATTAGAAATAAAAAAGAAACGTGTTCTGTTTTTCTTTTTTATAGGTAAATGTAAAGATTTTAAGTAATATTTGAAAATAGTGCTGATCAAGTCCTCCTCCACCGACCTGCCATTGCCCGGGATCCGCTCAGCCGCTAGAATCCGCCGACCCGCCGCCATGCACCGGGAAGTCGTCGGATCTAGCGAGGATCGGGAGCGCCGGCGGCACCCCGATGAGGAGGAGTGGCACCGCCGGTGGGGAGGGGCGCGGAGAGGCAACGCCGGTGAGGAAGGGACGCGGAGAGGCGACGGCAGTGAGGGAGGGGCGCGTAGAGGCGGCGCCAGGGGGGATGAGGGGCGCGGAGGCGGCGGCCGTGGGGGAGGGGCGCGGGAAGGAGGCGGGATTGGATTCCTGATCGACTCGGATGGCGACTGAATGGATCGTGTTAGCTCCCTGCCGCCACCGGCGTGCCTCCCGTCATTCTGCGCAGCGACGGCCGCCACCTTATCGGCGTCCTCCCTGGTGGACAGCTTGTTCGCCGGGAGCACCTCTGCGCCACCGCCTACCACGTCCTTGAGTGTCGTGGCCTTGTTGATCTTCTCCCCATCGTTATTGGGTGGTGCCTCATGTTCACCTCGACGCCCTAAGCGTCGCAGAAACCACATAGGCGGGGATGACCCTGGAAAGGCGAATAGCCCCGTGGCGCTCATCTCGGTGCCCTGCACCCCTGCCACGTTGGCGGAGTCGACAGACTTGGATCCCGGGGAAGGTCGCCGATGGTTGTAGTAGTGACATATCAACAATGAGATACATAGCAAATCCAAATTCGTTGAGCTACACCTTTCAAATTTACCACCAAAGCTGGGCTCATCTGTAATGCTCCAGATCAACACGGCAATATGGAATTCACACGATTTACACAACTCATATGTATAAAATTTGGAGATATTTTTGTACACATGTGTTATAGGTACACAATTAATCTTACCCATCAATATTTGTTTGATATTCACCCGATGCAACGCACGGGCATATTTGCTAGTATTTTTAGAAAATCGTTGTCAGGGTTATGGATACCACATACCTAATAGTAGTTGACTAAATCTCGGTAGGACCCACCACATACCATGTCTTATACGGAAACAACCTTCGGATATAGAAGGAGTTCCAAATAAGGAAGGATGAATAGAGTTCTACATGGAAATGACAAAGACTACTCGGATTGTATCCATATTGGTTTCTCTAGTTCTACTTCGACAAGGGGATACTTATGGGTATAAATACAAGGCCCCCTAGGTGGAGAGGGGACACGGAACAACAGAAGCCACAACATGCAAGCCAACATACGCCAAGACAAGCCGCCGGATATCGACATCAAAGATATGCCTGGACCGACCCTATCCGGTACCTACAGAGGCCGGCCGTAGGGATCTAGCGCTATCTCTGATCTCGCCGGGCACGAACTCGAGGAGGAAGACTACCCTGTTGTCGACTACGAGTCAGAACTTCAGACAACCAAGTCGACAACAGTTAGACAGGCTACCTCAAATATTGTACTGGTGTGATTATGATGAATAAGAGCAACGACCGGCTTCGGCCAACAGGAGTAGGGTTATTACCTGACAATTCAGGGGCCCGAACCTATATAAAAATCCTTGTCTCTGTCTGTTTTACCTAAGTCTCACATATATCCTGGTACCAACGATCCCCATACCATGCAAATACCGGAACCACGACATCAAACGTCGACAGTGGCGCGCCAGGTAGGGGGATTTTTGGTGCTTCAAGGTTTCCACGAGATGGGTTCAAGAGAAGGATTCTTCAACAACAAACTACTCAACGATTTCGTATGTTGGGTGATATGACTCGAACGAAGTATGTTCTCCGACGGATCGGGATCTTCGTCAAGCTTCGCCAAGTCATCGCCACTATGGATTTTTTGACGAGGGATACTTCAACTACTTTGGATCTGGGAAGTCTAACCTGGCCAGAGTACGTGCCCCGACAAGATCGGAACCATCGTCATCAACAATTCGATCTCTCGAGATCGACCAAGCCTCAAGATACGCGGCGTACCAAAAGATGTCAGACCGTATGATGTCGAACGAGTACGCAACAAGGTAATTGGTAGATTGGTTTTTAAATTAATCTACTAATTTCGTAGATACATCTGGCATGTATCTACAAAGGTACGCAATATTTTATATGCAATTTATCGTACCTATTCGGATCATACAGCATTGTCAGATCTATAATTTATTATGTTTACCTAGAGCATGTTTTTTATACAATATCTATTGTGCGAGCGCTTCCGACGATAGGCCAACTATAGTCTAACGCTGGGGGCTCGCTCTATTTTCTTCTGTATCAATCATGCTTGTTTACGGTTTACATAATGCCTGATATTTCATATGCTCGTTATATCCTGATAATGCTAGAAGATCCATGCAGTTTTTTGAATACATACTCGATATTTTCCACTATATATCTTGCCTTCTAGAAAATATTTTTTAGGAACAATTGAGCACTCGAGTAGGTTGTGGTCGAGTACACCTCATTATTGAGAACGATCTCGACAAATGCGGAGTTGTCGCACCCAACCTACCAACGGAGACCGACGACCTATCTCATAGCACAGGCTATGGCTGGGCTATTTGAGAAAAAGGTTGTTAACGAATAATTGCTCGCGAACGATGTCGGCTTGATCACCCGACATGATTGCGGACGGTCATCCGGATATGCTACAAGTTGGGTATGTGAGTCATGCTGGCCACATGAGATGCACATGTAATAAACCAACTCTAGCGCCCCCATTGGTCGAGGTACGACTACGGCAGCAGTGCAGCGGTCCTTGCACCACGACTTCAGATGGTTGAGGTACGATTACGACTGGTCTTCGACCAGCAGCGTAGTGGTCCTCACACCACGACTTCAATCGGTCAAGAGATAAGGCTACTCCTGGTTCTTAGACCAGTAGGCTGTAGCGATCTCTCGTACATCGACATCAATCGACCAAGAGATGAGGCTACTGCTGGTTCTTGACCAGAGGTGTAGCGATACTCTTTATTTCTAGTGGTCAAGTTAAGGCTACACCTGGTTCTCGACCAGCGGTGTAGCGATTCTCCCACTATTTCCAATTTAAGTGGTCGAGTTAAGGCTACACCTGCTTTTCGACCAGCGGTGTAGCGATACTCCCACTACCTTTACTTCAAGTGGTCGAGTTACGACTACTACCTGATTCTCGACCAGCGATGTAGCGATTCTTCCACTATTTCCACTGTAGGTGGTTGAGTTAAGACTACACCTAATTCTCGACCAGTGGTGTAGTGATTCTCCCACTACCTTTACTTCAAGTGGTCGAGTTACGATTACTACCTGGTCCTCGACTAGAGGTGTAGCGATTCTCCCATTACCTCTACTCCAATAAAGTTGATATCAGGTACACAATATCACCAAGTGTTTTACCCAGAGATCCCTTACCACAACGACACCTAGAGTTGAAACCTATCCTCATGTCCCTTTACGCCGTCCTAACAAGGCCTCTGAGGAACCTAAGGGAACTTCGGCTGGGGACGCCCAGAGCGGGTAAGGCCTTGTCGGATCCTGTAGAGACAAACGACCATTTAAGACCTGGTCATGTAAGAGTTCTCGCCGTGCGTATTAAACAAGCCGTGTGATCGGAAATTGAGTTTTCCAACTTCACGGCTGGGGGCTAGGCTCAGTGCTTTTTCAACCAAGGCAGGTCAAGGGTCCAAGAGCCTTATCCTCTGAGAACGATTCTCCGATGATAAGGCTGGGGGCTATGGAGAGTGTATGACTCAACAAACTGACTGATCGAAGTCGGTAAAAGAGAAGACGCTCATATACAAAACATTGGTCTGTAAATTTAATTCATTTTCAGTTTTTCATACATATTATAACATGTCACCCTTTGAGCGTTCGCTCGGGGGCTATTTCTATCTAATATTCTTTTCTGAGTGTTGATTTTAGAAAAATTCTATTCGACATTGTCGAAGACTTCATGTCTCTATGGTTCTATACCAAGATCGACTAAGGCGAGTACGACAAATGTTGACAAGGCTCCGTCGCAGACTCTGCGCCTTCTCGTTCAATCGAGAACAGTTGGTGGATCTCGACAAGGAATACGGAATGAAGAGATGGTGTACTCGCCGAGATAAAATTTCTTGACTTCAATCCAAATTCTCGATTACAGCAAGACGAGAGACTTAGTCGTATGCTCTGTATTTTCTTAGTTGACGTCGGAGATTGACTCAGACAAACCCTATTGGTGCCCGCACGAGGCTGATAAGGGAAGTCTCAACGTTATCTCTGAACTCACCGAGAACGGTCACGAGAGCTCGATAACAGTTACTCCAAGGTCTGCGGTTGAGAATATGCATTTGTTCATTTGCAATGAAGTCGGGGGCTACTGTCAGGGTTATGGATACCACATACCTAATAGTAGTTGACTAAATCTCGGCAGGACCCACCACATACCATGTCTTATACGCAAACAACCTTCGGATATAGGAGGAGTTCCGCATAAGGAAGGATGAATAGAGTTATACATGGAAACGACAAGGACTACTCGGATTGTATCCATATTGGTTTCCCTAGTTCTACTTGGACAAGGGGATACCTATGGGTATAAATACAAGGCCCCCTAGGAGGAGAGGGGACACGGAACAACAGAAGCCACAACATGCAAGCCAACATACGCCAAGACAAGCCGCCGGATATCGACATCAGAGATATGCCTGGACCGACCCTATCCGGTACCTACAGAGGCCAGCCGTAGGGATCTAGCGCTATCTCTGATCTCACCGGGCACGAACTCGACGAGGAAGAATACCCTGTTGTCAACTACGAGTCAGAACTTCAGACCGCCAAGTCGACAACAGTTAGACAGGCTACCCCAAATATTGTACTGGTATGATTATAATGAATAAGAGCAACGACCGGCCAACAGGAGTAGGGTTATAACCTAACAATTCAGGGGCCCGAACCTGTATAAAAATCCTTGTCTCTGTCTCTTTTACCTAAGTCTCGCATATATCCTGGTACCAACGATCCCCATACCATGCAAATACCGGAACCGCGACATCAAACGTCGACGATCATGACCTGCAATTAGGAGTCCGATCGTCTCAAGTTAGCATGCGAGTTTTTATAAACAGATTTCTTATATAATTCCTTATCTATTACTAAAAAGTAAACGATCTTAAAAACTGACTCAAATGCGGATGTGTATTTCTAAAAGCAAACAAACTTAAA
This sequence comes from Oryza longistaminata, assembly GCA_009805545.1. Lineage (NCBI taxonomy): Eukaryota > Viridiplantae > Streptophyta > Magnoliopsida > Poales > Poaceae > Oryza > Oryza longistaminata. Next base: position 21,694,905 of record CM020182.1, on the reverse strand, counting down.
AATCGACTCATACACGGATGACGTACCAAAATACCGGCAAAAACATCTTCAATTCTTATAATAGTAGAGATAGAGATTAAGAAGATTAAGTTAATGAAGTTATTAATAATATGTTAGTAGGGCCACACCGGGTAATACAACCTGTTTAAATCATGTTTAGATTGTGTGTCATTGACATGTGGGCCCAAGGATTTTTAATTGGTCAAACGACTGGTCAACACTTGTCCCTGGCTCCACATGTCATCGGCTCAGTACCTTTCTGTAAAGAATGCTTTGCTAAATAAAAAAAACTGCTGGCCCCACCAATCAGTGATATAAGGTATTTTGCTATAGGAAATATATTTCCGAAAATAGGAAGATGGCTGAACAGTACGATTTGATAATTAATTTGATTTAATTCAAATTTGAATATTTGGAATGCCATAACTAGCTCATTTTAAACTAGGTTTTCTTACAAAATCAAGACATACCCAATGGCACAATCCCCTTTTTTTTCAAGGATTTCGTCCACCGAGCATGATACATTTGTGAAGAAGGATAAGCTGCAACCATTGACGAGGAGTCGAGCAAGGCAAGTAATGATATAAAAGTAGCCGCCTGGATACCTCGGGAACATCAGGACTCTTCTCACTGCCGGCTCGAGGTAGGGTTGGGCGGCGCCAGGGTGCATGAGGGTTCATACCTAGTATTTGCAGCGGGTGCCGCAATGCAAGGGGAACAAAAAAACGACAAGTCTCATGTGTTGGGTGTGTCACAGAGTTCGGGGTGAAATGCATATATCCACTGCAATAACATTTTACATTAAAAACCTACTTTGTTTTTCTCTAAATTCTAAAACTTTAAATAAAATAATTCAAAAACTCAACAAAGTACTGGGTAAAGAATCGAAATGATTCATTTTTGGAAATACCACTGGAGTACTGATATTTCGTGGGTCATGCAAAAATAATATTAGTCCCGGTTCAAATAGGCATCGGGACTAAAGATCACTTTTTGTCCCGGTTTAAAAGCCCAATGACACTTTATGATCATTTGTAGTCCCAGTTCAATAGCTGTCAGGCAGTGTCAGGCCCCCAACGATCTTTAGTCCCAGTTGATTTCACCAACCAGGACTAAATATCTCTCTCCCACATCCTTATCCTCTCTCGCCTCGCCTCTCTCGATCTCCTCCATTAATTTATTATCTCTCTCGCTCGCTCTCTGTCTCCTCACACGTCTCTCACCTCTCTCTATCTCGCTCGCTCGCTCTCTTCGCCTCTCTCTCTTGCTCGGTCTTTGTCTCCTTGCCTCTCTCTATCTCGCTCCTTCTCTCCTCCTTCGCCTCTCTCTCGCTTGCTCTCTGTCTCCTTGCTTCTCTCTCTATCTCCCTCGTTCTCTCTATCTTTGCCTCTCTCCTATCTCCACTGGCAGGAGAAGCGGCAGCGGCGGCCTCCCCTCCCTCCGCCAGATCCGGTAGGAGGGGATGCGGCGGGGCTGGGGAGGAGAAGTGGCGACCGGGCGTGGGAAGGCGGGGGCGGCGGTGGTGGTGGCCTCATGCTCCCCTCCACCAGATCCGGTGGATGGGGGGTCGAGCGGCGGTGGAGCGACGACGACTCGACGGGCGTCGGCGCCACCGTGCGGCAGGCGAAGGAAGAATTTGTGATGTATTTGTTTTTTGGAATTTGTGATGTAGTTGATATGTGAGTGAACCACTGATGTATTTGTGATGTATTCTTTTTTTTAGAATTTGTGATGTGAATATGTGTTTTGGGGATGTAGGGAGCAACTCGATTTGGGCAAATCAAGATGCAAGCAGTAAAAAACAAATAAAAAAAGATAAAAAAAAACCTTTAGTCACTAAAGATGGTAACGCCAGCCACGTGCTGCTACCATCTTTCACTAGAACGGATACCCTCATCTCAATCGGGGCGGTAAGCCCCATCTCAATCGGGCATGGCGTCCGTCACAGGCTAGAAGTCACTGATGTGAAGAGCTATCTCAATCGGCAAACGGCCGTCACGGATGATTCTATCTCAATCGGCCCTAAGTAAAGCCCGTCACCGATAGCTTTGACCCAGAGACCAGTCAAACTATACCCGCATAGATGACATATCTCAATCGGGCCATAACTAGCGCCCGTCACAGATGACCCTTATCTGTGACGGCATTAACGCAAAGTTTAATGCCCGTCACAGATGAGTATAATCCAAAAATAAAAATTTTAATTTTTTGCTGGCTAGCCCACTCCAGACGGGGAAGTTAAACTTCACGGTCGGTCACCCATCCCAAATTGCTCCAGACCAAGACTTAATCGTCAAAGTTCTTTGGAGATTTGCTTCCGGAAAAGTAGTTGTACATGTTGGTATGATATTCTATTAATCCTATTATGCCCTAGGCCAGGATGTAAATTGGGGTTATTAATTATTTCAAATGGAAAAGTCACCAAAACCAAAGTTGTAGAACTCATCGAGGTGCAAAATTTTTATTTTGGTCATTTCTCTCATCTGACTCTATTTAAACAATTTGAAATTTGAAATTCAAGTTTAAAAGTTCAAATAAAATTTTAGATCAGTGAACGACTTCAACTGAAAAGTCATCAACAACAAGTTGTATAACTCATCAAAATCTTTAACTTTTATTTTGGTCTGTTTTCTATATAACATTTTTTGAACCGTTTGAATTAAATTTGAAAATATGACAACTTCAAACAACATTTTCAAATACAAATGATATCAACTGAAAAAGTCATAACAACAAAGTTGAATAACTATCAAGATCTAAACTTTTATTTTGGTCATTTCTTCATACAACAAAGTGATAGTAACATTGTTCACAAAATTGACATATCTTTATCTTGTTTTATAAACTATAACACATATATGTAAAATTTATGAAATAATTACTAACATTTCGTTGGATGAAGAAATAACAAAAATAAAAGTTTTAGATCTTGATGAGTTATTCAACTTTGTTGTTGATGACTTTTTCAATTGAAATCATTTAGTATTTGAAATGTTGTTTGAAGTTGTCATATTTTTAAATTTGAATTCAACACTGTTCAAAAATGTTATATTGAAAAATAACCAAACTAAAAGTTGTAAATATTGATAAGTTATACAACTTTGTTGTTGACATTTTTTCCCATTTAAATCATTTTACCCCGTAAAATTATTTTGACACATAAAATGAATTATTATACTGCACTAAATTATTTTGCTATAGTCAACTTACAAAATAAATATTTCATATGAAAAATGGAAAAATAGTCATCGGTGTTGGGCTTTAGTTAATGCCCGATAGAGATTAAGTATTAAGCCCGCCATTGATGAGTCATCTGTGACGGGCCTAGTTGTTATCTCAAACGGGCCTAAGTTGGTGCACGTCACAGATGATGGTCATTTGTGACGGGCCCACAACTTGAGGCCCGTTTGAGATATGGAATGTTATCTCAAATGGGCCTAAAGTTGTGGACCGTCACTGATGATGGTCATCTGTGACGGGCCACAACTTTAGGCCGTTTGAGATATGGGATGTTATCTCAATCGGGTCTAAAGTTGTGGCCCATCACTGATTAGGGTGTCATCCGTGACGGGCTTAAGTTTTATGCCCATCTAACATGTCTGTGCGACCATATCTCAATCGGGCACTTTTCGGCCTGATTGAGATGACTTCCTTGTGACGGTCCGCTATATTTAAGCATATTAGAGCCCGTCACAGATAGAAGGATCTGTACTAGTGTTTAGTCTCGGTTGGTGTTACCAACTGAGACCAAAGATATCCATTTTTAGTCCCGTATTGGGGTCCCGGTTTGTAACCCGGAAGTAAAGGGGTTATAAACCAGGACTAGAGATGTCTATATATATATTAGATGTTTCATGCATATATATGCATTTTTGGATAGTCATCTTTGACGAGTTACTATATTGGCAACCACCCAACAATTGCGCCCGCGCCGGACAGAGGGTAACCTTTGTCAGGTGCATATTTTGATCCGTCACAAGTGACTCTATCTCTGATGTGCGTCAGCTCATGGCCTCATCTATAACGGTCTCCATTTCAACTCATCAAAAAAGAGACCATCCGTGACGTGATACTTCGTCCCATTACATGTGGACCGGCACGGCTAGCTGTGCCGATCTGGCGAGGAAAAGAACAAAATTGCCGCTGTCACAGGCATAGGGCCGCGGTCGATCACCTTGCGAGCATAGTAAAAAAAACCAGGCTGTGCTATTGGCCAGGTGTTAACTGGTTAAACCAGGCGGCTTTTAACGAGGTTCGAAGGCCCAGGAGCACTAGTTGGCAAGGTCCATTCTTTGTTAACAGGATATGTGTAAAAAATATGCTTCAGTGGGAATTCGAACTTGGTTGACCGCGTGCCAGTCATCATTTGAACTTTGCTGTTTGTTGTGTCAAGTAATCCCTCCGTCGAAAAAAAAAACTCAACATAATAGGGGATGTGATTCGTTGTCCTACGAGGGGTCACGTCCCTTTCTATATTGAGTTTTCTTGGATGGAGGGAGTACTCAAAATAAGTGCAGTTTTCTACTATTCATCTTCAACGTTTGACCGTTCATCTTATTTGAATTTTTTTTATGATTATTATTTTTATTGCTATTAGGTGATAAAACATGAATACTACTGTATGTGTGACTAATTTTTTTTATAAAATTTTCAAATAAGACGAACGGTTAAACATTGGACACGGATATCCACGGCTGCACTTATTTGGGAACAGAGATAGTAAGAAATATACTACCTCCGTCCCAAAATAAGTGCAACCATGGATATTCGTGTCCAACGTTTGACCGTCCGTCTTATTTGAAAATTTTAAAAATATTTAATTACACATAAAGTACTATTCATGTTTTATCATCTAATAGCAATAAAAATACTAATCATAAATTTTTTTCAAATAAAACGAACGGTCAAACGTTGAACGTGAATAGTGCAAAACTACACTTATTTTGGGATGGAGGGAGTACCAGATAATTAGATAGTACGGTTCTGCAGGTGAACCAGTGGTCGGCCGGAACCCTGGCCTGCTGGTGAACCAGCAGCTGCGAGGGTTAGAGCTCCGGTCCGGGTTTTCTCAGTATGCTTCAGAGCGACATCAACAGGGTAATTGAGGAACATAAAGAGCACAAGCTGGTCCTAGATCAGTTGGCCGGTGGGTAACGTACGGTTGAGCTGAAGCCGGGTCCATCCTCCACCTCCGGCGCACACGCCGGCCATCTCCGTGGGAGGGACGTGGCCATCCCCGGGACCCCGGCATCGTACTCCTCCGCCGCCGGCCTCGTCGCCCAGCTCCACGGCGCCGCCACAGCTAGCGTTTGTCAGCCTCCGCTGCTCGCCGGGTGCCCCTTCGACCACGCTGCTTGGGACAGTGGATCAACAGTACAGGCCGCCACCGCGTCCACGCTGCATGGCCTCATCTTGTACGGGCCCTCGTCGCCGGTGCTCTCCACTACCTCGACCTCTGTGTGGAGCACTTGCATGTGATTGCCGTGATCTGTTATCAAGCTGGCCGAGCTACTTTGACTCGATCACCCGTTCAAGCACCTGGCTACAACGACACCCTACTGTCGATTGTCTTCGAGCACATCTCACTACTACAGAACTCTCGTAGCGACCGTCCTTATAGGTGTCGTTCATTTAAAACCGACACCTATGACCCTTTTCCTACCTCCACACGATAAAAAAAGAGTAGAATTAACCGACACCTTTGAACACTATAGGTATTGGTTCTATTAAAAAACGGCACCTATACTATAAGTGTCGGTTTTTTGTTTAGGTATCGGTTATATAAAAAACCAACACCTATAGTATAGATGCTGGTTTTTAGAACCGACAACTATAATATAAGTATAGGTGTTGATTCTATTAAAAAGCCCGACACCTATAGTATACTATAGGTGCCGGTTTTTTAATAGAACTGGCACCTTTGAAAAAAACCGAGCCGGCCTCTTTTTACCACCCACAGCACATCCTTATCCACCCCACCAATACTAGCGACATCCTTATCCATCCACCACACTGCGCCATCCATCCATCTCTCTTTCCCTCTCTGATCTCTCTTGCCCCTCCTCTCACATTGCGCTCGACGGTGACAGAGTTGTGGCGGCGGCCGACGGAGAAGCTAGGATGGCGCGGCGGTCCTCGCCGGCCCGGGGCCCCTCCCCCCCTTATCTCCTCCTCCAGGGCGGCTCGGCGGTGGAGAAGGTGTAACACCCAAAAAAAAAAGGTTTGGTTGTTGGTTTTGAGTTGCTTTACAGAAGTAAATAAGTTCGATAGAAATTAATGGTAGAAAAAAAATACCTATAGAAGTGGGCCAACCTGGGAAGTCCCATAAACCCAGCCCTTTGTTTCTCCTCTAATACCCTAGAGGAGGAGGGGCCAGATTCCCACTTCTTTCCCCCAAACGACGCCAACACTGCCGCCCCCTCCCTCCTTTGTACGGTCTTGGGTGTTCTCTCCTCTCCACGAGATTTCCACTTTCATAGATCTGTTGCGTCGTATGGTGAATCAAGAAACTAGTTGCAAAAATGGAATGACAAGGAGGAGAGGAACAAGAGGAGTGGTGAATTGGCGTTACCCGTCATCTTTATTCTTGTTCTCCATAAAACCCTAGGTGATACTTCCCCACTATTTTAACGTTGTTTTAAGGTGTTTTTAGAGTTATAATTCGTGGGTAATTAGGGTTTAGATAAGGAGGTTTTGTTGCTATAATTCGGATTGGTAATTCTACTCCCGGGCAGATTTACAGGGGTTTGGTATTTCATCAACTAGGATATCAAAATGGCTTTTTTTGAAAAAGTGTATAACTAAGAAGTTGTAGAACCAAAGGGCGCGATTTTATCTCAAGTGGTTTAGGAGATATGAATTTTTGAGTATGTCTATTGTTTTTATGTCATAATCTAGATAGCAGTAGATTAAACTGTTTTTAGAGGGGCTAAATAGATGAATTAGCTTTTGTGGCTATAAACGAAGTTGTAGGTATTACTTTAATCTTTCCATATTGGTAAAGTACATATTTATTGGATTTTTAAATCTTGAGATATAGAGTTTTTACTCTCGGCTGTCTGAATTTCTAGACAGATGCTAAACCCTATTATCAAGTAGGAATTATCCCCTAAAATGTCAAAATTAAAATATTGTTTGCACATACAGGTTGTAGGTCTTTGTCTGTAGATCATCAGAGTATATTTATTTCTATCCATAATCTTTGTAGTTTTAAAGATACAAAAATGTGAAGCAGCAGTGCGGTAGTTAGTCGAGAGCAACTTTCGTTGTTTCGTACGTTTTTGGGTTGGGGACTACGAGTGTTTATTTTAGTGCACTGTATGAATTTGAGAGTTTGTATTCTAAGGTTATACTTATGAAAATAGGTTGTGGTTCTCCGGATCATGCATGGCATCGTCTCTTCATTGTACGAGGCAAGTAAACGTAGCGATGGTTTGCTACAGCTTTAACCTGTTATTTTATTCTACATTCACTTTGAAAATATATAATATCAACCGAGATATTATTATTCGTTACATCGAGGATTTACCTATCTGAATCACACATTGATTTTTACACTATATATGGTTATACTTATGCTCTTGGTTATAATACCCTTATACTGATCTCCATCGAAGGAATGTGGTTCCGATGTTCTACTCTGGAATTCATACTGCATTTGCATCACTTGCATTGCATTTGAAGTTATGTCGTGAACCTATGGTTGCGACCGTACCGGTACAGCATCATATATTGTCGTAATATGATGCAGCTTCGGCAGGAGTACATATCATTGCATTGCATATGCACTTATTCACCTTGTTGGGTGTTAAGGCAGGAGTACATATCATTGCATTGAATATGCACATATTGCAGGATGTTATGAGAATTATCGATTGAAGATATCTTTGGGAAATGTTTTCTTCTCTGGGATTTGTGAGTATATGAATTTGATTGGTGACGCTATGATGCTTTAGTCCTTGGATATTGAACTTGTCTTTATGTGAATCATAACGTGGTATTTAATTAGTTATATAATAAACATGTGGTTTAAATAGCTTGTTAAAGCTGTTTACTTGCTGAGATTTATTCTCATCCCCTTATAGTCTTTTCAGGTACTTGTTGTGACATGTTTGCATGAAGGGATGGGATTAGCTTCACAGTCGTGTGACATGATCTCACTTAGTCATGAGTATTGTAATATGCTGATAAGATTACTTGTGTTTAGACATAATGGGCTAATTAATTACTAGAGTTGTTGACCATTGGTTAACTACTTTTTTCAAGCCTATCCCTACATGTCAGTCAATTGTTGTATCATAACCTTAATCCATATGTTGATGCTTCCGCGATGTTTTATTGTCTAAGGTAGTTGTTGCCGAAATTTGCTTGTTTTGGCACTTATGTATGGTTGTTTAGTGGCATCCCAGTCTTATGTGGTTTTCTGGGGTGTTACAAAAGGCCAGCCGACGCGGGCGAGGAGGCGGCTCGGTGGAGAAGGCTGGCCGGGGCGGCGGCTGACGGCTGGAGGAGGCTCGCCCCACTCGCCTTCCTCTGCTCGCGCTCGCGGTGGCGCATGTGAGGTAGAGGCTGGTGCGGAGGACCTTGCCCGGATCTCGCCGGCCTCCTCTCTCCCAGGGGACCTCGCCCCCCTTCCCTTCTCCTCCTGCACGGTGTGGGGTGGCGGCCGACGCGGCAAGGTAGCGGCGCGGTCACTGGATCTCGCCGGCCCCCTCTCTCCCAGGGGACCTCCCCCTCCTCCAGTGCGGCGTTGGGTGGCGGCCGCCGGCACGGAGGCCGACGTGGCGAGGTGGCAGTGCGGAGGCGGGCACGACTAGGGGAGGCGGGCACGGCTAGGTGGTGGCGTGGAGGCCGGGCGAGGTGGTGGCGGCGACGGTGGAGAAGGCCAGTGGCAGTGTAGGTGCCATCGTTTTTTTTATTTTTTTTATAGTATAGGTACCGGTTTTAGAACCGGCACCAATAAAATTGAGGCAAAGGTTTCGACCAATAGGTGCCAGGTGGGAAACCGGCACCTATAGCTAATTCCCACCCGACACCTATAGAGGTTTCTTTACTAGTGTCTACTACGCCATCAAGCTATGAGTTTCCATTGTGTTGCTCCCGCGGGCCGCAGTGCCGCTGCCCGTGGTCCTCCTCCACTGGTTGTTTGTAGTGCTAAGATGCTCCCTCCTCTGCATGTGTTCATCACCAATGACTTACTACCGCTGCATTCATATGGAGTTGTAGATGGGTCGTCCCTTTGGATCACAACATTACCGCTCTCATCGTTTTCATTGCCATTCGTGCATCGACGCCCTCGTCGTTCACACTGGTCATTGTCAGCCGCTCGGGTTTTTCATCATCTACTTCGAGCATTGTCACTGCGTCTCCAAGCTGTCGCTATCGCCGTTCCAGGCTATTGGTCAAGCTGCTTCATCTTCATCTTAGTGCAGCATGTCTCATTGCTATTGGTCAAGCTGCTTCGTCTTCACTATTCTCTGGCAACTGTGTGTTGCTCCAGTAATTCTCCCTCAACGCCCTTCTTGCGCCGCGACCATCTCAGAGGCCTTCTCTACTAGTCTCTTCCGACATTGGCGTTGATTCATGCTGGTCTCCTACCTCGCCCGTGTGATAGTGGCAACCCTGTTGCGGACATTTGTCCCCGCGTCTAGCAAACCTGGTGTGACATCTCGTCCTCCATGGTTCAACAATATCGACTATTCGGCATCATCTTTTCTAACGACTATCGCGATTGCATCACCATCATCATCTTCAGTGCGTTCTGACCCACGACCACTCTACGGCGCCCCATGCACACCTTACGACTCTGCTACCTCGACATCAGTTTCCTGACATTGCGTACATCGACCAAGGCTACTCTACACACAGCTTCATCGACCATGGGTCCCTCAAGTTCTTCGCTTTGGCTATTACAACTATGGAACAAAAGGCTATCATCTGTGTTGAGCACTCTCGCCAGTTTTTGCTCCAGTCTAAGCGTCCGCGCTGCTCACGGTTGGACTACGGGGATATAACAGTATACATAGTTAGAGATGTATTATGATAGAGTTGATTGTGTGGACTATTTCCTTATATGTAATCTTTCCTTATCTCTTCCCCATATACTTCTCTATATACCATCCTCTGAGGCTCAATACAATGTGTCCAATATTCACAGTATCTCCTCTCCCTATACTATTCAACAATTAAGTGTTCTAGTACTAGGACTCTGGATGAAGAAGGAAATTCTTATATATGCAAGACTAAGTAGTAACCAATAACGTATACATGGTGTGTGGGTTATAGGTTACCTTCATTTGTTGCGTGCCCCATGAAAAGTGAGTAAGGCAATAGGCGATGATAGCAATGTCCGTCCTTTGTATCCCTTCACATTCGGTATACAATAGAGCTATAGGTTTGAGTCTCTTGGCATGGGTGAACTGGTGCCTAAAGCAATCCATGCAGTTTTACCTTTACCTTAAGGTTTAGTTAATTAAACCGTAGGAATACTCTCTAATCTATGCCTATCATTTGTTGTTGTCCTTGGATAGAATCTTGTTCTTAGATATACATACACGTTCATTGTGATTTGATACCCTTAGAATACTTTAAGGTGAAATATATCCATGTGCTGGCGTATCTACCTATGACCGTAACAAATACCAACACTCCCGAGCCCAATGACGATGGGTCTGCCCTTCCTTGGCCATCACCACCGCTCCCGCTATCCCTGACCTCCCGGTGACGAATGCCCCGCTCCCTTGGGCGCTGACGATGGATTCGCCACTCCCATGGGCACAGGTGGCGGAAACTCTGTAGTTCAAGCCTGCCGCTGCTCCTCAAGCCCATTGTGTCGCCGCCCGAAGTGCTGTGGAGGCCGTACAGAAGTGGAGAGAGAGGATGGTGAGGGAGATGAGTGGGAGGAGAGAGAAGGGGAGAGGAGAGAAAAAAGGTGATGTCGGATTGGTTGAGGAGTGTAGGAGTAAGGGGAGGAAAAAAGAGTGGAGTGCGGGTGTTGCGGGAACTACAAGTGGAGGAGAGAAAACTCTGCTCTCGTCCAAATCGATTTATGCATGCAGATGATTTCTTAAGAGGTAGTATTTACGAAAATAGCCTATTTTCACAACCGGACCTCTCAAGTTGTCTGGTTGCAAAAATCAATTTTTACATGCGGACCTTTACTGAAGATCGCTAGTGAATTCTCGCAGGTTTATAAAAATAAAGCGGGGTATCTGCAAAAAGTAGTTTTTTAGTGGCGAAGCACGAATCGTGAGGAACACCAAACGGCTGCAAAAAAAGTACCCATGAACTGAAGTATACATATTGTGATAGTCCGGCACGGCGTCGCACCCGCAACGGTAAAGTAAGGTGCTCTCTATAAAACATGTACATCTCAGCAATAGACTAGATTAATAGTAAACCACCTTAATAGTATGTCTACATGGGTATCTATAGCTCTCTCATCCATTGCCTCGTTTTTCTCTATAGACGATCTCCACGTTAGTAGATAGCTTTACTCTCTCTCTTCATTTAATCTCTTCCAAGTAGGAAAATATGATGACATGGATCTCTTGTAGAGAGCTTATATATAACCATTGCGGGTGCCCTTAACAGCAACAGTGCTAATTTATCATTCAAGAAAGCAACTGCTACCGAATAATAAATTCCAAGAGAATACAAATAATACAACGAAACAGATCTATGTCCTCGCAAACATGTGGGAAACCACACAATGCTAGTTTATTACAGAAAGCAACACAAATGAAGATGAACGACAAACGTGCTTTGAAGTTGGAGTTGACGACGAATGATGGGTCTCTATCACAGTATCACTATCAGTCCCTGAAGAAACCAAAGCTCGAGTTGACGACGGACACGCCGCCGTCGACGCGCAGGTTCTGGCCGCTCACGTACCGCCCGTCGTCGCTGGCGAGGAACAGCGCCGCGGCGGCGACGTCGTCCACCTTGAGTCCAACGCCCTTCAGGTTTGCCGACTTCTCCATGATCGCCTCAATGGCGTCGTTGTCCATGTCCATACCCATGGCGGCCCTAGCCAGCGGCGTGGCGACCGCGGCGGGGGAAACGCAGTTGACGCGGATCCCGTGCCGGCCCAGCTCGCCGGCCGCGTTCTCCGTGAACCCCACTAGGGCGCGCTTCGACGTCGTGTACGCGTGCGACGCCGTGCCGGACACCGACGACGACAGGCTCGCCGTCGAGATGATGCTGCCACGGCGCGCCGGCGCCATCACCCGCGCCGCGTGCTTGGTGCGAGGAACGGGCCGATCAGGTCACGGCGAGAACGCGCTCGAAGTCACCTTGGTGCACTCGGTGATCCTGAAGCACGGCGGGCCGGTGACGCCGGCGTTGTTGAACATGACGTCGAGTTTCCCGAACGTGGCGACGGCGTGGTCGACCGCGGCGGCGACGTCGCCCTCGTTCGTGACGTCGCAGTGCACGTAGCTGGAGGCGTCCGGGCCGAGCTCCGCGACGAGGCTAGCTCCGAGCTCGTCCTGGATGTCGGCGACCACGACGCGGGCGCCGTGCTTCACGAACAGCCGCGCCGTGCACGCGCCGATGCCGCTCGCGCCGCCGGTGATCACCGCCACCTTGCCCACCAGCCTGCCACGACCACAATGACGCGTACGTACGCATCACGAATTTTCCTCGATTAACGCAATGCATATATATTGTATCAGTACTTCAGTAGTAGAGCAAGAAGATCGAAAAAAGCAAACAACTTTTCATACTTCCTTGTTCAGCAGAAACAATGGGAGCTGCCTGCCATGGCGCCTGAATACAAATAGCAAGATCGATTGCTGTCCGAGAAGTGATTTTGGATGGATGTTTTGTGCTGTCTGAGAAAGTGGTTTTGTGTAGCTGTTGCTTGCTGCTCTTATTTATAGCAGTTTGTACACCGGCCTGCTTCCTCAACTTGACTAGATATTCTTATTTCGAATATACAATTTTTTTAGTTTATTTCGAAGCCGGCTGAAGTTTCGAAGTGACTGCCTGACTGTGGCGTTTACAATTGTGGAATTGAACATCACGTGCATATTCAGTTCAACCTGATTCTTTTCCCTGATTGTTGACCAACATTGCGCATTATATTGACTGCACAGTATGTACAAATCATCCATATATCTGCACAATATCAATATGTACAAATCATCCATTATTTATGACTGGCCACAGGCATGTGATTGGACTTTTAAGTATTCTGTTGTATATTTCCATGCAAGGAGGAGGCCCGACATGAATTAGTTCCTGGTGAGCATAACTTAATTAACTGATCAAATTTCCTTGTAATGGAAACAATACGAAATTTCCTGTGAGTGTCTATGTTTTATAAAAAACAAAATATTCTACCCAGATACTCCTCCCGTCCCAAAAAAAGACAAACCCTGGGTTTTCGTGTCCAACTTTGACTGTCCGTCTTATATGAAATTTTTTTATAATTCGTATTTTTATTGTTGTTAGATGATAAAACATAATTAATATTTTATGCGTGACTTGTCTTTTTAATTTTTTTATATTTTTTTCAAATAAGACGGACGGTCAAACATTGGACACGGAAACCAGGGTTTGTCTTTTTTTGGGACGGAGGGAGTACTACCTTCCAGTCTTATAGATCGACTGCATGATCATTCAGTTGTCCGAATCACAACTTCCATGTACATGTGACTTTTCTTAGCTTTTATACACACGATCGACTCCAACCAAACTAGAGTGCTCAAATACGAAATTTACTCTCCCTAACAATTTACTGCTTGTTTTCATAATGGTCGAGCCAAATTGGACTTCACAGTATTAAAGACCTTAATTAACTATTTTTTGCAACCGGACAATAGAGTCCTAATAAATTTGGTTTATCACCTAATTTGGAGTTAGGATGAACTGTTTATGAATTTTGTTGAAGTTTACATATTTTTTGAAAGTAAAATAATTACTTTAACTACTTTCGGACGGTTACAATTTCATTGGAGGAAATACGCTCTCTAATGCCAAAAGCTCAAAGAACCTCCACTGAAAATATTACATATAGGTCCTTGGGTCCACATCCACAAGGAACTTAATGTAAATTGTGTTAGCATGACATTTATTTTTATTTTTATTAAATTGAGAAGAGATCTCTCTAGGATCTAATTAACATTTCGTCTGAAGGCAATCTCTTATACCGAATTCTAGGCATGTTCTCGACCATTCAGTGGTGCCACGTGGCATGGCCGGATTCACAGGTTAGCTCCCTCACGCACAGCCATCGGATCGTGTACACACAATGAAAAAACATAGTGCGGTGGACCTAGTTGTTGTTATATACAGTTTTTGTGGGGTTTATGCATATGCGTTCAATCTCTCCCCAATCATTGGATCCTCAGCCTCCTCCTTTCTCACCTCGCTGACGCTTGGTTCCTTCTCCTCAGCGGCTCAGCCGTGTCACCGATGTCAACCTTGCTGGTTCTGCACTAACCTTGGAGAAGGAAAAAAAAGGTATCGGATCGGATCAACTCTTCTCCCAATGAAACTTCTCTACTTTTCTACTTTTTTGAGGTGTCGGTACTTTTTTAAAAAAACTGGCACATATAAGGGGTTAAAGATATTGGTTTTTACTTTTAGGCATGTCTGAGGTGTCGAGATCGGAAGTGTTGGTTTCAGAATACCATTTCTTTTTGCTTTTATATTGTAGTGGGTGTAGAAGAGTTACCTAAGCAAGCAAAGTAGACAATGCATCGGTAATAGATGGAGTGGTAGAAGTGTTGGGTAGCTAGCTGATTCTGAGTAGGCTTAAATCCTGACTTTTATAAGAACATGTCCTTGTCAACACAGCGTTGCTGCAATGTAACTAGGAGTACATTTCCTTGGTTGGCTCGTGATGGTCAGTCAAGACCCAACAATGAACGATTCCTTAATAGAAATCGAGAATAGCACTTGTACCCTAGCTACTTGTCCATCGTCAGTGTCAATGTCTTAACTGTTATATGCACTACTATAGATTTAGACTTAGTAGGTGGGTCAAATATATATCATACCAAATCTTGTAAGAACAGTCTTTAGAAAGAAAGCCCACTCAAGAATCAAGATAGTTCATCAAGGAAAGGAGAATGATTCCTGGGTAGGAGATCTGAAGTTGGAAGCAAACCAACTGATCACGGTGACTCTTGTGGAGCAATTGGTAGCCCTATGGACTGCAGTCCGTGATGTGCAGTTGGATGAACAGGAGCATGACCACATCTCTTAGAAGTTCACCCCTCATGGGCGGTACTCAGCTTCGTTGGCCTACAAAGCGCAGTGCGTTGGTGCGCCTGACACAACCTTTGACTCGTTGATTTGGAAGAGCTGTGCGCCTGGAAAATGCAAGCTCCACGCTTGGCTCATCATCCAGAACAGGGTGTGGACTTCTGACCGGCTTGTGACCAAGGGCTGGCAGAATAACAGGAGATGCCCCCTTTGCTGGGGAGAGGATGAAACGGCCCTACATCTTGTCGCGGAGTGTAGATATACAAAAAGGATTTGGAGCCTCGTGGCGGCTTGGGTGGGCTTTCAGCAACTGGATCCCTGACATTGGGGAGTACCCCAATCGGTCAAAGAATGGTGGGAAATGATGGCTTCTGTGCTTGGCGTTTCTCATGAAGGGACTTCGTTCCCTGATTCTACTTATTGTTTGGGAAGTATGGAAGACCGGCGGATTTTTGACTACAAGGAAGCCGCAACGTCACAACTCCTTGCAAAAATAAAAGAGGAGGCCGGTTTGTGGGCCCTAGCCGGCGCTAAGCGTCTTAGAGAGCTTATTCCGCGCCTTGTATAGTGTACAGTTTTTTCCGGTTCTCGCCTTTCTTTTGCCCTTAGGGGCTGTATTTTTCTCCTGCTATATTTAATAAAAAAACACAATCTCGTGCAGTTTCTGGTAAAAAAAAAAAAGAATCGAGATAGTTAAGATCTGATGCTGAGAGAAGGAACAAAGAGACCGAGCCGAGGGGGAAAGGGTGAAAATAAAACGAAGGAACTTATGCACCATCTCGTCCTTTAAAGTTTTAATTTTATATTTTCTGTATGACTGAACCTGTTAGCCAATTGACATGTAGGCGTCTTTGTGACATGTCACATAAGTGCTCCCAAGATAAATTTGAGGATAAAAAATACAAATTTAATTTCAGAGTTCAGGTAACCTGAATAACACATCGTATAAGTTTAAGTACCGTTATTCATGCATGTATTTCACTCTTCCACCAAATACAAATACAAGACAGAATCTAGCGATGGTATGTCCTCGCAAACAAGCGAGGAACCATGGATGCTAGTTTATTCAAGAATGCAACACAAATAACAGCAAGCATATATAACGACGTAATGTAGTATTGTCGATCGACTGACGAATGGTCCCAAATCATTTTCAGTCCCTGAAGAAACCAAAGCTGCTGTTGACGACGGACAAGCCGCCGTCGACGCGCAGGTTCTGGCCGCTCACGTACCGGCCGTCGTCGCTGGCGAGGAACAGCGCCGCGGCGGCGATGTCGTCCGCCTTGAGTGCGCCTGCGCCCTTCAGGTTCGCCGAGTTCGCCATGATCGCCTCGATGGCCTCGTCGTCCATGCCCATGGCAGCCCTCGCCAGCGGCGTGGCGACCCCGGCGGGCGAAACGCAGTTGACGCGGATCCCGTGCCGGCCGAGCTCGCCGGCGGCGTTCTCCGTGAACCCCACCAGCGCGTGCTTCGACGTCGTGTACGCGTGCGACGCCGCGCCGGACACCGACGACGACAGGCTCGCCGTCGAGATGATGCTGCCGCGGCGCGCCGGCGCCATCACCCGCGCCGCGTGCTTGGTGCCCAGGAACGGGCCGACCAGGTTCACGGCGAGCACGCGCTCGAAGTCCTCCTTGGTGCACTCGCTCATCCTGAAGCACGGCGGGCCACTGACGCCGGCGTTGTTGAACATGACGTCGAGCTTCCCGAACTTGGCGACGGCGTGGTCGACCGCGGCGGCGACGTCGTCCTCGTTCGTGACGTCGCAGTGCACGTAGCTGGAGGCGTCCGGGCCGAGCTCGGCGACGAGGCTAGCTCCCAGCTCGTCCTGGATATCGGCGATCACGACTCGGGCGCCGTGCTTCACGAACAGCCGCGCCGTGCACGCGCCGATGCCGCTCGCGCCGCCGGTGATCACCGCCACCTTGCCGTCTAACCTGCCACGTACAACGACAATGACACGTAAGCATCACGAATTATTATTACTCAACATTAATGCATATGATTAACATTGTACGTTAGGAATTACAAGTAGAGCAACAGGGCCGAAAAAGAGAATTTTTCATACTTCCTTGCATCAGCAGAAACATGGGAGCTTCCAGCTGCCATGGCGCCTGAATACTAATAACAGGATCGAGACGATTTGCTGTCCGAGAAGTGCTTTTGGATCGATGTTTTGTGCTGTCTGACAAGTGATTTTGTGCAGCTGTTGCTGCGTCTTATTTATAGCGGTTATACACACCGGTCGGCTTCCTCAACTTGACATCCTAGCTAGAAGTTTGATTTTAAAAATATATAAAAATATATACAGTTTTTTTTAAAGATGTTTGATTTCAAAGCCGGCTGCGTTCGAAGTTTCAAAGTGACTGCTTGACTTCTGGCGTTTACAATTGTGGAATTTGAACATCACGTGTATTTGGTTCCCATACGCTTCATCACTTCCTGATTCTTTCCCTTGTTGACTAATGTGGTGTGCACTATATTGAATAGGTGAAGGAAGAATATATATGTGCACAATGTACAAATCTTCCATATTATTGACTGGCCACAGCCCACAGGCATATGTTTGGATTTTGAAGTTTTTTGGTGGATATTTCCATGCAACAAGAAGGACCGAAATGAATTAATTCATGGTGAGCACAATGTAAAACAACCGTAGAGCGAGTGGAGCTCAACTGATTATATCTCTTGTGGTGAAACCAACCACGCGTGTTAAAGTCCTAAACTTCACACAGATGCTAAGCATTTATGTTTAATTATAATAACTTTATGAATCTCATAATGTGCTAGTCAAATCTTTCGGCGGTGCCCATGGTAACCATGGTTACTTCATCAGTTTTAAGATATGCTAATCATTTTTTTATGTGCACATAGGGATAAAGTGTAAGTGTGCGCTTTCATGCCCAATCTTTCGAAGGTTCTTATAAATGTAGGGTATACGTGTGCACGTTTGTAAGGATAATATGTGTGCACGCGTTGTGAGCGTCTATGTTTGTTGTGTGTTTATAAAAAGAGTAAATTGCACGCACGGTGCAACAACTTGGCAGGTGGATGCAATTTGGTGCAATAACTTAAAAATGAGCGTTCTAGTGCAACAACTTGGTAGGGAAGGTGCAATTTAGTATAAAAATTTATAAGTGATCGTATAAATATAACAACTTGCAAGGTAGGTACGATTTTGATACAATAAATGAAGAAGTTATGAGATAACTTAATTATTTAAAGATTTTTTATACAAATTCAAATTTTTAAGTACTATTTTAAGACAATATACTAGCGTGGATTTATATAAACATATTTATATTTTATCCTACTAACTAATAACTGAAAGTCATTAAATTATTGATGTAGACATTATGTCAGTTGATATTTAGAAGGTGAAGAAAACAAAAAAATTCTTAAAGGTAATTGGATTAAATTGTATGTGCAATATAATTCTTAAAGATTTAATTTAATATATAAGTGGTAATATCTGTAGAATTACTGTGTATTGGCATATTGACATCGTAAAAAACTCACCTAGCATATGCTTAGCCAAGATGATGCACCAAAATACTAAATTGTCAAGTTCTTGTACTAGAGACGCACCCACTTGTCAAGTTGTTACACTCGAACGTTCAATTTTTAAGTTCTTGCATATCCATCGCACCCACCTGCCAAGTTGTTGTACCGTAGGTACAATTTACTCTTATAAAAATAAAACAATCTAAAACAATCTACCCACTACTTCTGCGGCCTTCCTGATAGTAAACAAGAACCAGATGTCAAGAAACACGCAAGGAAAAAAATGAACAACTGCAGGATCCATGATTTGCATATTGCCATCTTAACATTCAAATGTCCGAATCCCATACGTGCGACTTTTCTTAGCTTCCATACACACGACTTATCGATCCCAACCTAACTGCGTTATAAAAGAACGAAATTTACAGTCCTAATAATTTACTGGTATTTTTAATATGGTTGTGCCAAATTCAACATTACAGTACTAAAGAAGTTATTTTTGTGCAAAAGGACAGCCATATTAGAAGCCTAACAAGTTCTTTGTTAAGTTTACCTTATTCAGAGTTAGGATGTGATATGTATTTTCTAAAAGAAATACATATTTTAACTATTTCATGAGTTAATAATTTTATCATCGGAAATACGGCTTTCTAATGCTGAAAGGATAAAGAACCCAATTTAAAACAGGTAATGGGTCCACATGCATGATCCATCGACAAGACATAAAGATTTTTTCCGTGCGGTTAAAATACATTTTTGTTAACTGTGAGGTCTAGCTTGTCTGCATCCAGGTATCTGTCGAATCCATATTTTCACATGTGGACGGCCAACCGCAAAAAAAAAAACATCTTTCCATGCAGTCGGGTTAACTGGCGACACTGACGCGACCGCACGGGAAAAATCCCAGAAAAAATATAAATCGCAAAAAAAAAAAAAATCGTCGCCCGTCGCCGCCCCTACTGCCGCAGCTCGTCTCGCCTATTCGAAAATTAATTCTTTAAGAAATTACAAAAGCCCACCTCACGGGATGGTATGTATAGGGAGCACTGGTGGAGAAACCATCTTTCGTCGGTCGCGAATACCAATCCACTATAGTCCCGCGTTGCAACAAAAAACCGGATAACGGGCATATTTGATCTTTAGTCCCGGTTGGTAACACACCAATCGGGACTAATCTTTAGTCTTGGTTCAAATGCTGTCGGGCTTGTTAGGCCCCCCCGGGATTTTTAGTCCTGGTTTTAACACCAACCGGGACTAAAGATTGTAAACTTTAGCCCCGGTGATCTTTAGTCCCGGTTGTTAACACAAAACCGGACTAAAGTCCACCTCTTTTATATATTGTCTTCTCCTCCTCCAGCCCGAGCAAGCTTCAAAATTTCTTCAAAAAGAGGGGAGGTCATGCCAAAATTTCTAGTGAATTTATTTGGTGATTATATACAAAATCGGGGAGGTGCCTAAAAGGTTAGCAACTTCATCCTCCAATGTTTTTTTTTTGTCATATTACATTTGGAGCTAGTTTTGCACTCTTTTTGTCTCCAAAATTTTGTTGTAAGTTGATGAGAGAGAAAATGTTGTGTGGGAAGAAGAGAATATATAGAAATTTAGTTTATTTGCTAAAGATGGTTTTATAAAATAGTTGAGAAGGAAAATATAGTGAAAGTTAATCTTAAATAATAGAAAACAAACTTAAAATGAAAATTAAAAGAAGTACAACACATTGATATTAGTATAAAACTTTAGAATAGTAAATAATAATTATTTGGTGAATATTTTATAATTTTTGTATGAATAATGATATGTCATTATTGTATGACTGTTGAAAGAATTTTGTTAATTATTTTATCATTATTGTACGAATAATTATTTGTGTACGATTTTTTTCATTTCTTGTAGATGGATCGGCAATGGATGTACGCTGACCGATGGTCCAAAGAGTTTATGACGGCGTGCATTATTTTTGAGAGTGGCCGAAGCTAACAGGCATAAGGGTTTTTATTTATTGTCCATGCCTAAATAAGTGTAAGAATCAGAAGGAGTATTCTGCATCCAGGACTATTCATTTCCACTTGTTTGAGTCGGGGTTCATGCAAGCTATAATTGTTGGACATCCCACGGAGAGCAAGGGTGTGAAATGGAAGAAGATGAAGTGGAAAACGACAATATTCCGGACTTTGCTCAGTACGCTGGATTTGAAGGAAATCAAACGGGCGAGGAGGAAAGGGATGCTGATGGTAACGACGTTGCGGATGATCTTGGTCAGATGTTGCAGGACGCCAAGGAGGACTGCGAAAGTGAAAAGGGGGCCCATAAATTGGATAGATGTAGAGGACCACAGAACGTCGTTGTACCACGGTTGCGAGCAGGGGCACAAAAAGTTCAGAAGATTCACGCATGTCCGAATGATGTAATGATCCTATATCGCGGTGAGGAGTACGAGAACCTAGA
>CM020182.1:21654170-21673718 GCA_009805545.1 Oryza longistaminata | reverse complement strand
TCGGCGGCGGCGGTCGTGGCTCGGCAGGCCCGATGTGCGGCGCGACCGTGACGTCCGCTTCGTTCGTCCCCGCCCGCGGCGGACTTCGGCGGCGCCCAGCACCGGAAGCCGAGCCCTCCACGTCCATCGGAGTCTTCCCGCCGCAGCCTTGGTGTTAGGTCGGCGAAGGAGCCGCCCCGCGCGGGCGACGACGAGCATGGTGGTGTCATCGCCGCCCTCCACGCCGCCGCCCCGCGCCGGCGTCAGCCCGGCACTCCTCCTCGTCCGCCCCCTCCTCCTCCGCGCCGTCGTCGTCGTCGGTGCCAGTCCTCCCTCCCCCGCTGCCGGCGCAGCATCTTGCGCCGCCGTCGTTGCCGCCCGCGCAGGCGGGGGTTGAGGGACAGCTAGCGGTTTAAGCCATCCCGGAGCGGAGGCGACGGCGGGGCAGTTCGTCGTCGGCGGCGGGTCGCGGCCGGTTCGTCGACGTTCATCCCCCCGTCGGAAGGAACGGGAAGGAGGAGGAGGAGTAAGCGCCAGCCGGCGACGGCGACGGCGACGGCGCGGGGTGGAGAAGCACGTAGCGGCGGTGGTGATTTTGAGGAGCTCGCGTAGTAGGGTTCTCCATGGCTGGCAAGGAGCTGCAGACTCTTGCGTATGGTGAGAGATCGACGCACGCCGTGTGCCGTTGTGGCTTGGGCGTGGGCGTGGTTGAGTTGGCGTAGGGGTTTATCTATTAGGCGTCGTTGAGTGTTGCACAGAGCGGAAGGCCCCCCGAAGGGATTGCGGAATTGAGTATTATTTACTATTCTATACTGATAGGGGTTAATCTAGCTATGTGGTGCATGGAGGACTGTTACGCAAACGTACGATGATACCGGGAGATAACTCTTGTTTTTTCGGATTACAAGGATGGACCACGCGGGCACACGATTATACCTCTCCAACGAGTCCGGAAACCAAACAGCGCATCTCTGATCTCAGTATAAAATCTCTCTATTGGAAGCCCAACTGCATCGTGCGCTAGTATTCTTGTAACATCAGGATTTTAAACCGCCTCGGATGGGGTGAAATCATATGCATAACGACTTCGCACAGATTTTCTACTTCAGCACCGCACCATTGGTGCTTCCCCTCTAGGTTTTTTTTTCTTTCTCGTGAGTGGGACATTGTTTCTTTCCCTCGCAGAGTTAAGGCATTCACAAACTCGACTGGAATTTGATCGGATTTCAGAAATTTGGATCATCTCGAGTTCTCACTCCATGTTTTGGAGTTATGGATTTCATCGAAATGTGTCGATTTTTTCTAGATTGGCGAAAAATCGATGTCTCAGCTGGGCCTTCGCATTTCACTGGCCTATCCAAACCTTTACCTCTTATATCACTTAAATTTTGTATTTTCTATTATTCATTAAAAGGTTTTCCATCGAAAGCTACCTGAACAAAATATAAGATAAGAAATACTATGCCCTCTTTAGGGGCTTCTAGCAGCCACTTAATACTCCAGAATCTCGGGCCTTAAGCTCCCCAAAACAATCCAAATGTTTACTCAAGATTGTGACACTTAGTAAAGCTTAAGAATCCAGGAATTAATTAGTGCTAATAAGCTAGGGGATCTATTATTATACTTACTCTACTATTCTCACCAACACCAGCTCGCCAGATATATTATTAAGAAATGTTCTTTTGTATTGGGAACTCAAAAGATTTGTAGTCACAATTTCCATGTGATCGATTCATTTTCTCCATAGTGGCTCCTTATTTTGAAACGAAAAACCCATTAATTGTTCCGTGTGCCCATTATTACAAGCTAGTGATGGTACATGTACTATTATTATGTGTTTGTTTTTATAAAATTTTATGGAGAATCTATTGCCCTCGATTGGGTTTTCCTTTCTTTCGGCCCCGACCTCGGTCACTGTTGTCCTCTCTTATATATCCACATTATTAGATTGATTCTCTATAGGTCAATTTGTTTTGTCGGAGGCCACAATTCACGAATTATTTTGATTGCTTGCTTATTTAAAGATGAGCAATAGCTTTCTGGTTGTCATACAGAACAACTAAGAACATCATCCCGGTCTTGACCAACTACAACGTGCAACTTTACGAGTTCTTTACATAATTTCCGAAATACTGTCAAATAATGAAAAAACATGGTTTTCTGAATCCGGATTTAAAAACGAATAAAGAATTAACTAAATCAGGATGTATGAAACACCATAGAATATGATATATAATATGGGAATGGAGGGATTCCTAAGGACGAATATAGGCATCGAGACGAGAGATCCGAGGAGTGATATGGGAGCCTAGAGAACAAATCAGTATATATAGGACCTAAGAATGATAAATTCTTTATATATGGCACTTTTTAGAAGAAAAATAAGAGGACGAAATATGCGGACTTTAAAGGGAAGGCTCAAGGGACGAATGAATGAAGAAAATCCGGAGGAAGATTCTAGGGGCGTTAAGGCGTTGTTAGTTAGGGAAATGAAAATTTTTGGGTTGTGTCACATCGAAATACCGGCACATGTTGAAGGTTTACGCAGTCTACGAATAAAAAAACAATTTCATATTCGAACTCAGCGAAACTGGCGAGACGAATCTTTGAGCCTAATAAGCTCCGTCGATTTAGCAATCATGTATACTGTAGCACATTGATTGAATCATGGCCCAATTAGGCTAAAAGATTCGTCTCGCGATTTACACGCAAATGTGTAATTGTTTTTTTATCCAGTAATTTAATACTCCATGTAATGTGTCAAAACGATTCGATGTAGATAGCGTGAAGAAATTTTGTTTTGGGAACTTAAACAACCCCCTATATGACATGTGGGCTACAGAATAACACAGATATTAATTCTTACAATTTTTTTTCGTATGCATCTTTGGAGCAAAACTTTTGATTACATATGACACTTTGTCATATACAATGAATATATAGCAAAAATGTATAATCTATAAAATATTTTTGTAGAGGAAGATTTCGCATATACTGTTCTTGATCATGACTAATCCTCTAACACATTTAAAATATCCATTAGTAAAAATGTCACCACATCACATTTTCTGTACTTAGCTATGTTAGTGTGGAATTTGCCGCTCGTCGTTGCGAAATTGATCACAACGTTTGCCATTTCGAGGGAAGGTGTTTGGGTTCCAGTCCATCGATTTCAGCTACCGTATTCTTCTTAATGGCAACATATCAATTTTGGCTTGCTTGAAATTATGAAATGTTATAATAGCATTAATTATCTAATTACCGTTTTCAAGTACCACATGCTTGAGGAGGCTGATTTAAATATTCTTCCGAACTTCAAAACTTTGGATATTCACAATGCGAAACTGCCCTAATATAAACACATAGTATATTGTAAGGAATATGAACGCTGTAAGAGGTTGTAAAAACTTGTGACTATCAATAATAGTATTTGTATTTTTTGGAGAAATCCATGTTTTTGCCTATTGTTAATTAGAGTCTAGACGTCATAACACTTCGGTGAGTATCAAGAGCGAAGAACCGAAGTATATTATTGATGCCTTAGACCTCTTTCTTGATGGCATTTCCAAGTAATTGATTTTATTTACTATATAACATAATTGTAACATTCTCCTTTTATTCTTACATGGCTTCTTGATGCCAAGTTACTAGTACTTTTGTTCTTAAGGATGATTGATTTGGTTGGACATGACCCATCAGTCTCCAATACATTTTATCAATTACTATATCAAACTATATAATTATAAAAAAAATAAGATTATGAAGAGTTTTCATGACACAAGTATGTTCACATTTTTCATATTTTGAATCATGATACTGAATTAATCTATTAATAACTTAAAGATTTTGACGGTTTGACTGCGTACATAATTTTAGGACGTTTCTAAGAATGGGACATATATAAGTAATAAGACATTGGATTATATATATATATATACAAATAATGTAAATTCTCTTTTTGTGGACTGACCAGTTCAACATGGTAAGAACCACACATAGCACGAAGCTACCATGGGATTTATTATTTTAGAATATGACTAGTGAAACCCCACGCGTTCTCGAGGAATTCAGTATATATAATAATAAGTAAAAATGAGTGGTATATAACTAAACAATATAAACGTAACTTACATAAGCACTTAAATCAATTAATGTGATTGCTTAAGTTAGAGAAAGGAAATACATTAACCAAAGTGGGATGAACTTCTAGATACGCATAAGATATTATATAAAATAATGAAGATATATATTGAAATATCATGTGAATTATGTGGGATGATGATTTAACATGCTTTCATTTAAAAAGCTCTAAAATATAATAAATTTTAAATTATAGATAATATAGTATGTTTGCATGATATTAAATGTATTGATTGTTAGTGGATGATGATGTGTTAACCTGTTAGTGGATGATGATGTGCCATCTTATTTGCATGTTAAGCTTTACTAGTTAGTGGATTATAACTTTATAGTAAGATATGATTTTTGCAGTATGAAATGGCGAGTACAAAATCAACAGGAGGCTAAAGACCAAGTTGCATTTTCGTTTTCAGGGTTGACGAATTTTGCCATTTCCTCAATGTCAACCCTTTCAGGATATCGCTGATTGCCAGCAAAACGACAAGTGTCAGTAAACTGCAAATTCATAGGCTCATAGCCGAAACCCGAAAGAAAGTACTCCCTCCGTTCAACATACGTTCTGGTCTCTTGATTTCTCGTATAGATTCAATAATATCCATATGAATTTTAACACACATATAAAGCATATATATATATATTAAACATAAATCTATTCAAAATCCAAAGCGTCTTATAATATGAAATAGTGAAAATATACTTTATGCTCACTGCATGCATCCTAAAGATCTTCATGGATCATCTGACGAGCGTTGATATTTTCCAAAGTACATGTGCCCACCTTCAGAAACATTCCGAATCAAAGATATTTCAGAAAAGGCTGAAGCACCAATCAGTATATCTATGGAGAGAGAGATTGATTGGTGATGAGCCATGTGATTTCAGCCAGGGTATTAAGGTATTATGATCAAGCAATTTTCCAAGTCACACTTCTAACTTGATACTAAACTATTGTTCCAAGTTCTATACAAACCTTGTTAAACATAGGAAGCAACGTCAACTGAAACTCCAACATTCTTACATTATCTTCAGACACCTGTCATCATAGGAATTTGCACGTTAAACAATAGATCCACTTGGGCTTTCTGCAATTCTAGTCTTACAATCTTATGCCAAATCCGCACACTGATTTTGGAGAAAATAAAGTTTATCCTGAGAAACCCACAGGACATGCACTTGTCTGATTAACAGAGTACAGTGGAAATAATAAACTTTGCTAGATAAAACTGTAGTTTAGGAAACCATTCTCATGTATCCCTCACAACCCTGTTATAAAGCATGGGCATAGTATTAGTTGTAAAGCAGAACAGTCTAGATGCAACATTTGGTAAATTATTTCTTTAACAGAGAACATCCAAATTTTGATTTGGGCAACATTATTCTGCATTTCTAGATTCTTCTCTAGACAATATTTCAAATTTTGATTAGAGCCAATTCTAGATTCTTCACTAGACAGCCACAAGGGCAAAATAGGAAATATGCATTGGAAATAGTGTAGTGCCAAGTATTTGCGGAAGAAAACTTTAGTCGAAAATGATAGCAATGGAAATAGCATTTCTGAAGCGATAAGTACATGGAAGCAGAGGAGTACCTTCGCAAAGGTGCTATATACACACACATTGAAAACAACACACATACCATTATTTTACGTTTAAGCTGATTTGTCAACTTGGTGGTAGTAAAAAAAAGACAAAACTAACCTCACATATTTCTTCTCTTACCCTCCACCAGTAACATGGTTGAGTCAAGGCCATGAATGTTGAGATTCCTTCTTTGGCTTCTCAACCGTGCCTCTCTTTGGACCATGGTTTATCCTATCATTTATGCTAGTAGCATGGATGTGGAGATGCAGATATGAGGCAATTGAAATATTGTGCTTCAAGCGATAGAGGCTACAACTGAAAGTGGCATGGCCAATGTAGAGGACAACAAGGTGACCAAATGGTGAGCCAACCTCTAGTCACGGCCAATGAGTAACCAACTAAAATGACTCCTTCCAAGCCTTGTGCTCCATCTTGACTTTGATGCAAAGGAGGCTCAATAGTTCTATCATTGATAGTGCTCGGAATATAATCATACTACTTTGAAGAGAGATGTGACTAGATAGGCTTCCCTGTCCAAACTAACACTATTGGGGTGGAAGATGATGGCTTTGTGCTTAAAAAATATATGGTATTAGGGCATGTCTTTTTAGCTAATGGATGGTGGATTATAATGGACATGATTCTCCACCTCCTAGACGATATGATTTTTTTGTGAAAAAACATATTCATCATCATTCTTAGAATTTTTTAAAACCAACATTTTAACTTTCCAATATTTATTTAATGTAGTTTTGTCTTTGAAAACTGTCACAAACTCAGTTTCATCCTTCAACACTACTTTAACACTTTAGAGCACACCTTTAAACATGGTTTATATTTATTAGCACTGGCACTAGCACTCGCGGTCATTGCCATGATTTTCTAACTATGAATTGCCGGGCAAACACCCAACAGTCAGCTTTTATAAATAAATTGCCCAAGAGTACAGAAGTTTTGCAAAAAAAAATTGTAACCATGAAAGCACAAAAGAAGATAAGCTATCATTCACCAAGCAACTATGCAGGAGAATCTTTGTTGAAAAAAAAAAGAGCCTCTACAGTAGGCATGATAGATCAAAGTATTTCGTTGTTTCAGGCAATAATGAAAATCTCCGCAAAACCCTTCCTCAAAAATCAATATCTGCATAAAGCCACAATTTGAAAAAAAAGTTCAAAGTGATGTCCCATTAAAATTCAATTTCATTCCAGCATGCAAGGCTAAATGGGCAATTGAAAAAATAAAAGTATTAATTGATAGACAATGTATATAACCTAAATTTGTGAGAGATCGAATCACACAAACCAGCGGAGAATACAACTAACAATTCGAGTAATTCAAAGAAATTGAGGAATCAGCCCTAAACCCTGAGCACGAGGGGGAATCATATTGAATTCATTTCATTATTTCATTCGCCCGGCTTTAATCTCATTTGTACACATGGATTGACTATTTAATCTTATCAACCAGAACTGGAAGTGGGCCATCGACCTTTTCTCTCTTCGGACTTGCACATGACACGAAAGAGATATATGCATTAAATAAACACCGAGAAAATGGGCTTTTTTCCAAAGAAAATGGGCGACAGCCAAGCCAACAACTCCACTTAGTAGAGGGCGCGCTGCGGCTGCCGGCTACCGCACGATTTCACTGGACTTCACCTCCCTCCCCCCGAAATGGTCCGGCTCCTGCGGCTTCTTCCCCCTTATCCGCCCGCCGCCACGCGGCGTTCGAAACCGAGCGATCCTCCATCCAGCCATCCATCCGTAGGGGAGGCTGAGGAGGCGCGGCTGCTCGCGGCGGAGGGACCCTCCGCCGGCGGCGCGGGCGGCGGTGGCCGCGGAGAGGCCCAGGCCGGCGGCGGCGGGATCGGGGCTCCGGTCGCTCTCCAGCGCCGCGTCGGGCTGTGGGACCGCGCTCTCGGTCCTCGGGCGGGACGTCTCAGCTCGAGAAGGCCTCGGCGACCACTTCCCGGAGGGCGAGCGCTACTTCGGCCTCGGGAACTTCGGCAACACCTGCTACTGCAACAGCGTCCTGCAGGTAGCTGCCTAACCCAGCCGGCCCCCCTTCTCGCTGCTCGATGGATGTGAATGCGCGGCAATTCCGGGTTTGGTTAAGTGTCCGTATGATCTGAGTTCTATGAGAAAATGTTTGTGTTGTGGTTGCTTCCGAGATCGTGGTGGTGGTGGTGGTTTTTGGTTTGTTGCCCTAGTCGTCAAATTGTTCTAGGCCCGGCACTGTTCAAGGGACTAGCCAGTGAAATTATATTTATTGTTTGTTTGTTTGGGTTCATGGGATGGAGAGTCATGGGCGAAGATGATAGATAGTACGGAGTATGGTTCAGTAGTAACTGGGGTTCCTCTGTTCATTTGACTGATGTACAGAGAAGGTGGTTAAATGCTTTAGTCCACTCGGCTACATGTCCGTGGCAATCAGCCAACTCATTAATCATGTGAAGCTGTTGGCAACTTACAATCAATTATAATAAACGACCTATTGTGTGGGTTGCCTATAACTAATACAAAGACATGGAAGTACTATTCTGAATTTCTAAAGCCATGATGGTGTGGTATTGACTATAAGGGCATGAACTGAATACAGGGGCACAGATGTTTTGCATGTAAAAAAATATTTCCACGTCATCTTTACATTGTGGTATAAACAAAGTAAACAACCTGTTCTAGTACATATGCTTACAGGTTTATCACAAGCCACAGGCGCATTTCAAGATAGGTGTTCAGATTTCATGATTCTTGTGAAGTTCTTCAGTTTCCTCAACAACTCTTTAGGATCCCTTTCAGTTGTGAATTGTCATCGATTTTGTATATGTTGGTCTAGTCTTCTTAATCAGTAACTTTTGAATAAAGTATCCTGGAATATGAAACAGTGGTATCATCTGAGTGACTGATATACTATCTGCTTCATAGGAAATTTAGATTAAGTAACACTATATAGTTACAAATCAGATGAATATAATTTTTTTAAAATAGAAACTTTTTATACACAAAAATGTTTTTATAATCAGTGTTAGCTAATATCAACAATTTTATGTCCTTTTGGGGTGCACTAACCTTTAGTTGTTTGTTATGGAAGATTAGGATTCTTATTTAAGATGCTATCTATACTGCTACACTTGGACCATGTTTAGCTTTAAGCTTTCTCACTTCTTAGTTCTCACTAGTATATGAGCAGTGGGTCAGATGGTGATAAGAAGGAATGCAATGCAATTAAGTATCTTTCCACTTCATTTTAAAAGTTAGGTTTTGTTTTCTTATTCCTGATTGGTCATTAGTAATAATGTAGATCATTCTTAACACAGATCAGTTGGCATGCTTGCTAAGAATAACTCTCATAGGAAATATTTGTTACCACGTTTGTGAATCTAAAAACTGTACTTCTTCTTCAGGCACTTTATCATTGCATCCCTTTTCGGGAGCAGTTGCTGGAATATTATGCAACTTTACAAAAACACAGAAGACTCTGAGGACAATTGTTGACTTGTCTGGCTGATCTTTTTGCACAGGTGAAGGAGAGCATAAAAGACCTCGTTATTAGCTGACATACTACTTTATTGGTTGTATTATTTCTTCATATAAAAGAATATATGTACCAATTCCATTGTTGCTACATATAAGTGACTCCTAGAATGTGCGTAGTAAAGATATTTTTAATTTTGATAATCAATATTTGAAAAATATTCTAAATTTCTAACATAAATTGGTTATAAAACAGGATTCATTATGAAATATGCATTTATAATGCATTTACTTTTATTAATAACAACAAAATGATATTGAGAGATTGGATATAGAATAATATTTTGGAACCGTATCATTGTCCAAATAACCACTTAAATTTGGTAACGAGAGTTCTTCTATCCATAGTTATTGACAGTCTCTTTCTTATTTGAATCAAGAGGATAATTACTGTGGTATTATAGCAGTCGATTCAAATTTTTTTTTTCTTTACTTCAGAAGAGAGATTAAGCTTTCCTAAGCACTTGCTTATGCAAACTCTTTTGTACAGTCCAAATTATCATTGTTGTTTGCTTTGCCTCAGTTCTCAGCTTTGCAAGGTGCTTGCTGACAACTTTGTTCTGCTTTCTATACATCTGACTGATTGGATAACTTACCCTGAAGCGCATTGAACAAAGTTTTAGTTGCAACTAAAGCATGCCAAAAACCGTTATAGGATCTTGCATTAACGATCACCGTCTTCCTGATTAGTTTGCAAATGTAGCAGGCACTCCAACAGATTGATGATATTTTTTGCAGATAACTCTAGCGAAGGAAAGGACTGGTGTTCTTGCACCAAAACGTTTTGTTCAAAGAGTGAGGAAACAGAATGAATTGTTCAGAAGTTATATGCACCAGGTAATGTGCAGATTTGTTCACATTAGCACTGCATCATGTCCATTGCACAATCTGATAATAACTGAACCTTATTGACACAGCTTATTCCATGGCAATGGTGTTATATATTTCTAGTGTAAAATTGAATTGTGCAACTTTGCTATGTGTATGGCCTGATTTTTGGGCTGCACATCATATTATTTTGTAAGGTGAATGGTTCTCAAGAAGAGTCTTTCACCATTGATCTAACCAGTCTAATAAAGTTGCCCGATACTTTTCAACTCTGGCTCTATGCTTTTTTCTCATTATGTATAAGAGAAGTCCTCTCTGCTAATCTGGAATCCTTTGAGAAAAGAAGGATGAACTGTTCTATTATTCTGGTTGTGCTTTTAAAAATTAGCTATGTAAAAGAGCTGTCTTTCACAACTCATATCTCTTTTCATTTTACACTGTAGGATGCCCATGAGTTCTGGAATTTCTTAGTGAATGATATTATTGATATCTTGAAGAAGATTGTAGAACTGCAAATAGTTCTCCTGAGACTACTCCTGAAGAGGTCTCAAATGGGCAGACAATGCTTTAGCAAATGGAGCCAGAGAAAGGCCATTAGTTACATTGGTGCACAGGACTTTTCAGGTGAGAAATATCACTAAGCAAAAGACTTGAAGTTTTTTTCCCAAGGATTTTGTGCATATACATCCCTTTTACCTATGCAGGGTATTTTGACCAATGAAACCAAATGCCTAATGTGTGATACTATCACAGCAAAAGATGAGACGTTTTTTGATTTGAGCATTGACGTGGAACAGAATAGTTCGCTCACAAGCTGCCTGAAGAGCTTCTTTTCCACTGAGATTTTAAATGCCGAGGATAAGTTCTTTTGTGACAAAGCAGCAGGTAACAGTGCTATATGTTATTTAGGTCCAATTTTTGTCTCTTTATTGGGGCAAAAGCAGAGGCCTTGTGACAGTTTAAGTTCATCAATTCTATCCACTAGCTGCCATAAATATAGGCAATATAATAAAGTATTCAAACAGGTCTAGTTAGAGGACCCTGCTGATTTTCAACCTTGTTGTTTGTAGATGGAAAAAAAATGCATTAGTAACTAGTACCTTGTTAGAGGGGATCTATTTTGCTTGCTTGATTTCATATTTTCACTGTAACAGTTACTGAAATCAGAATGTTGGTTGCTAGCTCAGTTTACAAGAAGCACACAAGAGAATGAAGATAAAGAAGGCGCCACACGTATTGGTGATCCACCTGAAGCGCTTCAAGTACGTTGAGCAGCTTAGCCGGCACAAGAAACTGTCGTACCGAGTGGTATATCCCTGGAGCTGAAGCTGGGCAGCATGTCTGAAGACGCTGACTGCGAGTACTCCCTCTTTGCGGTTGTAGTCCATGTTGGGAGCAGCCCAACCATGGACACTACGTAAGCCAAATTAAAAGCCATGGTAACTGGCTTTCTTTCGACGATGAACACCGTCCAGATCAGCGAGGAATCCACCCTGCAAACATTCTATGGCTCTTCTCGGGAGCATTGTGGTGGCAACACAGATCATGGCTATATCTTGTTCTATGAGCGCCTTGGTGGAAGAGCTAGGAACTTCCTTTGGCATTTCTCCACCTGGTTGCTTCCGTTGGTAGCCTTTGCCGTCATTGACAGATGCAGATTCTCTGGAGGAAGGCACATGTTTTTTTGCCTGTTACCTCCATGAGGAAAATTGGCTCAGCAAAGGTTCAGTATGACCGACGGTTGTGTACCAGGGACAGAGATGCTAGCCAGGTAGACTGGTAGTAGTATGCACCGAAAGGATGGGAACCTGGTTTTATCTGTGTAAATATAAGTTTTTTATACCACAGTTTAGTCATTTATTAAATAGAGACATCTCACAGTTTTATTACTATGTATATACATAAACAAATATAACAGCTTATCTAGGGAGATGAAAGTTAAATCTCACTATTGAGCTTCCCTTTTTCTTTGTTTATTAGTAGTAGTTTAGGCTAGGATGAACAAAAAAATAATTTGGCTTCAGATTCATCAAATGTCTTTTATTCTCTCTTGAGAGTCTTGATTGTATTTAACTCTGAATCTTCAGAGATGATATTTTAAAACGTTCTTGTCGAGGAAAGAAGCGATGGAATAAAATCGTAGGCACTAAGCACAGCAGCTTTCACGCAGAGATTCGAATCCCAAATAGTCGGCCGCCTCACCCTGCGACCAAATCCCCATCCCCACCACTCTGCACTTCCGCTAGTCACCCACGGCGTGGGCGTGGCGTGGGGACGGTGGGCGCGCCCGTTACCGACAAGCGAAGCAAAGAGAGGCGAGGCGACCGGCTTGACGGAACACGAGCGGCCGAATTCCGGTGGCTTCGACTTCGATCGATCGGGAGCGGGCGGGCGGCGCGACGCGGCGGCGAGAGGCCGAATGGGCTCGTCGGTACTTCCGTCGACGGCGGCGAGCGCGCCGGGCCGGCGCAAGGTGGGCGCTCTACCTCGCGCTCCTTACCCTGCAGTACGGCGCCCAGCCCCTCATCTCCAAGCGCTTCGTCAGGTACACCCCCCCCCCCCCCCCCCCCCCCCCACCACCACCACCACCACGTCCCCCGTCTCTCGCCGTGCGCTGGGGGCTCCTTCGTTGTCGATTTGATCGCGTTATGTGGGGTTCGATTTGTGGGAGGAGAGGTCTCGGGGTTTGCGTGTGGAGTTTAAACCCCTTTGGACGGAATAAGTTGCGCGATGCAGAGTCGAATAGGTTTAGGAAGACGGGAGAACGGGCAGCTCCGGCGGTTCGTCAGATTTTTGTCTGCGTCAGAATCATAAAAGTTAATTGACTGTTTGTCTGACCATATCGCTGATGAAAACAGTGCAGTGTGAGCTGCTTGAGAATAGGAACCTAGATGACTAGTTCGAAATATATTTCAATAAAAATCCAGTACTCCCGTTGATAACAGGGGAAAATATGTTGACGGAAAGTGAAATTGGACTTTGGTTTAAATGAATAAGCACTGATTTCAGGTTATAACAGAGGAGGAACCTGACTACCCGTGAGATTAAAATTTTTGAGTTCAGATTTGGTAATTAAAACCACCCATGAGGAATTGTAGCTGGCTTTTACTGGCCGAGTAGCCATTGTGTTTTCTATAAACAGGTTTGATTCTTTGCTAGTAATTAAGATGGCAGAAATAGTTTGCATGGCCCATTCTTTGATAATTTAATACTAATGATGAACAATTATACTAGTTAACAGACAATTTGTGTTGCAATTTAACAATTCCTTGTATGTGAGGTTTTTGCATTTCATGGAGTTGGATCTCTTTGCGTTCCTCTCCTACGGTCATATAGTTGAATGTGCTGAACCCATTTTTTTTGCTTCTACTCTTGCAGGCAAGAAGTTATAGTGACTACATTGGTTCTTTCAATCGAAGTAGCAAAGGTCTGGTCAGAAGTTTTATTTGGTCTAAATTGTTCTTGACCTGGCTGTTTCTGATAGAATGTGTGTTTCCATAGGTTATATGTGCAGTCATTTTATTGGTGGCAGAAGGTAGTCTGAAGAAGCAATTCAATAATTGGAGTATCACCAGATCACTTACTGCATCAGGACTTCCTGCTGCTATATATGCATTGCAGAATAGCTTACTGCAGATATCATACAAGAATTTGGATTCATTGACCTTCTCAATCCTTAACCAGACCAAGCTATTATTCACAGCATTCTTCACTTATCTTATTTTGGGGTATGTCCTGGTGATACCTCCTATTTACATATTACAATGTATTGATGATGCACATGATCTTATGAAGTTATAACCATGAAGTGTTTGTGTCACTAATATTTGAACTTCCCTTAATGAATGCCACTGTTTGGCCCGGCATGATCTTAACATTTGAATTTTTACTGTAAATTTATTTTACAATATATCATTGACACTTTTTACTGTTAATTTATTTTACAATATATTATTGACAATCACAGAATTATTACCATATGGATGTGTTTTTGTTCAAGTACAAATATAATGGTACTGTTTGTGTGCCACTAAATCTTTGTTTTGCTAGATTTACAATGTTTGAATCAAATACATGGGAATCTTGCAAAAATCAATGTAAGGAGTAATGTTGTATTCAAGCCACTGCTAAAATAATAGGCTTGCTTTGTTTATATGCATAGTTTTATGATTCAATCCTTTAAATGGTCCTAGATCTCCACCCAAGGGAAAACTAGTTGTCCTGATTTTCGCATATTATATAACTAGGCTTTAACTGAAATCCTTATTTACCATCCATGGTCACTGTTTTAGGGATTGCAATTTAAGTTCATGATATTTAAGACTTTTTCCTTAACAAATGAAGTTAAAACTCTATTGACCTTGCTGGTCGCATCATTATCGGGTTTATTTCCTGTACCATTTTCCTTTTTAATTCATTGACATATGGTGAGTTGGTGACAAGCCAGAAAGAAACAAAGTTAAGGACAGGAACATTTTGTTCCGCGTCACCAAAAGATGCACAATTTAGCTATTTATGACTGCGTGTAATTTAATACCACAGAATGCCGCACATGAAATCCTAAATTGCCCTTTGTTCCACCATACAGCCAATTTGTTCCTTGCGTTTCCTCTATTGACAGCATCTTTACCATTCTTTTCGTAAATGCACCAAGCAGAGGTTGCTGACAGGTTAGGAATGTGGTGGGGTTGTGGCTTGATTGGGCAGTGGCAACAATAAAACACAAGGGTGATGATGGTGTGGTGCTTTTGAGAATCTGGAAAATGGCAGAAGAAAGGAAGATGATTGTGGATCTGAGCAGTAGCTCAAGAATTGCAGCCATGCCTTATCCATGTGTTGACCAGCAGGACGTCCATATTGACCATGTGTGGTTAGTGTGGGGATGGATGCCTGTTACCAGCATCCTTGCTGGCCACTGGCTACCACCCACTACCGCCTTTGCTTCAAGTCCGACCACATCATCTATGAGCCTGCTTTGAAAAAGAGAGGTGAGAGGGATGATGTGTGCCATTTTTCGTTGTTGGTTCCTGTTGTCACTCGTACTTCCCCTAGTCTTTGAGCCTGCCCACCAGTGAGGATGGTGTCCACACGCTAAAGGAGGTAAGGACTGAGTAGGAAAAAGAGGACAAGAAAAGCAAAATAGAAAATGGCTGGAACCCTTAATTGCCGGGAATTGTATTTTTTAAAGGATTGGAGGAAACCAGTATTGGAGTGCGTTAGAAAAGTTCAGTTCTATATAGCTAACTAGATGATGTCCCCGCGCTTTGCTGTAGGATATATGTTAGATATTGTAGAAATGATTTGAGAATGATGATTTAGCATATGTATGTTTAGTTTTAGAATGAAATAAATTATAGATATAATTACTATATGCTTGTATGTTGAGCTTTGTGTGCTTAGTAGGTTGATGTGGCATGCTTGCATGTTAGGTTTTAGGAGTGCTAATAAATACTATGCTTGCATGTTGAGCTTTAGGTGTTTATTAGGCATTAGCTTTATAGAAAGAAGGGATTAGATTGTACTATTTGGTAAAAGTTAAGCCAAAACAAGGGTATTTGGTAAAAGTTAACCAAAACAAGCCCATTACATATTATTCTTCACTACATGTCATGCAGGATTAGAGCTAGGGTTACACACCTGTTACTAGTTACTACACGGAACATGAATCGTTTGGTTGTGTTCTAACAACTGCCCTTTAATCCTTTATATTGTTTCCTTTTTTCTTATGCTCCACATGTCACATGCTGGTCTATTCTGTCACTAAACATCTGAATTAAGGGCCTATCCATTAATTTTATCTCATTATGGATTATATCATGCAGGCAAAAGCAATCACCCAAGCAAATTTTTGCATTAACCCTCTTAATCGCTGCTGCGGTCCTTTTGAGCATTGGGGAGAGCAGCAGCAAAGGTTCTGGTGGTGGCAATTCAGACTATATCTTGCTCTATGGAATCATTCCTGTTACAGTTGCATCTGTATTGTCTGGTTTGGCCTCGTCTTTGTGCCAGTGGGCATCTCAGGTTGTACTTGTCATTGTACTTTCCATGAAGCATCCCATTGCCATTGTTGACCCTTTCAATAAAACGCAGGTTAAAAAGCATACCTCCTACATGATGACTATAGAGATGTCATTTATTGGGAGCATGTGCTTGCTAGCAAGTACTTCTCAATCACCAGATGGGGAAGCCATCAGAAAGCATGGTTTTTTCCATGAATGGACTTTGTTGACAGTGGTGAGTACTCTTTGTTCTTTTGCCATAACCCGTCCTCTCTGTTAGAATCTAGTTTCAGGAAATAAACCAGTATTGAGATAGCTAAATATGTAACTGATATGAAAATCCTTGTTAGTTCCTGCTTCATTTCTCAATAGCATTGAGTTTATGCCTTACTGTTGTTAGTAATAAAATTTGTTTAGATGTTATAGCTTCTAAACACTGTGCCTCTTGTGAATTGATTTTAGAGATCATCTATTATGAAAGCCTCAGTTACAATTTCTTTCTAATCTAGTAAGCTATTATTTTATAATAACATTATGCCATCACTACTCACTGGTTGGATCGATATCGATGTTCAAGATGCGGCTGTCAGTTTAGCACATATGCTCCAGATAACTGTATAATTTTTGTCACTGCATTTAATCGATATAGGCATGTAGTATTATCCAGACCTTTGTTTTTTTTACATTCATATCTGAAGATGGTGTGCTTTTATTATCACCATGGTGTAACTTTTGCTGGGATCATGCCCTTATAGTGTTTAGAAGTAGGCCATTGATCTGCAAGCACTAAACTATGTGTTTTGATTCCCTCTGTAACACAACTAAGTCTTGATTTAACTACGTAATACATCTCTAATTTATCCAATACGCATGGTTTGTCTTCAAGAAGATGCATGGATAATAAGAAAGAAAGTTGTATTCTTGGTTTAAGTTTGAAGCAACTCAAACAGGTTTGATCGTGAACTATCACTGATTTGTAGGTCTTTGATGTTGACTGTCTTATTCAGGTGCCAGTATTAATGAATGCTGTTGGTGGAATTCTTGTTGGTCTGGTCACAACATATGCAGGAGGTGTTAGAAAGGCAAGTGCCTGAACTTTTACAAAATGAAAATCTCTCATTCATTTTTACCTAAGAGCTGTCCTGCTTTGCTTATTCAGGGTTTTGTGATAGTGTCAGCTCTCCTTGTAACTGCACTACTACAATTTATATTTGACGGAAAGCCTCCATCACTCTATTGCCTGATAGCATTACCACTTGTCATGACAAGCATATTTATTTACCAGAAGTATCCATATGTTGATAGAAAGAAGAAAGACTGATAAGCTTGCTCAGAAGAGAAGGGAATTATTTAGCATCAGCACAACATAAATACATAATGCTAACCTCATTTTGATCCCACGAAAGTTGGATGCGCCTTGAATGGGTCATATATGACCTTGAAGAGTGTCTCTCTATGAAGCTATGTATCATTCATCTAATGATCTCTATATTAAATGGATCACATGTTCACAAAACATATGGCTGGAGTTTATTCCAGCAGTCAGTTTGATATTAGTTGTATTTTCCATTGACTTGACTTTCTTCTTTTACATTAGCAAGTGGTATGCGTATAGCTATATATGTTATATATCTGAACAACTTGGGAACTGAATGTATCTTTCAGATGATATTCTGTACCTTTATATCAAGATTAAATCTGTCACAATCAAACATCACATCATGCATTCCATGTTGCATGATCTTCATTGAAAATCAAACTAATCCTTTTCGTTGAAATTTACATTATCTTGTTGTCCATCTTGCCTTGTAATGCCTCATCAGAAATCAAACAGTTGCTTGTCATTTTCATGCTACGTTTCTCACACTGCCAGAGCCCAGAAGCCAAAGCAAAGTAGCATGTGTTCACGATGTCTTAGCTAATGATAAGATAGTGGCACTGTGATTTATTCATACGATTGGTTCCTTATTAATCATCTCTCTTGACCCCAATACATCCGCTCAGTCTCACTATCACACTCCATGGTAAGTCGATGATAAGAATTTTAAGTACTGATCAGTTCGTGTTATCTGGTTACTGTATCATCTGTGTTGCCTCTGATAAATCTCTGAAGCTTTTTTTTTTTTCGAGAGATCTAACTCTGATTGAAAATGCAAATGTTTCTTCAAAAAACTCCTCCATCCTTTAAAAAAATGCCCCTGCAAAAATCCAGCCATGGGGGCCTTTTGGCCCCCCCCTTCTAAATTTTTCCCCCCAAATTTTTTTTTTTTTTTTTTTTGGGGGGGTTAAATCTAAGGTTTTCCCAAAGAAAATTTAAAAACTCCAGGGGTAAAAAAATCCATAATTTGTTGAAAATTTCTTTTACTGGGAGAGCTAATTAGTTGATGCGGGAAATATTTTTCCCTCCTGGACTCACTTCTGAACTCTCTGCAGGCATGTACGTATTATTTAGGGATGATGGAACTCTAAAGTTACCATTCTTGTTCCTTGTGCTACTTGACAGTCAACTGACCATTTGGAATATGATACTGTAATTTATATATGTATATACATAAATATCGTGTTTATTTTGTTTCCATACAAGACATTGGAAATTTCCCTACAAGACATTGGAAAAGATTGAGAGAGCTAAATTGCAAAGAGCTGTTTTGTGCTATTTTGTAGTTATTTCAGTGCACTAAGTCTTGGCTTGCTTAGTACATGCCATATTTTATGAGGAACATGATCTTTTCAGGCTCTACCGGAGTTCAACCGATAACAACGCAAAAAGAAGAAACATAATAATCATATATTACTTGCTTTTGCTAGGGCGTTATAGAATCGAGTGTTTATCAACGATAAATCATAAAATTTCTTAAAAAGTTATTTTTCCCGTTGCAACGCACGGGCACGTTACTAGTGTATATATTATATATATATATTATATATATATAAATTATAATATATATATATATATATATATATATATATATATATTAATATATAATATATATATATATGTACCTTAATTACCAGCTGCACCGTCGTTTTCGACGCCTCGCGGCAACATCCAAATTAAACCCCCAGCTTTATAATTTAATCCGATCGTAATTAAAGGGGTTTAATTGGATTTATTGGATTTACGTGTAAATAATTGGGGCGTTGATTTGATTGAAGTAATAAGTTATAAGCTAGTGGTACTAGCTAGGTTTTGAATCAACCACCTTTTTAAGTTGCTCCATCCAATTAGCTATAAGAAGCCTAATATAGTACTCCATCCGTTTCAAAATGTTTGACACCGTTGACTTTTTAGCATAAGTTTGACCATTCATCGTCTTATTCAAAAAAAATTTGTGAAATATGTAAAATTATATGTGTACATGAAAGTATATTTAATAATAAATCAAATGATATGAAAGAATAAATAATTACTTAAAATTTTTGAATAAGACGAATGGTCAACACATACTAAAAAGTCAACGGTGTCAAACATTTTAAAATGGAGGAGTA
>CM020182.1:21636807-21651476 GCA_009805545.1 Oryza longistaminata | reverse complement strand
TCTTAACTAACTAGTGCCCCTTTAATCTTTCAGGCCATCAGATTATTTTTACCATCATGGCACTGCTATTATTTCCTGAATCCACTTCCATACCAGGTATGCACTACTGAACTGTTTCTTAACTAACTAATGCCCCTTTAATCTTTCAGGCCATCAGATTATTTCTACCATCATGGCACTGCTATATTTTCTGAATCCACTTCCATGCCAGGTATGCACTACTGAACTGAGTCTAACTGAGATCTCTGTGATGACTATTCCACCAAGATTACAATAACCAAAGGGAGAATGTACAAGTCTAGACATAATGCTAGAATAGCCTCTTATCTAACAAATAGTACATATCCTTTTGACAACTAGCAAACCTATACCACAAATGTTCTGTAAAACTAGCTTTACATAATCATTATTCATCAAGGAAGCTTCATCACTTGATTCATGCACACCAAGGCTATAGACAAACAAAAGGTGATAATTTACATATGAATTCTTCTCAATGTCGACCTTCCTAACGATTAATTCTGACAATCAGCATTAATTTTCCACTTCCCAGCCTGTTGTCCTACATTCAGATGCATAAAAAAATGGGAGCATTAGTAAGCATATAGAATGCTTCATTTCAGGTACTGCACTTAAAATTAAATTTCAACCCTTTTAATAACCAGCTGAGACAATTATTCTGTAAGCTGTGATTTTTCAATGTAATACTGACGCAGTTTGCTGGGAACAATGAGTTACCGTGCGTGTGAACTCACAATGACTGCGAGAGCTGACTCCAGTTCATCAACGTATGCGACTGTGGATGCCTGTCCAAATAACTTCTACTGGTAATGTCAGCTTCATCGGCAGCGTAGTGATCTGAGGGCCTGACGCTGCCGGAGGCGACCAGACGGGCACCACGCCGCCTTCTCTCCCAGTCCAGCTGCTTGATGCCTCTGACGTGGACGGCGCAACGCCCCGTGCCCGGTGAATTGTAGTCTGAAAGTTGTGCTGCTGCTGGTGGTGTTGGCCTTGGTGGCTGCCGCCGTTGCTCCTGCCGACCATTCCGCCGCCGCCGCCACCGTCCACTGTTTCTTCCCTTTCCATCCAGGCTGGAAGAGCACCTGCGACGGCACCTCCGGCCTACTGTCCATGCTGTGTTATCAAAATCCGCTGAAAGTTCTTGTTTCAGCTCTGATCAGCGAGGAGGTCATGCTGGGCACCATCTGATCCTCTCGTCGCCGGCCGGCCGTTGTCGGTCCGTGAACAGTAGGCTGGGCCGGTGCTCGGTCCACTTCCATCTGCAGCTCCGGTGGGAAGGCGATCGGCGGCACGTCGGAGGAGTCGCCGAGGCCCTCCTCCATTCCGTTTCCCATCCGCGCGCGAGACGCGGCCTCGAGCTCCCACATCTCTGACAGTGCATCCTGCAGCCTGGTCTTCGCCGCGTCCAGCTCCACGATGGGGAGAGGATAGTTGG
This sequence comes from Oryza longistaminata, assembly GCA_009805545.1. Lineage (NCBI taxonomy): Eukaryota > Viridiplantae > Streptophyta > Magnoliopsida > Poales > Poaceae > Oryza > Oryza longistaminata. The sequence goes on along the minus strand of CM020182.1, from coordinate 21,650,020 downwards.
AGCCTAGCTCAATCCCTGCAGCCTGGAGCACCGACTCCGGTGCGTCCCATGGGTGGTGTATCCACTCCGTCGGCAGCCTTGCCAGCTCCGGCAGCCATCGCCTGACATACTCCCGTGCGGATCAAACTTGTAGCCTTCAAGCTGCGAAACACAACACCAATGCATCAGATCAATATGGTGATGACAACAAGATGTTCCATCTCATGGAGGAGAAGCTAAGTACCTGAGGGTTGTCGATGCGGTCGAGCTCACGGCCATCTGGGAGAGAGCCGGAGATGTACTGCCAGCGCGAGCGCGTCGCTCTCGAGGTCGGCGTCGAGCAGGGGTCCCAGAATACTTCATCCCCAGCGCCATGGAAGCGTGGAGCACCTTGACGAAGAAGCTGGAGACGACGACGCGTATCCGGTCGTGCAGCCAGCCGGTGGCCCAGAGCTCGCGCATCCCGGCGTCGACGAGAGGGTACCCGTCCTCCCCTGCCTCCACACCTTGAAGTACACCTCGTCGACCACCCAGGGAGAACCTGAGGTGCGCCAGGAGTGGCTTCTCCAGGCTGCACGGTGGTTGAAACGTGAGGTACCTCGAGTACTCCCTGAGGCGATGGAGCGGAGGAAGAGGACGCAGCTCTCGTCGCCGGCGTGGTTCCCCTCGTTGCTCCACATGAGCTGCTTCATCCTCACCTGGTGGAACACCTTGCGTACGCTGAGCTCGCCGAAGTGCAGGGTACGGCGACAGCAGCGACGTGCTGGCGCTGTCGGCCTTCTTCCGGTTCACGGAGTAGTCCATGAGTGGCCCGTGAGACGAAGCGACGGTCAACTAAGCTGTCCTTATGTTCAAGTGTATGGCTAGCTAGCTCTCTGTAGTCGATCTGTATACATGCATGGTCTTCTGATTTCGGTTGCTAACCGAAACTACTTTTTCAATCACCCTGGGCATGATTAATTGTACAATATAATGAAAAATTAAGCACACTTCACCATGTTAGAGTTGTGATGATGTTAATTTCACTACTAGTATATGTTAAAAGCGCATGTTTTTTTTATATATATATTAGTAATCTGAAAAAACGTGCAGTTTTGACCACCAATTTCTTACTGCAAAACAATTAAAATCTAATAAGAATCGACAGGTATCACGAAGAAAGTTATTTGCTTCTTGTGGGTAAATCAACACATGCGTACTTGATTTTCACACATTCAATCTAAATATTTAAATATATTACTACCTCCGTTTCAGGTTAAAATACTTTCTAGCACTGCCCACATTCATATAAATGTTAATGAATCCAGGTACACAAATATGCCTAAATTTATTAACGTATATAAGGATGTAGCTAGGAAATGCTAGAAAGTCTTATGATATGAAACGGAAGAAGTACCTTATTTTTAAAAGTGAAACTTGGAGTATGTCTAAATCAATAATGTGACTTGAGCGCGAGTACTCCGTAACATTTTTTTTGAGAAGGTGTATTTTATATAGTTAGGAAAAAACTTTAACCAATAATTGCTTTATTAAGTATCATTTGTGTGATACAAATGTATAATCATAGTAGTAAATATTTTCAATACAAATCTAGTAACACCAACATAATAATTATTGAAAAAAAGGTAATTGTTGGTTTTAAAGTTTTATCTAACGAAATAAAATACATTTTATATTTTTATTTTGAGTGAATATCAGAGTATTTAATTTGCTAGCACCCTGCATGCTCGGCCTTGCGTGAGATTAATTATATGAAACTGAGAAATGTCAAACTTATGATGACGCAAATAGCACCAACATGCCACGTGTTGCCACTTGATGTGCCATGCAGATATGCCCAAATAATAATCTCTTGTGTTTGGCTAGAGTCCCATCATCAGTGGTGGTAGCATGGACCTGCAGCTGCAGAGATGGCCGGCCGGCAGCTGGTAGATTGTCGATCGCGATTTGGGGACCTTTTGCATCGGCTAACAAAAGCAGAGAAACTTAATCAATAATGGAGAGAGATCAGATCTCCTCATCATCCAACTCTCCATCTATGCATGCAGGTACAAATCACAGACGATCGTGAACCATATCATTTATATATAGGATATGAGCGAGGTGGATTCTTGTCCTTGAATGTATGAGTTCTAGTTCAAGAAAGCTAATTTTTTTTTATAATGATAGCTAAATATATGATATATTATCTTCAGACATACATGTTTGAATCCGACTTATATAAGTGGAAATAAAAATAACAGATTGGTTACATTTAGACTTTTTATTTTTCTTTGTCAAATTTGTATTGGGTTTAGTAAAATTTGTAAACTCGAATTTAGACATGTACATTCATAGAGTTATATATTACTACTTATTAATCTATTTTGTTCTATATTAATCTATCTTGTTATATTTTATTATGATTTTCCAACGATAATAGAAAAACGAGACGTACTGTCCTCAAACATACTCCCTTTTTTTTTTATATATATGAGGCGAATTGTCGCTCGATCTGATATTGTATTCCCCCCATCTAATTTTTTGCTCCAGGCGAATTACAGGGGATTGACGTCCGTGTCATGCAGCACTGATTAACATGGATATATATATAAGCGCTTAGACTAGCTAGGCAGGGTAACAAAAAGGTGGTTGGCACTTTGATATCACTAGCCAACCCTAAGGATTTGTTTTTTCGCAATTAACCATATACGCAAGACGATCGAGAAGAATCTTCGGTGAGTGATGGACAAAGCTTTCCAACCGTGCATAATATGTATTGGAGAGAACGACTCACTTGGCACTATTATTCATGTACCGAATTCGAATGAGACTTACCGCATGCCTACGTAAGTATATATACACATACTCCTCGCAAAAGAAAAAAAAAGTCAGTTTACGATTAAGAGATTATTGTCCGCGGCACATAGCTGGAAACCAAAGTTTTTTTTTGAGATAGGAGTGTAGTAATAAAATTATGGAGAGAATATGGCGCTCTTACTTCTCTCCTTCATGGATTATTCGTAAAGAAAAAGCTATAATATATATATGTATATATTTTTTAGATAAGGAATATTTTTTTACCCGGCTTATATATCCAACCGGGTTAATAAGCAACCTTTTAAATTCGGAATTTAGCCCTCTCAAAACAACCCATTTGCTTCATATGAATTCGAACTCCTGAATCTTTATGGTCTACTCAAATAACTGTAACCATTAGACTACGAACCTTTCCGCAGGCTGTATATTATTACACAAAAGGACTTCATGATGTATTAATAGGGTATTTGTATTAGGGATACGTTTGAAAGCTTAGCTAGGTGCTTACGTAACAGGAATCATTAGCCATAACTAGGCCGTCGTGGACAAGTGTGTAGCTCCCACATGTGTGTAATTCCACGATTAGCTCTAGTATGGAGCTACTTAGCGCTTTGAACTTCGCATGTATGGAATAGTGAATCATGTGATGTAATGGCTCATCAGTCATCTCAGCAACGCACCACACTTCAATCTCTTAATTTACCTTGTATGATTAAACAATTGCAATCTCCATCTGCTGTGTGAGCAACTTGATCACATGAATTTGATTAGCCAGAAACTAAATAATTTATAACTCCTATATTGTACGATGGATGAAAACTACATATTCCGTCTGATAATCATATCCCTCAGGATATCCGGTGCAAAGTACGGGTCGTGCAAATGCTGACTGGTTAATTGAATTCAGAGTTTTATTTAAATCAGAGGAATTGCATCGACGACTCATAATATTTTGTTACTAATAATGGAACATAGATAATATATACCAGGAGAGACCATTGTAAAAAATGTTGTCCATCAAGAAGGGTACAGCATTCTATCCGAAATATATATCTACCGTCACAAGTCACAAGCGTGCTTTATAAATTAAAAAAAAACTATTTTCTCTACTACTACTTAAAAGCGAAAGCAAAGTCGTCTATCTTCCCCTTCCTCTCCACGTACTGCAAGACACCGCTCACACAAGAAAAATAAACTGAAAAATTTCCCTAAACAAAAACACAAAACAGAAAGGATTGATTAAAAATAGTCACGTGCTTAGGCTAGAACGCACACTAAGACATTCCTAATTAACATTAGGAATATTGAGCGCGCATATAAATTACTAGTATTACATATCTTTTTCCACGTTCCAAAATATATAATTTAGCAAATACTATATTTGAACACATAATATTGGACGCTGTCCACTAGGTGGTTATTTTAAGTCTACCTTCGTCCGTGAATATAGGGATATTCACTATTCTCGTGTAACGTTTGACCACTTGTCTTATTAAAAAAATTGTAGCAACTATAAAAAACGAAAAGTTATGCTGAAAGTACTGGATAATAAAGTAAAGTCACAAATAAAATAAATAACAATTCTAATTTTTTTAATAGATGATATGGTCAAAAGGAGTAAGCAAAATGTGTCAAATCTCTAATATATATCAGGACGGAGGGAGTACATTACTAGTACGTTAATATATTTTGGATGGAGTGAAGTTAACTAGAATCAACGGTACTCTATAGAGTACATCCCTCCTCAAAAAAAAACGAATCTAGTAACTGGATGTGATATATTCTAAAGTACAATAAATCTGGAAGAGGTATGTCCAGATTCCTAAGGTTACTTAGCGTTATTTTTTTTATAGGAGGAGGGGATGTAAGAAAGACTAACTACTTGCAACTTGATTACCTGACACTGTACTTTAATTCTTCGAAGCACTCGCTCGCTCGCTAGCTGCTTTACTTCTGGCACTTTTGAAAAGTGACATGGAGACCAACCTCGGTCAAGCAAGGGAACTGAATTAGGGAGAGCAGTTTAGTGAAGTAGTGGTCATACAAACTCACATGGAAGAAGCTTCAAGATCCGATATCAAACAGGGTTCGTTTCACCGGCCGGAATGGCCTTTTGTCTCTCTTATCAGAGGACGCCCAAATGTGCACATATAGAGTTTTTTGGTAGCTATAGAATATTAGCACGGCTCTTTAATTTGAAGAAGAAACGATCCTACATTGTTTAGGCATTAATTACTACGTATATGGTAGAGAAGGAACTTCAACATTACCTGTCCATTCATTGCCAACTACTCCTCCGTTTCACAATGTAAGCTTATTCTAACATTTTTCACATTTATATGATGTGAATCTAGATAGATTATATGCTCTAGATTCATTAACATAATATGAATGTGGAAAATTGCTAGAATGTACTTATATTTGTTGAAACGGAGGGAGTAGATAGGTATCAAATATATATTTTATATCTGCCATGCAAATTATTATACATTCTGTACTCTCGTGAAAAGGTTTGAGGTCACTTGGTTTTGATAAGCCAAAACATTGACAACTTTTTTATGTGGGAAAACTGTAGAGAGTATTAATTATTCTCACGTAACTTTCATCAGGCTTAGTTTCCATAGATTAAATATACTTGCAGGAACGAAAAAAAAAGTTAGGTCACAAGTAGGGTTGTCAACGATCCGAGCTCGAGCGAGATTGTCCTATCTAAGATTGGAGCTCGACCACAAGCTGAGTTGAGCTCGAATCGAGTTCTAACCCTCCTTTCGAGCTTTAAGCAGGCTCGGCTCGAGCTCGGTTAGGCTCGCGAGCTCAACCGAGTAATAGGATAATGTATATTTGATGATAAAATTTGTGATAAAAAAATAATAATTTAAATTTAGAGAAAAATACGAATTTCCCCTCTAAACTATCGCGGTCGACCGAATTACACCCTGAACCCGAAACAAGACATTGTTTCACCCTGAAACCTTAATACCGGAACGGGGAAAATAAAAAACAAAAAATTCAAAACGAACCCCCTAATCCAATCCAGAGCGTTTTGTCCTACGTGGCGACATGTGGCAATCCAGTGAGCATTTTTCTAATTTTTTAAAAAACATGGGACCCATATGTCCAAATACGGAGTCCCTCTTCCCCATCTCTCTTCACACACTATCTCTCTCTCTCTCTTCTCTCGGGCCTCAGCTGCTGCAGGAGGTGGGACGGCGCGCGAGCGGCAGCGGCGCGCGCGGCTGGCGACGAGGAAGGCCGGCACAGGCGGCGGCGACGAGCGGCGTTTGCTCGTCAGCGTTTGGAGGTGGGGGTGGTCACGGTGGCGGTGGTCAATCGGGCGTCCCTACCGCACGCCCTCCTCGTCCTCCATTCAGCCGCCGCTCGCGGTGATTCGAGTCTAGAGGGGACGGACGCTGCGGCGGAGGCAGGTCCCGTGCCGCGGCAGCCCTTCGCACCGCCGAGATGCGCGAGGCCCGGCCATATTTATATGCGCGCAACCACCCGCTTTGGTCCTCGCCGCGACGCTGCCTGCATGCCCGTGTCTCGGCCAGTGCGGGGCGCGTGGCACCAGCATGCCCGCGTCCGCGTCAACGAACGCCTCAGCTTACTACACCTCTTTCGTGAGCGTTCCTCGCACCACGCCGCCAGATCGAATTATCCTTAGTGTTTTTGTTTGCTGTGAGGTTGCCAGAGAGAAAGGAAGTGACTGGCGGGAGGAGGCCGCGCGCCGGCAGCAGGCGGGCGAGCGGGTGCTCAATCGGCGTGGTGGGGGGGTGATCACGGTGGCGGAGGAGGAGGGGTGTGTGGGGACGCTATGACCACCGCCACCGCCACCAACACGCAACCACCCACCCCACGCCCGACGAGCACGCTCCCGCCACTGCCCGCCGCTACAACCGGCCTCGCTCGCTTGCCAGGCCGAGCTGCCGCCGCTCGCGCAGCCGCGCCTCCGCAAATGTCGCTCGCACCGCCGTCCACCTCTGCCACAGCTGAGCCCGTGAGAGAGAAATGGTGTGTGATAGGAGAAGAGAGGAAGAGAGAACTCCGTATGACATTGGTGTCCACATCTTTTGCCTAACTGGAATTGCGACCTGTGTTACGCAACGTACGACAAAACCCACTCTGAATTGAACTCGAGGGGTAATTCGCCAGCATGGTAAGTTCAGGGTGAAACAATGTTCAGGTGCTTTTCGGTTCAGGGGTGTAACTCGTCGACCGTGCATCAGTTCAGGGGCGGTAATTAGTTACTTTTTCCTCTTTAATTAATAATATGAGAGAATTTAAGATTTAATATATGATGCAAATACCATTAATTGTTCACAATGAATAATGTTTACTAATTTATGCCTGAGCTATCATATATAAAGATAAAAATTACACACAGTTAGGCCTCGTGAGAGCCTCGAGGCTCGCGCTCGACTAAGCTCGCGAGCTTGGTAGGTATGAAACCAGCTCTACACGGTAACTAAAAAATAAACGAGAAGATTAAGTGTATGGGAAAGGAGAGGAAAAGAAGTGACTGGATGAAAATTTAATTTTTGAAAAAAAAAACACGCCATTAAGACAAATAGTTTCTATAACTCACTACTAGAAAATGAACTTTTCATACGAGACCCTAAGGGCATCCACAATGTGAGACACTCCTAGAGTGTCCTCACTAACTGAGGCACTCGTAGAGGAACTTGGCTCGCAATGGAGGTCCTCCTGGATGGACTCATCAAATCTAAAGCTAAACCCGGTGGGGTACTACACTCCCACAGTGGGTCTCCTGGCCCAAGGTAGCCATAGTACAAAAATTCCACGCCATACCCCTCATCAGCCCACTAGCCCAGCAACCTCTTCCTCTCCTCATCTTCTCTGCATTTTCTCGGTCTCCTCCCGCCACCGTCTGCTCCTCTTCCGATCTCTACCTCTTTCTCTCCCGGTCGAGACGAGGGGTGTGTGGCGAACGGCGAGCGCCGGCGCGGGGTTGGCCGACGGCGACGGGCGGCCGCGGGGTGGCCCGACGACGACGGGCGCACGGATGTGGTCCCCAATTAGACGTCGGTTGCCAGATCCCCTTCCTCCGCCGCGGGGTTGTCGCCGTCGCCGTCGAGGGTTGCGTCACCGTCGAGGGTCGCCGTCGGAGTGGCGGCGGGGTGGGCCAGATCCGGCTGGCCTTGCCGGATCTGGACCTCGGCAGCCGACGGGGACGGGCGTGTGCCTTGCTGGCCGGAGGTCAGCGCCCGGTCGCCTCCCCCGCTCCTCTCTCTCTCACAGCGCGTCGCCGGCGCCATCGCGAACCCCGCAGACTCCGCTGCCCCGTGCCCGCCTCACGGGTCGCCTCGCCGACCAACTCCGCCGCCCCTGTACCCGCCCAGCGCGCCCTCGCGGTCGCCTCGCGACGAACTGGCTCACACCTGCCTCTCTTCAAAGGCCATCAGCTCCTCCCCGCCGTTGCACGATGGCGGTGCCGGTGGAGCGGATCGACGAGCAGGCGGCGCCGTGGAGAGAGCGAGGGTAGGAGGGGGGATTTGGGGGGAGCAGGCGAGGAGACTGAAGAGCCTGCAGTGGGTCTCTTCCAGGGGCGAGGGTCGGTGTCTCTTGCGAAAAGCGGTCGCTCCTTGCAAACGAGCCGCGTTCCTCTGCTTGGGCGCCGTGTCCTAGCCTAGGAGACGACTCACGCTGAAAAAGGGAATGGGTGGCAAACGGCCGTTTGCGGAGTGGCACGGGTCAAGGGCAACCTATTGTGGATGGCTAATAGGTTAACAGACGGGCCGTAACTTGTCGTGTTTGCAAAATCGACCTACATTTTTTGCATGAGGCCTGCATATAAAAATCTATTTTCGCCAGATGGGTCTCTAAGGAGCCACATGCCAAAATGAGTCTGATTTTGCATACGGTCCTCTGAGTGCCGCATGCGAAATTTTTTTTTTTTTTTTTTGCATTCCGGCTCTAATGATCCGCATGCAAAATAAATCCCAGTTCTTCACAGTTTATTCTCCTCCTCACTGCTTCAAATTTTTTCACATCCCTCTCCTCTCTCCTCCCCCTATCCTGATATTTACCTGCTCTTTCCTCTCCTCCCTCTCCTCTCTCTCCTTGTCCTCCGACGAGCGGAAGCCGACGCGGCAGCCGGCTGGTACCAAGAAGCTGGCGCCGAGCGGGCGACTCGGCATGCCGCCTCGCGCGGCCTAAGGCAGTGCCTGCCAGCGTGCGCGGATCGGCGTCGGGGTGGTCTTCCTCGCGCGTATCCGGCGCGCCAATGAACAACGGCGGATGGTGCGGTGGCGGGCGGCGATGGCGTACTGGCGACAACGGCGGTGTTCGGGGGTGCAGACTCGGGCCGAAGTGACGACGACGGGCGTGGGCTGGTGGCGGATCCAGCGCTCCTAATGGCAAAGTGGCGGGGATACTGATGCAATGACAGCAGCGGCTAGGGTTTGGGGGATTATTTTTATTTGTTATTTTCTTCGCTGAATTTATTTTTGCCATGTGGGCAAGTATAAGTGAAGACCACATACGAAAAAAATTTCATTTTTGCATGCGGTTGCACTACCCGCATGTGAAAATCAATCTTTCGCACCTTTTTGCCGGTATGCGGTTGCATTGCCGCATGCAAAAAATCACTTATACCCGGCATTAGTTTTAAAAAAAAGCGGGACTTTTTTTTACTTGTTAGTAGTGCATGCGTGTTGATATGAATATGACATGTAGAAATAAATACCTAATTAGTTTCTGGGTTGGGATTGCTTCAGACTTATATATATAACATATTATAGATTTTTTTTAAGAATAGATATATATATGAAGCTTTAATTAAGTATATATGCATATCGTCTACGTACGCATGCATAGATCTTGCATTGATATCATGCAATGGCAACGACAGAATGGATTTGGGATTAGGGCGATCGTACACGAACACAAATGGATATTGAATTAAGATTAAAATGATTAGATGGATTGGATATTCGTGGGCTTTATCTTCTCTGCTTAATGTTTCATGTATCCATATGCATGCATGTTGAGATGACTGCTATATCCTTGCTTGAATATGGGGCTCTAAAAACTTAAGATAAGTACGTACGATTCAAAACAAAATGAGGAAGAAGGATGAAATTAATAAACTCCTGGTTGTATATGGATCGATATGGCATAAGCAACGACACAACAATCGACAATTGAGGTATAGATTCGCGTATACTTGCTCCCTAATTAATAACAATATTCATGCACGTATCGAATCTTAATTAAGTGCCGGTTAGTGGTGTGTCACACATGTACAAAGCGGACTAATTAGCCGTCCTACTCGTTCATCAGTTGAGTGCAAACAGGAATACAATGGGATGGATAGGCTGGAGAGAAGTGAACGCACTTACCGCTAGAGCCTAGTCTGAGCTACCACGAAGACTTCCTGCTGATCAATCGGCATTGGCATGGGACATATTCCACCAAAAGGATTAGAGCTTTCAGGAAGAACAACCACCAAAATAAATATCTAAGCTAGTCGTTTTGAAAACCACATCAATACGTTAATTACACTTATCAAAAACAAAGAAATAATGTTGCCAAGTTGTCCAAGCTCATCTAGAACCATGTGTATACTCAAGGTCAACCCACCAAGCCACCCCACGCGATCTGATGAAATCATTTTGGCTGTTTGGCAATTTTATGAAATAACTCCGCCAATCCGTTTTGATTTGTGACACTATAAAAAAATCAGAATCGTTCATTTTATTGACGATTCGCAGTTATACGTTGAGCCGCCGCCTGGTAAATTTCCATGTTTATTAATATTACGACCCTCCTCTTAGAGGCACCCGCAATGGTAAAGTAAGGTGCTTCTATAAAACATGTACATCTCAGCAATAGACTAGATTAATAGTAAACCACTAAATGTAATGTCTACATGGGTATCTATAGCTCTCTAATCCATTGCCTCGTTTTTCTCTATAGACTATTCTCCAGTTAGTAGATAGCTTTGCTCTCTCTTCATTAAACTCTTCCAAGTAGGAAATATGCTGACATGGATCTCTTGTAGAGAGTCTATTAGATAACCATTGTGGGTGCCCTTAGTCACCCGTGCGCGCGGCAGTACTCCGCCTTCTCTCGTGTCGGACCACACTCGTCATCACAGTCTGCCCTCTCTCCCACACCGGCCATAGCTACCAAAGCTAGCCAACCGTTCGCTTTCCGTCTCCTATTGTTGTTGCCTGGCCCACCTCCCACGCACGGACACCAATTGTCGCCTCCTCCATAATGAGTTAATGTAGGATAACAGAAATAACGATTTTGAACAAAAGGTACAGTTTCATGTAATTATTACTCTTTCATAATTTTTTTTCTAAATGAGATGTTTTGAAATACTACGACCACCTGTCTATAGTGTATTAAGCCGCTGTTTAGTTCCAAGTTTTTTTCAAACTTTCAAACTTTCCAATCACATCAAACCATTTTATCGAACCACAGACTTTTTTATTCACATCGCTACCAATTTCAAACATAAACTTACAAACTTCAGTGTGAACTAAACAACAGCCTAAAAGGCATCTCATAAATGCATTCTTTTCATTTCCAGGGTTTTGGATTAATTGCAACGCTAAGTGAAAAAAAAATAGAAGCGAAACTGAAACATACTCGTCGTCCGTTTCACATTTACATTTGTTTGCTAAATCAAAATTTTAAGTTTTATTGAAAAGCTATACTTAGTATCTATAACATAAAAAGTTTCGTTAACATTCATTTACTGAGTGTATTTCTTTTGAGTAAAGATGTTGTTTATTACTCCCTCAACCCCCCCTCCCCTCTATATTAAAAAAAAAGCAACTCTAACATTCAATTTATTAAAAAAATGCATTCTAAAAAAACACTTCTTCTCAAAAACACATCGCATTCAATTTTTTCTATCTTTACCTGATTCGAAACCACCTTTACTTCCATTCCACCCTTTATTTTAATGAGAAGCATCTATGCAAATCTTTTTTTCTCTACTGATTTATCTTGTTAAGTACAATATTTTTTTATGAAGAAAACCACATTCTTTTTCAATAGGAAATAAAAAGATAAACTGTAACCCAAAACAAAATAAAACGATATTACATATAGTACCGTTTATACCGTAGTACGGGCCACCAATGTCTATTATATTCATGCAGCCGGTCCCGCGAAGACATGCCAGTCTGGGTTCCTATGCACATGATGACTGCGTGACACGTGGCAAAATCAGCTAGCCCTGCCAGCACGTCATGTGGCTGCCATGCCGCGTCTTTCGATAAATGGGGTCTCCCTCCAGGCCGCAAAATCCGACCGTTTTGGCAGTGTAAAAAAAAATATTTCGATTACAAAAATACAAAAACTAGCTATATATTAACTTCACTGACATGCCTATACGAAATTTCGCCTGTTTAGAGACGCGGTGTTAATTTTTTTAAACTTTTTAAAAACACAATTCGATTAATTAATTTTTCTGTCATTGACGATACGATGATATAATCTTAAACTTTATAAATTATATGGGCATGGTTCCAATTTTACCTTAAATCAAAGCTCAGAGCGGAGGATCGAGCTATTAGTCTGCTTACAGGTGTACCTGTTACACCACAGCTTTCTTTCGAATCTTCCAGCTCGATCGCTTCTGCATGGAAATAACGCGTAGTAGCTAGCTAGCTAGACCCATATCATGCATTGCAGTTGGCATTTGTTTCTGCGTGCTCAATAGACCCCGGTCACATTGGTCATCTTGCCCATCGATCCAAATTAAACTCCTCAACTCATTTTTCATTATTATTAATTTAAGTCGGAACTGTTTTTTTTCTCTAATCAATTTTTTCTTAAAATGATTGAGTGTAGAGTATTTAACAACGTCTACATCACCAAATAGTTTTATCAAAACTTAGTAGTAACATTTTAATATATTATTGATAACATATCTATTTTTTTGTTAAAATATTATTATATTTTATTATAAATTTGATCGAACTTTATTAAAGTTGTCTAGAAAAAAATTGAAAACAATTTAAAAAAAAAGTACCTGTATAGGTTATTTCAGTGTATATCAAAGCCACAACGATTTCCCCTCCTTCGTACGTTTAATTTACCTGTCATCTCTCTGTATACTTTTTTTTTTGACTTACTATTAAATGTATTCTTGCAATTACAAAAAAACATATCCTTCTCAAGATTATGATATGCAATTGTCAAACGTAAAAAACTTCAGTAGATTCAGATTGGTTGTAAAAAAAAAATCATGTGAATATGTTGTCTCGAAAAATAATTCACACATTTATACTTTTATGAGATTGCTAGAAAGTAACGCGGCCTTCGCGCGGAAGGTATATGTTAGGGCAGCCCAATTAAACGCAGTGTACCACCGTATTAATTATTAAGCCTTATCATTTCATTCATCAGGGCTAAATAAGGGCACTAATCTGGCTACTGAAGCATCATGCTCATATTG
>CM020182.1:21580606-21636707 GCA_009805545.1 Oryza longistaminata | reverse complement strand
CCAAAAAAAAGAAAGGAGAATTTTAAACACGATTATTTAAACCATCGTTGGAAAAGTTTACCATTAAAATAAAAAATAATCATAAATAATAATGTTAAGTTATGATATGAGTTCAATCCCCATTTTAATGGACTTAATGTTCTAAGCATGGCCTTAAGCCAATTATATATATATAAATATCATATATATAATAATATATATATATAGCATTTTTGCCTGAAACCAAACAAAATAAAGGTTCTAGCTTAAATCAAATATAACCATAAGAAAATAAAGTCATCTTTGCCATAAATTAATTGGGAAAGGCTTCCCAAACCGAGGACATTCGAAAATAATGCATAAGTTGAATAAAACAATAGCTTTAAACGGTTTTCAACATGCGTCAAAAGGGTTGTTCTGGATCTGTGTGACTTGCCTTGCATAAATTTTTTCCGGGTCTTCAAATTAGTCTCTTGAACACTTCCGACGCACTCGCGAATCTTTCCTCAACGAAAACGGGCTCTCTCCGGAACATCGGAAACTAAAGCGAAAGCAACAAATTCAACAAAACAGTACAAAAAAACAAGCTAAACAGTACATGTGGATATTATTAAACATGGTAGATTCTTGATTTATAAAAATTTTAGCAACTTGAACGCACCTAAACGGATCTACGGTTATTTAAGTTATGATTTCCGAAGATTTCTTTATTAGGAAAAACGGAAAAAAGAAAAGATGATGATGTCATGATGAACATCATCATGGTGGCCGGGCCCGGGTTGGCGATCCTCGCGGAGATTGGATGGTCGCTGTGAATTTGGCAGGATATGTACACGTAAGAGGACGACGAGACGAACTCAACGGTATTCACTCTCTCGAGCCAAACGACGGAAACGGACGACGGCCGGCGACGAGTGGACGGCGGCGGCGGGCTCGGTTAGTGTGTCGCCGGAGCTCCGGTTGTTGGCGCTAAGGGGACGGGCGAAGGCCGGGCTTCTCCACTCTCGGCGCACCTCACGGGGTGACGGCGACCGGCGGCGACGACCGGCATAGGCGGCGGTCGCGACGCGCAGGCCGAAGGATGGGCCGGCGGCAAGCGGAGCTAGGCGGCGATGGAGACGGGGCTTATACGGAGCACGGGAAGGCTCTGGAAGAGGGGGAAACGCGAAAGAGAGAGGCACTACGGGGGTCGCTATTTAAGCTTTGGTTGAAGAGATCGGACTCCTCCCGCAAGAAATCGGCCCCGCGGGAATCAAAAAACTCTCGGTTTGGAGATTAAACTCGAAACGAAGTTTCGAATTCGGTTTGAAATACCTCAACGATTTGCTCCGAAATATTGGGGGTAAAGATAGGGAGAATAAGGCGATCAAAACCCCTCATCAATCGGACAGAAGGAGACCGGATTGGGGCGAAATCGGTGGAGGAAGGCAGCTCGCGTCGGCGCTCGGATGGCAGCGGCCGTGAGGTTGAAGATGGGTCCACATGTGGGCCCCAACATGTCGGCGGCTGGAGGAGGAGGGCGCGGGCGGCTCGGCTGGGGCCGGCTTGGGCCGGTTCGGCCGCGCCGCGAGAGAAGAGAGTTGGGCGAATTCGGCCCCCAAGCTTAAGGGAGGGGTTTTTTTTACTTTTTCAATTAAAAATAATCACTCAATGATCTTTGAATTGTTAAAATACTGTCCAATGCCAAATAATTTCAAGAAAAACCCTGAAATAATTGGACACTCAAGTACTTAAAAAAATTATAATCAGACCATTGTAATGATTAATTTAATATGTGGGTAATTACTTGAAATGTTCTTTTGTATGATTAAAAGTAGGAATTGAGCTCGAAAAAATCCGAGAAAATTCCAGAGAGTATAATTAACCATGGAGAATTTAAAAAAATTAAATCCATTCTATGCTTTAACATTAGCGAAATTTTATTTTTCCACCATTTAACTTCACCTTGTAAAATTAAGAAACATTTAATATTAAATCTAATATAATTTATTAATACATTTATAAATCCTAAGACGGAAATCAGGATGTGACATGTTGGTTACGCTGACGCGGGCGAGAATCGGACGGGACTAGCTACCTTAGCAGAAACGTTAGCGTGCATTGCATGTGCTGGCATGCCAACATCAGAGGGTTTGACGTCCGGATCCTACCTTACCAGCATGATACAGTCCTTCTCTCCCTTGCTGCTTGTGCTTTGCTTTCTGGCATGGCGCGGCACCGCGTGGGTGTGGCGCTCGGAATGGCGCGGAGGCAGTGGCCCATGCGGACGTCATCGCGCAGAGGTGAGGGTCAGTGCCGTCATGCATCATGGGTATGGAAGATAGTTACGCGTCGGCCTCGGTCGCCCATCGCATTCCCTAACCTGCTCCAGTGTGCACGCGTGGGATGGTGTCCGTTGCAGAGATGTCTCTCCTCTTTCCCTGAGCACAGCACGCGCGCTGGGCACAAGCACCAAGCCGAGCTAGAGCGGTCAAGGCGTCCTTCCCCCGAGAGGACCGCGGGTGGTATGGCCGTGGCGTCCCCACTCGGTTGGGTAGGAGTGGCAGCCACCATGAGTCGGAGGTCGTAGCGGACGGTGATGAAGGCCACCCGCGTTATCCGACGAGGTGAAGTAGGCATGGGTACGGGGCACAGCAGTGGCAGTTACAGGCCGCCTCTGTCTTGGAGTTGATGGCCATCCTTCTTCAGCATTCACGAGGAGGGTAGTGCGCTGTAGAGGAGTAACGAGCTCACTGGCCCCTTGCATCAATCTCTCTCGCCGGGCCCCTCGTCTCCCTCCTCTTCCCAATGGGCTCACGGCCGCCACCTCTCCCTCCTCTTTGGCCTTTGCGTCCTAAGAGGTGGGCGAGCTCTGAGTCAGACGAGCTCGCCGACCACCTCTCCCGTGCCCCTCTCCTTTCCCCGCCTCCCGCCTTCCTCCCAGGCTCATAAAGCGCGCTCTGTCGCTCCCTCTTCCACCTCCGCCTCCCTAGAAGCTAGGCGAGCTCAAGCTTCAACGAGCTCATCTGGCCGCCTGTCGTCCCCTTCCGCCTCACTCCCCAAAGGTCGGCGTTCGACTCTCTCAGCTTAGAGCGCCGCTACGTCGGGCTGCCTTCCCCCTTTCCTGTGTCCTCCTCCTACGGCTAAGCAGATTGGGTTGAATTCGTCCACCTGACCGTGTATCTTCGCAAGGCACTCTGTGGTTGGCTTCATTGGTGAACACCCATTACGAGCACACCCGAGTGCTAAGACTCGCACTAAACATGCCAGTGGGTCCCCAATTTTTTTTCTCACTACCATGTGGGTCCCACATATATTCACCAATTTTTATATCTTCCTTTCTCTACTAGGATGTTCAGCATCAAAAACCAGGTGCATCCATACTACCTATGGGACCCAAATTTACACGGTTTTAATATTGTTTAAGAGTAAGAAGATTTCTGATAATTGGAGAGATTCTTTTATAGTTTAAAGGTCACCAGATTTCTATAGGTATTAACGCAGAATAAGGGAGTCAAACAACTTGACCGTCAAGGACGGGTGATACAACCAAGTTGGACTATTCCTAATACGCTACATCATCAGTGAATCCATGTTACCAAGAACACCTAACCCCTAACGTTGCAAGCGAAACAACCCCACTCACACCTATCGACCCAAAGTTACACCAATTACACGACCTTAAGCTTCCGACCTAGCTGTCTCTGCCCAAAATTGGGTTAGAAAAATAGTAGTCCAATGAGGATAAAAAAACACCCAAATGATATCCCGTATCATATGCGTTATCATATAACAGTAGCCAATCGGAGCTACAAGGCCACCATGGAATGTATAAAAAGACAATCAAACTAAATTCTCCACTAACAAATAATACATGCCCAGAACTCACTTCAGTTAACTAGTTGGCTCTGGCTACCCAGAATAGGAGAATGTTTTCGGGCACTGTCTGTTTCCCATCCATCTCCTCCCTCGTTTTCCGACGATCCACGTTTCTTCAATTGAAACAGTAGTGTTTTTTGCAAAAGGTTTCTATATGGAAAGTTGCTTGTAAAATCAGGGCTGCCATCGGAAAGCAAGTGCTTTGGCTTTATCAGCCAAAACTAGAACTTCCATTTTCAGTCAAAAGAATTTCCATTGATTGGCTTTTGCTGGATGCAGGATCTTCCTGTGGCTTTACATGATTGTAAGCTCTCAATTGATAGTAGCCATACAACATATAATGGGTTTAGGAATTGGGGATGCAGCATGAAGGGTACACATGATTAGTTTTTTCCAGCGGACCAAGTAATGCATATAGTGCTGGGCCCACAATTTTTAGCTGAAAAGCCACAGCCTTATAAGCCAAACGATGCGGCCTTCGGCTGAAAAGAAAAGGCCCAAGCAAGCCATCCGATGGCAGCCTCATATTAATCCGTATTTTTATTAAAAATAGCTAATACTTAATTAATCACACGCTAATACTGCTTCGTTTTACGTGCCAGGGAGTGAGGGTTGGGAAAACCCTCCTGAATGCAGCCTAAGCTTTGCAACGTTACATGCCCGAACAGGGGAATCACAGAGGACATTGGTAGGCAGGACTGCAATGGCACCGGATGCTGCTCCATCGATGTTCCAATTCGTGCTCAGACCTTACAGCTTATGTTTGTCCGCCATGGCAAAGGGGCGGTCGAACTTGACGCACAATCCAACCAAAGCTCCCTGTGGAGCACAATCCAACCAAAATGTACAAGTTGCCAGAAAATATACAAATCAATCACAGTGACCAATGCAGTCCCATCCACAAATTTTCACATCCCAGACTACACATGGATTTGATTAATGCAGCCCACCCATGTAATAATCTAAAGCTGGCTCTTTTTATAGCTTTTGATTGATCCACTTGATGCCTCTTACTTTGAAGAAAAATCAGAAATTTATACTAGAAAAAAACACCTAACAATCATATGTGAGGAAAAATCTAGAGAAAAATATCACATATGGATTCTAGAGGCTTCCAAAACTATATCCCTTTCCAACCACACGAACTTCTACAACGTGTTGACGTGTTGTGTTCTATAAATATACCACGCCTACTCGGTACTACTCCTATAACTCTAAAATATATACTCCCTCCGTTTCTAAATATTCGACGCCGTTGATTTTTTCAAATATGTTTGATTGTTCGTCTTATTAAAAAAATGAAGTAATTATTAATTCTTTTCCTATCATTTGATTTATTGTTAAATATACTTATATGTATACATATAGTTTTACATATTTCACGACAGTTTTTGAATAAGACGAACGGTCAAACATTTGCTAAAAAGTTTTAAATATCCAATGTTTTCCTTTATCTAGATACTCCTCGCCAATATGCAACAAGAAGTTCTCCAACTGACAATAGTAATAAGAAAAACATGTGATAAAGAACATAAGACAATATAATACACACGAAATATAGTTTCTATCCTGTGCACTTAACCAACCTTTACTATTACTACTCTTATTACATTTCATGTATTTTGGGAGATTTCATCCGTACTCTGTATTTTGGGACTAAAATACTTGTTGTTGTTACTCATTTATAGAAACATAATGAATATGCACTGGATCTCGCCACAACTAAAATATTGTGTGATAATGGCAGTAAACTTTATCCCAACATACGGATGAGGAATGCAGCTATACCAAATAATCATAATGAGATTCGAAGAGGCAAAACATCATCATACAA
Source organism: Oryza longistaminata (assembly GCA_009805545.1). Taxonomy (NCBI): domain Eukaryota; kingdom Viridiplantae; phylum Streptophyta; class Magnoliopsida; order Poales; family Poaceae; genus Oryza; species Oryza longistaminata. Next base: position 21,631,036 of record CM020182.1, on the reverse strand, counting down.
CCATTTTAAACCATCTATTTCGGCTAAAATGAAATATTCTGTCTAAAATGCTTAAAGTTGGAATCAAAACATTCTATCAAAAGAGGATGGTCTAATATTAACATATACATTAGAATAAATTAAGTAAAATCATACAACAATACAATAGAAAGAAGAACCTACTAAAATCTCTTCCACATGTGTAAGCATTTCGTGTAATGTAAGAAGGTATACATTCTATTTCTGGAATACTGAACATTCCAACGATTTGTGTGTCAAAGTTGATGACCGGTCCTCCTATAGCAAACTAAAACATTGGAACCACGAATATTAGAATTATCAGCAACACAAGTCAATAAAGACAAAAAAAAGCAAACTGTATTATACGTAAATCAAAATTGATATAATTATATCTTACTGGCTCCACAGCTGATGAACATATAATGATGATGATGCTAGCTGCTTGGACCCTTATATGTCACATTGCCATGATCTATACTTATATTTCGATCCTCATCTCTTCTGAGTACAAAAACCTCTTGAGCACACTTTAGCTCACTAGTAAAAGAGGGTACCTGAACAGATAGATCTATAGAAATCTTGAACATAGCAAGATTATATTGTTTGTCGTATTGCAGCAGGTCAGCAACTACAATTGTGTCAACCTTATCTGACAAATGAACACAAACCTGAAAATTCGTTGCAGAAGACATATGCTATGGACCAATGTTATGGGATCAAATACCATATGCACATGTAATCAGTAGATATGTTGACTTTGTTTAGGTGGTTTAGGATTTTGTTTCCTATTCTTAGTTTGTCTTAAATTTCCTAATTAGTAGATTGGCACCAAGCTAAAGGGACTGGTACATTATTAGGGACTTGAGCAACAAAGATATTAGAAATGGCCTTGCCCACCAAAGCCGATCAAAGTCTCAATCTTTCGAAGAAGCCGACAACTCGAGGGTGATCTGCCTATCAATTTCAGTTTTTCCTAGACCACACTATTTGGTATCAGCCTGTGCACCTGCTCTCAACTCGATCGAGTCGTGAGTTATGCTCCAAGAATGAGCGAGTTATGCTCCAAGCCTCATGCTGCCATGCGCCCATTGCATACCATCTAGGTTCAAAGGAAAGAGGTTGGATGTAAGCTCATCTTAGCATGGGGAGCATATTCATCTCTGGCCAACCACTGATCACAGGATGGAGACTTTGATTGGATCACGAGCGCAAATGTCAAAACAATGCCAATTTTACTCTCTGCATCTCATTCTTTTAGAAAACCAGAGGATTGTCCCAACAGTTTACCATCTGCAAATGTGCACATCGGTTAGAAAAGAAATACTCACGGAAAACATGGTGGGAATCTTCGATAAGAGGATGTGTATTACATACCAATATATGAAGACAAACCCAGAACAACTTTTGCAATCTGAAGAATTGTCTTTGTAGCTGATTCACGGACATGGTTCAATCTTGGATTTATGAAGCAAGAAAGCCGCACATTGTTATCCAATGAAGCTAACTTGAGTTGACGATCTGAAAGTAGTGATAGCTTTAGTAATGATACAATGCAGAGGAAGAAAATTAGTTTTGAACCATTCTTCACACAAGGAAACTAGTTCATGCAGGGAAATATGTATATATTTCATGACACAAGGAAATTCAATGATTCAATATGCCTACTGTCCTAACAATATGTTATATGTTTACGGAAAGAGTCCGGTGCAAATTTGCTGCACCACCAGACAAATTTTGTGAACTTGTATTCCAGACACCACAATCATATAGCTCAACCTGACAACTGTTGACGGTCGTTATCGATCAGTTTCGACCGTCAATATTATCAAAATAAAGTAGAACTAGTAATGCTTGCAATGCATATATATGTTAGAATAATAATATTCCACTGGTATTAGGTATACTAACCTTTTTATAGAGAATGATCATAAAGTGGAGGAGAATCGACATCAACACAGACGATAAATCAATCGGACGATGTCGAGAATCAGACTTATGCATGAATGGGCTAAGAACTCAGAATTGACACGATGAATTGGGCCGGACCTTGCATAAGCGATGAAGTGTTGAACAACATCACAACCAAGATAGACGTGGCGAGTATTGTCTTTCTTGGCCTATATAGCTGAAATTGGGTCGTGGGTGACATGTGCAACCCATGTGCTATGACTTGGCAGTGAACCTCATCAGCTCATTGATCTGTTTGATCAAAACCAGTGCCACACGGGCAAATAGCCTAGCAAAATTAGGTAGAGATCCAGTAAACCAATATTAATAGTTTTAGGGTTGGTTGAGCCTTTTTTCCTTCCATAAAGTGGATTACCTCAAACTAAGGCACTGTTTGATTCAGCTTAGGATTATTATAATTTGGACTATTAGAAGTAAGCTGAAACAAACAGATAGCTTATTATGATATATTATTATAATTTATAAGCTAGATTACTATAATATGGTAATCCACTCTAAAGATGCTCTTTTTAAGATTATTGGGTGGCTAAGAGCTAACAAACAATTAATAATCTAGGGAAATAAATGGCTAACAACTTATACTATGTCCGCTTATTATAATCCAGATTATGATTATAGTAATCTAGCTCAATAATCTTAAGCTGAAATAAACAGGGTCTAAATGAGGTAATAAAGTAGACTTCTTTTTTCTTATAATTAAGGATTAGAGACTAACATATGTAAGCAAGGGTGATTCATTATCTTAAGAAAAAAACAAGGGTGATTGAGTCAACTGAGCGTCATCCTCCTCTAGATAAAAATATAAAATGTGTTGGAGATATACAATATTGATAATAATCTAATAATCTATAATTTTATACTATAGTTATTTTAGTTAGTGAGGGATAATTATGTTGTCAATGTTTTTTATTCTGACCGTGGACATATAAGACTAACCTATCAGCGTTAGGGATTATCACTCCTCTTTTTTAATTGGCTATTGTTAATTATATGGTCAAATCTACTAATTTTTAAATTTTTCTTTTGTCTCTCTATACATAAATATCTAATTTATATACATTAACCGTCATGAAAACAATAGCACATCAACCCGATCAACGAACACCTTCCAATAAAAAATATAGTAAAGAGCTGTGAGAGATACTCACGATTATTTCAACGTTAGATAAATCGACACTATACTCATTGGCACGTGGTTAGATCGTTGCCTCTTTACATAGAGTGATCACAAGCGAAATATTTATTCGGAATTTTGGTATATTCTGAATTGAAATTGGTCCAAATACAGTGCTAAAGGCTAACATTAACCACTTCCATATTATCAGGGAAGAATTATAAACGGAGATTTCCAAATGTTGCCAAAACTAACACTAAAAACCGTAATCAAATTAGGTAAAAGGGCAAATATCTAATTTCCCATTATTTGTTTGTTCTATTCCCAGACGGCCGCAACCCCTCCTCTCTCTCTCCGCCTTCTCGACTCCATCGATTCCACCCCCTACTCTCCCATCTCCTCTGCTTCCGATCTGCGCCGCCGCGGCGGGAGGGTCTCCGGCGAGGTCAAGGACCCCCCGTCCCCGGCGAGATCGTCGCCCATACCCTCCACCTCTCTCGGTCGGTTCGGGGAGGAGGCGACGCGGCCCGCCCGACCTCCGAATCGGATCGGATCGAATCGAAGGTATCCGGATTGGATTGGTGGTCGAAGATTAGATTGGGAATTCGTCCTTGCCTGGATTGGTTTCCTTCTCGATTATTAATAACTCGTGTAGTAGTTTTTCTTTTTTTTTTCTTTTTTGGATTGATTGATGCGTGGATGTGGTGCTGATAGCTGCGGTTTTTTGCGTTTGCAGTGGAGAAGATTGGGGGTTTAGGTGAAATCCCATGCCACCGGTTGCGTCCGGCTCCGGCCGGAAGAGGCAGCTGGTGCTGGAGTCCAGCGATTCGGAGGCCGATGAGTTCTTCGTCTCGACGCGGCGCAAGGAGGGGGAGGATGATGATGCCGGCAATGCTGGCTGCGGGAGCGGAGGAGGTGGTGATCAGGGTGGGGAAAAGGTGGTGACTGTTAGTCCCGAGAAGGTTTCTGGTGCCAAGTCTACTGATGAAGGAGGTGGTTCAGACAAGAGCAAGGGAAGTGAGGCGGGTAAGAGTGTTTCGCAACCTGATGTGAAGAGGATCAGAACTGAGGCTGCCCATGGTGGTGGCGGCGGAAGCGGTGGGAGTGTATCGAAGGATGGAACCGGCGGGAAAATGCTGCGCCCGGGGTTCCCCAAGTGGCGATTTGAGAAGCCGGAGGTAAGGGCAGGGCGGGTTCTTGATGAGAAAGATGGGATCGAGACAAAGGTAAGCAGTTCCCAAAAGGTTAAGGACCATGCATCGAGTTCGGTTTATGAGAGAAGACGGCCAGAGCCACTGAAACCTGAGAAATCGACGCCATCGAAGACTAACCAAGAGGTTATAAGGGTACAAGGGAAAAGCGGTGTCTTAAAGATCCGTCCGAAGAACAATAAGGTGGCTAGTGAAACTGGTGATGGCAAGAACCTGCCGAAGAATGCTAAGGTGGATGGGGATACTGGTGATGGCAAAGTTCTGCCAAAGAAGATTACAGTGGAGGAAAATGGTGATGGAAAGATTTTGACCAAGAGTGGTGTTTTAAAGCTCCTCCCAAAGAACAATAAGGTGACCAAGGAAACCAGTGATGGCAATCCTCGAAGCAAGAACACTAAGGTGGTTGGGGAAACCAGTGACACCAAGATTCTGATGAAGAACAAGGCGAATAGGGAAAGTGGTGATGATAAGGCACCGAAGAACTGTACGGTGAATCTAGAAACTAGCGCTGGCAAGATTTTGTCCAGAAACACTAAGGAAGATTTGAAAACCAGCGATGTCTGTAGACAAGATAAGGAGAAAAGCGATGCCATTGATGTGTCCCAAAAACAGGGTGCAGACGGTGAGAAGAGAATCACAGAAAAACTAGTCTCCCCCATCCTATTGAGGAAAAGTGACCCAAGTGTAGTGGGAATTTCTTTGGGCCAGAAAATGAAGCAGCAAAATTCAAAGGCGCAACTGAATATCTCCTCACTAGACCAACGTCAGCCTTCACTTAATTTGAAAGATGAGAAGAATAAGAAAAAAAGATTGCTTGATCATAAAATGTCACCAGAAAATTTGTCCAAGAAAGCAAAACCAAATGTCATTGATCAGGATACATCTCGCCCTTCTCTTGAGAAGCATGGAATAAAGAAGGAAAGGAAAGGGCCTCGTTACACAATGAAGCAGAAGCTCAGGGGTCAGATAAAGGACATTCTTTTAAACAATGGATGGAAAATTGATCTAAGGCGCAGGAAAAACAAAGATTATGAAGATTCTGTCTATGTTTCTCCTCAAGGAAATGGCTATTGGTCAATCACTAAGGCTTATGCTGTGTTCCAAGAGCAGTCTAAAAGTGGGAAGCATACAGGTAAATCATCTAAGCATAAAGCAGGTGTTGCAGATGCTGCCTGTAATGCCATATCAGAAAATGATTTAGCAATGCTACAGAGGAATGTGGTGAAAAGGAGGACCAAGAAAGAACTTGGTGCTTCTAAAAAGAAGTATGAGGGCAGCAGCAGAAGAAACTCCAAAGACAACAATGCTGGTAGAAGTTCTGGAAACAAGCATCAAAGCAGCGGAGTTAGGGGATGTGCGCTTCTTGTCCGTGGCAGTACTCATAGCATGGAAGGCAATGTGGACGGCTATGTTCCTTATCGATGGAAGCGGACAGTTTTATCATGGATGATAGATATGGGGGTTGTTTCTGACGATGCAAAGGTCAAATATATGAATAAGAAGGGCACACGGGCAAGGTTGGAGGGTAGAATTACTAGGGATGGCATTCACTGCGGATGTTGCTCTAAGATTCTCACAGTTGCTAAGTTTGAACTTCATGCTGGTTCAAAAGAGCAGCAGCCCTATGAAAACATCTTTCTGGAAGATGGTGGGGCTACGTTGTCACAATGCTTAGTTGATGCGTGGAAGAAGCAATCACAATCTGAAAAGAAAGGGTTTTACAAGGTAGATCCTGATGATGATCCGGATGATGATACTTGTGGCATTTGTGGTGATGGTGGCGATTTGCTCTGCTGCGATAACTGCCCTTCAACTTTTCACTTGGCTTGCTTAGGAATCAAGGTAAGCATGCATATAATGTTATGTACAGGAGCACTCTTATTGTTTATTTTATAAATAATGCACAGGAGAAAGTGCATCCTCTCTTTAGTTGCTCCCTCTGTTGTGTCAAAACTCCAAACTATTTCAGTTCCTCTGAAAAATACAGTAATACACAGCTGACTTAAAACCCCAGCATATTTAGTTCAACAATTATCTGAGAAAGCTATAAGCAATTACATGAATAGCATTTCCTCTAGACGGAGCCTATCAGTTCTTTCCATTAGCTGTTTGTTAGTTATCTAGTATGATAGGCTATTCGTTTAAATGTATCTCTCAGGGTAACATGTCAAGCTTTTGCTGATATTTGCTTTATTCAAACTTCTTGTGCAGATGCCTTCTGGTGATTGGCATTGCCGTAGCTGTATATGTAGGTTCTGTGGTTCTACCCAAGAAATAACAACATCGTCTGCTGAGTTACTTTCTTGTTTACAGTGTTCAAGGAAATGTAAGGCTCCTGATATGCACTCTCTCTCTCACACACACACACATACACACAAATGTTTTTGTGCTTCGGAAGTATTATCTTAAACAATAATTTTGCAGATCATCAAGTTTGTGCACCTGGAACCATGAAAGACTCTGTTAAAGCTGAATCCAATTCCTCAACTGATTGTTTTTGCAGCCCAGGATGTAGAAAGGTATCATATTTCATTTAATGCTGTTGTCTGTTGTTCGCTAGGTAGCTCCCCTTCAGTTTTATTCTTATAGCAAAACACATCCTGCCAAGCTACTACAAATGGTCAGCACTTACTAAACATTACCTTGTTCATGATTGATTAGCAGCACACAACAAATTTGGACTAAGTTTAAGCTTGCACGATTTTTCTGTTAGGGGTGTTGTAATGTACACATTTCAACCTGGTTAGTGCCCATTAATCCAGAGAAATGTTTGATTGCTTCTTTTTGTTGGAATATTTCGTATGTTGAATCTCCCAGAGGTGCTGGGATCTGTAACATTGACACCTGGATTTGCGCCCATTAATCCAGTTGAATTGCTATTCCCCTGCTTGCACTCAGCAGTTGTGATGAATGCTGTGCAGCAACCCAGAACTTCTGGGGTCTCCAGAATGTGTTGTTGTTCCCCATGCAACCTCCTACATCATAACGAACCATGAAATTTGCATTTACTGCTCACATGATCTCGACTAGTGATAGAAAATGTTGTACAGATAAAAACTTGCATTTGTTCTGTTGATCATGTTTGCTTTGATTGTTGAAATTCATGGACACTAAACTACTCTTTTCATGGAAACAACACAGATTTATAAACATCTGAGAAAACTACTTGGGGTAAAGAACGCTATCGAGGCTGGATTTTCCTGGAGCCTGGTTCGCTGTTTTCATGATAAACTAGCTGCACCTCCCAAAGGGAAAGCTCATTTGATACATTGCAATTCCAAAACAGCTGTTGCTTTCTCAGTTATGGATGAGTGCTTTCTGCCACGTATTGATGAGAGAAGTGGGATCAATATAATCCACAATGTCATATATAACTGTGGGTAAGTTGCCTTTGCCTTCTTGGTTCATGTAAGAATCAATGCAAATGAAAACCTACTTGGCTTTCTATATGGTTTCCCATAGTTAGCTGCACTTCAAATATACTTGGAAGTTAGTAATGTTACTTTTTTAATCTTCACTGTCAGTCCAAGTTTGTAAGGGCAAGTCAATATAAAAGTTGAGCAGATTGAGTTCATGTCCTGTAGAAAGTTTTATTTTGGAGAGCACTATGACAATATTAAAGTTGTTGCAGGGCCTACTATAATTATTTATTACCCATTAGCATAAACTAAGATGTGCTAACATTGTCTTGGATTTTTCCTGCTACAAAATGTTGAAGGTATCCCATATCCTAGAATTTGAGCTCATCGTTTGATAATCATATTATTCACATACTAAATTATTCTCTGCACTTTTTTTTGCTGTTCTTTTTCCCCCCAAATGGTAATGATTTTCTTGACAAAAACCTACTTCAAGCTACAGGCATGATAGTTTTAAGAATGCTCCAATTCATTCAAAATTAGTTGTAGAACGTGTAATATAACATCAAAGAATTGATCCATGATCATTTGCAATGCTTATGTTCCATGCCAATTTACTATCATTTATTCTGATATATTGATAGATTTCTTTAGTGGCCTAATAATTCCTAGCAGAAAAAGACTAACAAGAAATCCTGCTAGAAAACCCCATATCTAGTTTTAGTTTCCTTAACATGGGCAATAACAAAAACTTGGAACATAGGAAATCCATTGGTAATTTCTAATTCCATGGCAGTTATATTCCCCACTTGTTCCATTATCGAAAGGAACTTTATTGAATTTCCATGCTATCTGTTCTTACTCAATTGTTTTGAATCCGTAATTTCTGGACTAAGAACTTTGTCTTACCTTTTTATGCTTACAGTGAGCAGAGCAATGGGAGGGACGATCTAGTTTTCTGCAAGTAGCTGCCTCAGCTCGTTCTCCATGGCTACAACGAAGTGTTTAGAGTTGCATTTTGCAGCAATGAAATGCTGATGTTTCAGAATTTTGGTAGTCTGTCGATCATGGGGGCTTTTTGTTGGTTTAGTAGGCATAAGTAGTTCACACCGTAGGACCTCTTATACAAACCCCAAAAGGTGGGCCAAATTTTTGGTGTAAATACATGTGGGAAATTGCTGTTGGCATTTTGGTGCACCTGAAATGTTGTCTGAAGATTGTCGATGAAAACAGACTTGCAGGTAGTGCCTGTACAGATATAAAAATCCATCCTTATCTGTTTGACTGTTACTCTGAATTTTCATTCGGTTTAGACTTCTGAATTCTGGATGGGATTTCAGCATCCAGATTGTTCACCAGCTATGGTTAAATCTGCTGTTTACCCATAATGTGTCAGTGGCTTGAGTATTCGTTATCCTTCGTAAATTCTGCTGTCTTCTACTCATTTCTATCACCTCTCTTCATAAAAGAATGAAGCATATATTTGAAGAAACTTAAGGGAAAACCAGCAAACCTTCCTCGTTCAGAAATACTCGTCAGTGTTGGTCGAGTTGCCAAGCTTAAGGCCTGAAGCTGTACATTTGTTTATACTCTCAATTATTTTTCGATGAATCATCAATTTATTTGATCGTACAACTACGTATAAATATAAAAAAGAAGCATGCGCTTAAGCATGTTTTTGTCCTAAAACCGCATCATTTTCAGTTCTTGAAGTTGATAAGACGGCTAGGAAACCTGTAGTTGACGAGTAAGCTGCTGCGTTGGGCCACAGTCCATTAACCCAACAACAACATATTAACAAGCCCAAGTAAAGCCCATTCAATCCACACCCTAGATCTCAATCCCCATCACTCACAGCCGTCCGATCCACACCACCCGCAACTATATAAGAGCTCCTCCTCCTCCGCGAACCCGAAAACCCTAACCCTCGCAGCCGCATCGCGCCACCGCCTCCTCCTCCCCCTCCGGCGAGAGAGCCCGCGCCGTTGCCGCCGCCGCCGCCGCCATGGTAAGCTCCGTTCCTCTCCGGCCTCTCCCCTTTGCAGTGGTCTCTTTGCGCAGGTGCTAAGGGGAGGAATCGCGTGTGTGTGTGATTTTTGCAGTCGCTGATCGCGGGGGAGGATTTCCAGCACATCCTGCGTCTGCTGAACACGAACGTGGATGGGAAGCAGAAGATCATGTTCGCGCTCACCTCCATCAAGGGTGTCGGCCGCCGCTTCTCCAACATCGCCTGCAAGAAGGCCGACATCGACATGAACAAGCGGTGAGCAAAATCTTCTCGCCTCAAGCTCCTCCCCCCTCTTATCTGGGTGCTCGTTTGTGCTGTTGATGATGTGCTGGAATGGTGCCTGGCGTTGGATCGTTAGGTGTGTAGGTATAACGAATGGTTATTACTAGTGTTCTTGGGCTAATTTCTTACAAGTAGGGAAAACTAGATAATTTTAGCATCTTTGGTTTTGTTGCTTTGTAGCTGTTGTGCATTCTGAATCCAAAGTTGTGTGGTTGTCTCGTTAGTTCTTCTGTGATGTTAGGTGGATGGATCTTGTACTAGAGTTATTTTGTTTGATAGTGACTGGGATTAAGAGTAGGGTTTACTGACTGGTGCTTTAATTTCTTTGTGGTGGATTGAGTGATATGTTATATGAGAAATTTTCTGCGCGTTTCTATGCTGCAAAGCTGATTATTGACCGTTTGCAAACTAAGTTAGATTGCTTGGAACTTTTAGAATTTATTTAATAGCATGACCGTTGTAATTGTTAGTTATGGATGTATTTTTTGCCAACTTGACCAGGGATTCGAACGCATGCTAATTTTGATGTGTTTATATCGATTGGCAATGATGTTGATGGCAGGGCTGATCTTTTGGCTCCAGTTAATTGCCTAATACTGTGTTTATTTCTTCCATGATGTCACAAGGTGTCAGTGTGTTGCAACTAGTTTCCGTTCAGTTGAATTTATGTTGTATTTGGTTTACTAGGCCAGGAGTTGTTCGTCACTACTTAGCAGTTCACAATTATGTTAAATGGTAGGGCATTTGATTTGTTGATCTTTTCTGGGACGTCATTAATTTTGGCAACCAAGATGATCAGTCTATTTTTTATGCTCATTTGGAACCTGAAGGGTTTAAATAGATAAAAACGTGTTATAGTTATCACAGCTATATTTTATTTTCCTGTTCAGCTTGGCTTAGATAAGCATAAGATGGTGATGATTTTGTGCAAAACCAAAGGACTTTTATGTTACTAGCGAGAAAGCTAACAATTATTTTTCTCTGTAGGGCTGGTGAACTCACTCCTGAGGAGCTTGAGCGCCTCATGACTGTGGTGGCAAACCCTCGCCAGTTCAAGGTCCCTGACTGGTTTCTGAACAGGAAGAAAGACTACAAGGATGGGAGGTTCTCCCAGGTTGTTTCTAATGCCCTGGACATGAAGCTCAGGGATGACCTTGAGAGGCTGAAGAAGATCAGGTTTGGTTCTGCTTAATTTGTGCTTGCTTACCACATTTTTTAGGTTTGTTGTAGGAGTAACTTGCAAGTGTAAGGTGCTGCACATATACCTTTCATGCTTTTGTTGCATTGATACAAATTTTAGCTAAATTTGTTCTGTTTTAATGAGATGTTTACGGCATCGACAACTGGTCATGGGAATTTGGGAATGATTCATTGCTGGTTAAACCATAGTTCCATTTGTGTTCTGATGAAATTTCTAGCTAAATATAAACTGTTCATGTCTTAAGTCACACGGTTTAAATAATTCATTTGTATTATGATGAAGCTAGTGTAGTGAACTCAGTTTAAATCATACTCCCTCTGTTTTTAAATAGATGACGCTGTTGACTTTTTCTCACATGTTTGACCATTCGTCTTATTCAAAAATTTTATGCAAATGTATAAGATATAAATCACACTTAAAGTACTATGAGTGATAAAACAACTCATAACAAAATAAATTATAATTACGTAAATTTTTTGAATAAGACGAATGGTCAAACATGTGAGAAAAAGTCAACGGCGTCATCTATTAAAAAACGGAGGTAGTATATGTATACTTTTTATGAAAGTATTTTTCAAGACAAATATATTCATATAAATTTTACATTTTCAAACTCAACAACTTAAGAGTTATTCATAATTTATATTTCTAAGATTTGACTTAAACATTATTCTAAATAACTTCCTTTACTACTACGGAGGGAGTGCGTGCTATATATATATATAGCAGATTGATTACTGCACGGAGTAGTAATTATTGAGTTTGAAATCTGCTAATAATCAGGTAGACAGATACCTTCTGGCCGTTGACGACGTGGTTATGGTCGGCGAGGGCGCGGGCGGCGTTGGCGGGGTGCATGAACTGGACGAAGGCGAACCGGCGGGGAAGGCCGGTGAGGCGATCGCGGCGCAGCCAGATGTCGGCGACATCCCCGTAGCGGCCGAAGTGGTCGCGGAGCTCCGTGTCGCCCATGTCCGGGGAGACGCCGACGACGAACAGCCTCGCGCTCTCCGGTATCCTCATCGGCGCGCGAGACGCCGGCGGCGAACCTAGGTTTTTCTTTTCGCTCTCCTTTCCGATGCCACTGGCGGTCCATGTGAAATCACAAGTTCGGGCCATACTAGCTAGATGGGCCGAACCGGAATTGCTACGAATCGAATGTGCAGTCCATGATGTTCTGTTGGCTGGATTGTGTCCATCGCGCATCGAACTGAACTGTTCTTGCTTAAGGATAAGACAGAGTAAAAAAACTAGCAAAATACTACCGGCAAAAAAAAACTAGCAAAATACCCGTAGAGCACGGATAAATTATTTGTTAGGCTAAGTATTGATTAGAAATTTAAATAATATTTAGGATGGATAAAAATCACCATTGCATATTGATATACTCTTGTTCTCTCATAATACTCAAAATGGGAGTGGATGATCTCTGACGATCAAACGACGGTGAGAACTGTGGTAGGATGTGTCCCACAACATGGTCTTGATAGAGAGAGAAATGACAACGGCGACCTTCAGTGGTGAACAGATGAGTGCGTCAAAACATGTTCCCGGACGAGGGGATTCCGTTTTCTTTGAACGCGTAGGAAGATCAAAAGATGGAGAAAAAAGATTAGCACTGTTCATCGTCTTCCCTAACCGAAATAATAAAAGAAATAGGAGGGACGATGGGCGCCGATGCTCTGGTGACCAAACAGCGGCGAGGAAGGTGGCTGAACATGCTCCAGATATGACTCATCCATAGATGGTGGCGTTTGGCCACAAAGAAAACCAAAACTGCGGGAACACGACCGACAAGACATGGTCCCAACAAATAGAGAAATGACAATGACGAGCTCTAGTTATGAACACGGTCATCAATGGATGAGTCCAATCGTGGGACACATCCTACCACAATACTCACCACCGTTTGATCGTTAGAGCATCCACGTCCATCTTGAGTGCTATGAGAACATGGGTATATCATATACTCCGTATGTAATAGTGATTTTTATCCATCCTAATTATCATTAAAATTTATAATCAATATTTAGCCTAACATATAATTTATCCGCACGCACATTTTGGCAGTTATTATTTCTTAAAGATAAGACGCATCGATCAGTTTGATACAGATACGGAACGTCCCGTACGCGTCTACATGGATGTACGCACGAATTGCCGTCGACGAGAGAATCAGATCAGCAGATCGAGGCGGCCGGCAAAGCTCGCTGCTTCAAGCTTCGTGTAACCTCCATCTCCGACCACGGCAGCAGCAGCCGCCGCCTCGGAGAGCTGCCGTGCAGCGCACGCTACCCCCCGTCTATATAAAGAGGCACCTCTTGTTTCCTCTCTCCTCTGAACCCTTCGTTCCCATCACAAACCACGCCCGCCTCGATCGATCGATCGAAAGCTCGAGATGGCCGGCGATGACGCCGATCGCAACCGCCCCGCCGGTGGTCGAGAGTGTCTGCCCGGCGGCGCCACCTCTTCGTCGTCCCCGCCGGGCTCCAACCTCGATGGCCTCGCCGCGACCACGACCGGCGGCGCCTCCACCGGCGACAGCAGCAGGATCGCAAGCCACCTCGTCGAGTTGGAGGACACCGGCCGGAGCCGGAGCGCCTCCTTCGTCCCCAGCCGCCACGACCCCATCTACGTCCCCAGCGGCCGCCCCAATCCCTTGCCCCCCATCGGCCATCGGGAGGACTACTACTCCGGCTCCGGCAGCGCCACCGCCTTCTTCCCCAGCAGCCGCGACCCCGTCCATGTCCCCATCAGCCGCGACACCGCCTTACCCCCAATCGGCCATCCTTCCCAGGGCCGCGTCAAGTCGGGATCCTCATCCGCCTCCGCCGGCGACGACATGATCAACTCCTCCTCCGCCGCCGTCAGCCACACAACCGGCGCCGGTGGCGGTTTCTCCTCGCGACACGCCCCTGCTTCCGACGAGGCGAAGAAGCAGCAGCGTGCGATGGCAATCAGGCGGCAGCAGCAGCAGCAGCAGCTACAGCTTGCGATGGAAATCTGGAGGCAGCAGCAGCAGCAGTTAGCGGCGGCAATGTGGCAGCAGCAGCAGCAGCAGCAGGAGGATGAGATGGCAATCAGGAAGCAGCAGCAGCAAGATCGTTCGATGGTGTTCTGGCAGCAGCTGCGTGCGATGACACCCTCCGCCAGCAGCAGCAGCTTGTCGTCCTCATCCGCTGCGGTCGCCGACAATCTCGCGCCATCGGCAGCAGCAGCAGCGGCAGAGGGGTCTCCGTCTCCTACGACGCCGACGACTGGAGCCGATCAGAAGAATGTCGGCGGCGACAACGACGCCGACTACCGGCGACTTCCCGAACGTCGGAGTCCTTGATCGATGATCTTAGCGGCAGTTAGTTAGGTTAGCACGCTCGCGGAAGGATCGGAGGAATTAAACCCCAGTTTCGTCAGGTTTTGTTTCTGTTTCGTTGTGGTAAAATCGATGAACCACTGCGTGTTTTTGTTTGTTCGGGTCGATCCGTCTTCGAACCCATTTGGTTTGATTTGACTAGTACGGCTTAAAGAAAACTTGATGCGTTGATGATATTGTTGATTTTGTGTTCTTGCATTCTGGTATCTGGTATATCTGGTTACAGTAAGTATTGCTGCTTAATTGCTTGCTGATTGTGGTCAGATTCAGATTCAGATCAGATGAACAGTGTACATTTGTCTGATCAAAGAGTAGGCAGTAATTAACATCTTACTCTGCTAATCAATCAGTAGTTGATATGCAGTTTGACATTCCAATTCATGGTTGCATGCACATGAATCTTGCTCAGCCTTGATGGAACATTGGAACTGGAGTTGTGAACTACGGAGTATATATATGTCAGATATTTTCAGTTAGATTTTTTATTTGTACATCTTAAATTTCTGGATTTCCTGCATGCAGCCACACCGTCACCATGCACGGGTACAACTAAACCTATCTCAACAAAGCTGCTGATCACTTGTTCGGGCTAGCAATTAATCAGTTAGCGCAAAATTGAAATCAGAAAAGTCAATGTTTCCCCTGCGCGCTGACCGATAAAGAGAGAGATAGAGAGAGAAAGAGGGGTATGATGTGGGTCCCACCATTAAAAAATTAAAATGCTGACTGGACTGCCACGTATACGTCACGTAGACCAAAACCACCATCACGTATATGCCACGTAGACCAAAACCACCATGGATTAGGTCGAGGGGGTAATTAATTAGTCCGGTTTACATAGTTGGGGGTGAAGAATGTCCAGCTTCCTTCCCACCACCAAACCCGACCAAATATTGTATTGCTGGCTCGCTGCTTGGGAAGATAAAAGAAAATCTTTCTTTGTTTTTTCCTTCACTGGTTTGATTCTTTGCTTGTTTGGGATCATGTTTAGGTTTCTTGTTGGATTTGGTACTGATCTCGTTAGGTTTCTTGGCCCGTTTCCAGGTGCGGCTCTGAAGGGGAATTTCGTCGAACAGGATGAATGCGTTGGCAGCGACGAGCAGGAACTTCAAGCAGGCGGCCAAGCTGCTGGGCCTGGACTCCAAGCTGGAGAAGAGCTTGCTCATCCCGTTCAGGGAGATCAAGGTGATGATTCTAGGGCAGTTTTCTTGAGATCTGGTAACCTGTGTTCTTTGGCTTCACTTGCTCGAAGTGGTTTCCTGATGAACATGAGAGAGAATGTTGAAAAATTCTTGCTGTGACGAGGTTCAATGGATTAAAGGGCTCTCTTTTTGGTGTTGAGTGACAAGAAGTTTGTGGTTGATTGCAGGTTGAATGCACAATTCCGAAAGATGATGGGACTTTAGCATCTTATGTTGGGTTTAGGGTCCAACACGACAATGCTAGGGGACCTATGAAGGGTGGAATCAGATACCACCATGAGGTGAGAATTTGTGTTGATTGGTTGTTGTGTTCTTCATAATACTAGCAATCAGCATTGATTCTTGCTATGCTTTTGCTACACTAAAATGATCCTTCAGCATAAATGCTGGGTTTCTTTAGGAATTTGTCGGTACTTAGAATTCCTTCTCAGATATTCTAAATGAATAACTGTTCAAAAATTGATTGCAGTATCTACTTAAAGTAATGCAGAAAAAACATAGTAATCAGGAACAACTTATTAATGCTGCTTTTATTCCTTCATTTTACTGCCAGTCATGTACACTTGTCTCTTATTTAAGACTATTTGAAAACACTTCCAAAATAAAGTATATTTGTGTACGGTTGCAGCAAGTACTTGCAGTGACAAGTCTTTCATACTATTCAGGTTGATCCTGATGAGGTCAATGCCTTGGCACAACTAATGACATGGAAGACGGCCGTGGCTAATATTCCATATGGAGGAGCTAAAGGTGGAATAGGATGCAGCCCTGGAGATCTCAGCATCTCCGAGCTAGAGCGACTTACCCGTGTTTTCACCCAGAAAATCCACGACTTGATTGGCATTCATACAGATGTTCCAGCTCCAGATATGGGAACCAACTCTCAGGTTATTTTCCTTTGCATATCCTCTCATTTTAGACTTTGGTGAGAAATAGGCATATGCATATGTTTATTCTGATGTGGCTTGTTTTTTTTCATGGATGTAGACAATGGCGTGGATACTTGATGAATACTCAAAGTTTCATGGTTATTCACCTGCTGTGGTGACTGGAAAACCTGTTGTAAGTATCATGTCTAGCACTTTTTATCATGTTGATGTAATGAGAATGATGTTTCCATGAAAATGGATTATTTCATGGGGGAATTTCATAAGAAATAATGAACAGTCCTTTGGATAGGGTGTAGCACCAGTAATATTATGACCGTCTCACACTTATGATTTGGCAATGAAATTTTTGCTCAATACAGGACCTTGGAGGATCACTTGGGAGAGATGCAGCTACTGGAAGGGGAGTTCTGTTTGCTACTGAAGCCTTGCTTGCAGAGCATGGCAAGGGCATTGCTGGCCAGCGTTTTGTAATACAGGTAAACAATTTGTTAGGCAACTGAGCTCATTGGATTTCCAAAATGATAGAAAACTTTTAGAACAAAGTGCAGCATGAGTCATCATGGCCCGCACTAATCATTCACAATTTTTTTTAGAGAAAAGATCATAACAACCCTGCTTTTATAGAAAGCAAAAGAATTTTACACAATACAAAGTAAGGAGCTCTTAAATCGAAAGAAATTCAGGAAAAGAGCTGTGCAGACTCAGCTAGTTGGTCACATAATATGCGCTTTCAACTGGACCATTAGAAGAGGAAATTCATGATTAAGGCTAGCATTACCTCTTCTTTATGTTTACTTGAGTTGACCTTACAAATTAGGGAAGCTGAATATTTTTCCTGCAAAGGCTGTGTCACAGATGACCAATTATTGCCCTGGCTTTTCAGGGATTTGGTAATGTTGGATCCTGGGCTGCTCAGCTGATCAGTGAAGCTGGTGGCAAGGTGATTGCCATCAGTGATGTCACTGGAGCTGTCAAGAACAGCAATGGGCTTGACATTGCGAAGCTAATGAAGCACTCATCAGAGAACCGCGGGATCAAGGGTTTCGACGGAGGCGATGCAATCGACCCACGCTCACTGCTTACTGAAGAATGTGATGTCCTCATCCCGGCAGCACTTGGTGGAGTTATAAACAAGTACTCTTCTTTTCCTCATTGCATCTTGTTTCATCCTTACAGTAGCATTCAACCTCATTTCTGTTTTATTACTGTTATGTGCTTGCTTTTCTGCACCTGCAAACCTGTTTGCAAACGGTGATTAATCCACACTATGTTTTCCTAGGGACAACGCAAATGAGATCAAAGCAAAGTACATCATTGAGGCTGCAAACCACCCCACAGACCCTGAGGCAGATGAGGCAAGCACATCTGACAGTATCTGGCAGACAAATACCCCAACAGCAACAAAATGTACCATTTGTCTGAAATTCTTTCTCTGTGAATTCCTTCTGCAGATCCTGTCCAAGAAAGGCGTTCTCATTCTTCCAGACATCCTCGCGAACTCCGGTGGTGTCACAGTGAGCTACTTCGAGTGGGTTCAGGTAAGTTACTGCACAATCTCCCTGTGCTAAATTCAGAGTAAAAATGTGAAGCAGCCAGGTTAAGCAAGAGACTGATGCATGAAGCTGCTGCTGTTCTTGTGGTTTGTTCAGAACATTCAGGGTTTCATGTGGGACGAGGAGAAGGTGAACAATGAGCTGAAGACCTACATGACCCGCGGGTTCAGGGATGTGAAGGAGATGTGCAGGAGCCACCACTGCGACCTCCGCATGGGCGCCTTCACCCTCGGTGTCAACCGTGTCGCTCGCGCCACCGTTCTCAGAGGATGGGAAGCATGATCTCGTCAGTCATCTGATCATCTCCCTGTTGTACTTCATGCACTGAATTTCTTTCGGTTTTTCGCTTTGGTCAATCCGTCAACCGGGATTGGAGAAGATAGATTCAATAACCAACCCCACGATGAGTCGATGAGTGTGCTGCCTTTCTCAGAGATTAGTTGGGGGAAGAAACAGTAGTAATCTGCTGGGTAGTGATGAATTGCCTGAATTTATCATCTTGCAGAATGGCACTGCAGGATTTCTTGTACTCTGTGGCTGAAATTCTTGCTGGTTTGCAAGCAGTAATCTGAATTTGGTTTCTTGGCAAAATGTTATTTTCATCATACATACATTCACAATACATTAGAAAAAAAAAATCTCACAGCAACATGATTAGCCATTGATCACTCGACGAGAGGATCAGTGGAGATGAAGCTGTAGATGACCATGTCCCTGAGCTGGCCCTTGACGACGCGGTAGCTGCGCAGCACGGCCTCCTGCTGGAATCCGGCCTTCTCGAGCGCGCGCCGCGACGCCGCGTTGCCGACGTCGACGAGCGCCTCGACGCGCTCGACGCCGTCGAGGTCGGCGAACGCCGCGGCGGGGCCGCGCCTCAGCGCCGCCGTGGCCACGCCCTTGCCCCAGTGCGCGCGCGCCACCGCCACCGCGACCTCGGCGCGGCACCGGGTCGGCCGTCGGCGTCACGGACACCGCGCCGACCGGCGTCGCGCCGCCGTCGCCGTCGCCGGCGAGGCAGATGGCGCGGAACCACGGGTGCGGAGGCACGGTGTCGCGGAGGTAGGCGCGCAGGGAGTCGACGGACTCGTACGGCTCCCACGTCATGAAGGCCGTCACCTCGGGGTCCGACGCCCACGCCATCATGGCGTCGGCGTCGGCGAGCTCGAACCGCCGGAGCGTGACCGTCCCCATGGACTCTGGCAGCGCCGGCGGCGCTTCTTCTCTCAGCCTTTTGCCGTTTCGCGCTTGGCTACTTTGCTTGTGCGCACGCAGCTCGGCGTCTGCTACCAGCCGCACTAATCAAAGGAAGCGTGTCACTTGTCAGCTTATCTTAATCTAGAGTTCTAGACTAGCTAAAGGATTAGTTATCTTATCAGTGAGGTAGATCATACTTAATCTAAATTAAAGGGATTGACTATTCAGGGAAATATTTTGAGTAATTAAACACACACAGGCACACAGCTCACTCACTCTCAGCCTGAGAAGAGAATTCTCAGCAAATGCAGGAGAGGCGCATATCATCATGATTGTTCAACCACATATGTAGTCATATCATTGATGCTTTTTAATAATGAAAATGGTTTAAATTCTTGATTCTATCACAACCACATAGCCAACAAGTTTTTTAAGTATGCATCACGAAACATGTTTGTGCAAAGTTGGAAAGGAAAAGAACGAAAGATTTGGTACACAGATTGTAACAAGATTATTACTGTTTGCGTTGCCAGTTTGCGACTTCTGCGTGATTATTACTCGGCGAGTTGATCTCGAGGAGACGAAGCTGTACATGACCAAGTCCCTGACGCGGCCCTTGTGCCAGTAGTGTCGCCGAGCACGCCCTCCCGCCGGAATCCGGCCTTCTCCACCACGCGCTGCGACGCCCGGTTGTCCACGTCGACGAGCGCCTCCACGCGCGCCCAGCCCGGACACCTCGCCGCCGAGCACCGCGGCGACGGCGCGCCTCACCGCCGCCGTCGCCACGCCCCTTGCCCCAGTGCGCGCGCGCCACCACGTACCCGAGCTCCCCGCGGCACGCGTCCGCCGTCGGCGCCAGCGACACCGCGCCGACGGGGCGGCCGTCGCCGCCGCCGCCGGCGAGGCAGATGGCGCGGAACCACGGGTGCGGGAGCACGGTGTCGCGAGTAGGAGCGAGCAGGGCTCCGTCGACTCGTACGGCTCCCAGGCGGAGAGCCACCGCCGGGTCCGACGCCCACGCCATCATGGCGTCCACGTCGGAGACCTCGAACCGGCGGAGGGTCACCTCCATGGGCGCTCGCCGCCGCACCGCCGCGGCGACGGTGTGATGGGTTGCTTCTCCACACTACTCGGCCGGCGCTGCCTCTTCTTGATTTGATCGAATCCTTCTTGAACTTGAACACATGGTCATGCCAAAATGTCAGTTAGTTTATTGGGATTTTGCTCTGCCACGTATCGTAACATGATGTCGTCTAGGGAACTCAAAAGATTTGGATCCAAAATCTTTTTTCTTTTTTTTTTCACCCAGTATTTTTCAATGGTAAGCACAGACAAATGACACTGTCTGGTGTCTAAAATCGGTAGTCATGTAGTAGGAAATCATGTCGTGTTCTCGTCGTCTTATTGTTTTTGTCTAGATTCATCATTCATGTCGTTTTTCTTGTCACTTCCATTCTACTACTATCTGGTCCTTAGCAAAAATTGCAAATTGCAATATGCAGAGGTTGACTGAATTAATAAGCAAAAAAAAAAACATTAACGACTTGATGATCTAGCAGAAAGTCTGCTGCTTATTGATCTGTAACAACAATCCGCTCTCATAATTTGCACGCAATTTCAACACCTTTACCTAATTACACGGATGATGAACGCATCAGCTGACGAGAGATCAGTGGAGATGAAGCTGTAGATGACCGTGTTCCCTGACTTCCCCTTTGAGCACGCAGTACTTGCGCAGCACGGCCTCCCGCCGGAACCCGGCCTTCTCCAGCCAGCGCGCTGCGACGCCGCGTTCCGCACGTCGACGAGCGCCTCGACGCGCTCCAGCCCCTCCACCTCGCCGAACACCGTGGCGACGACGCGCTTCACGGCGGCCGTGGCCAAGCCCTTGCCCCAGTGCGCGCGCGCCACCACGTACCCGAGCTCGGCGCGGCACGCGTCCGCGTCGGGGGACACGGACACCGCGCGACGGGCGCGCCGTCGCCGTCGCCGGCGAGGCAGATGGCGCGGAACCACGGGTGCGGGAGCACGGTGTCGCGGAGGTAGGCGAGCAGGGGCTCCGTCGACTCGTACGGCTCCCAGCGGCAGACGGCGGCGACCTGGGGGTCCGACGCCCACGCCATCATGGCGTCGACGTCGGCGAGGTCGAACCGCCGGAGGCTGACCTCCACGGCGGCGCCCATCGCCGCGGCGGCGTGCGGTGGTTCTTGGCTCCTGTCCATCTGTGAGCCGGTTGCAAACTTGCAATTTGCAACGACGCAGCTGGTGGCCTGCGTTTTATGTAGGCGTATCATCAGCTTACTTCATTTGACTTTGGCTTGATTAATTATGATTTCAGATTCTTGAACGCCAAGTTTCATGTAAATTAGGTTGCAAATTAATTGCAAACAATGGATGTGATCAGGTGATGCAGCTCTCCAGTCTCGACGACGAAAGGAGAAGGAATGAGGAAGGAACGGAGATCAGCTACAGGCAAGTCAACAGTAAATCTGACTATGACATCTTAATTGCAGTAATAATCAAAGCTATGTACTCCAGCTTGGTTTATTTCCAACTTTTTCTTCAAATTTTTAACTTTTTCATCACATCAAAACTTTTCTACACACATAAACTTCCAACTTTTCCATCACATCGTTCTAATTTCAATCAAACTTTCAATTTTCCACACACAAACACACCCGAAGATCACTTGAGTGACGCATATCAAAGTTTTGGCGTGAACTAAACACGCAGAGCAGAGTTTGATCGCAATGCGTCCATCAAGCGGCGAATTTGGTCGCAATGCTTGCACTTGCCACTTGAGTGACGCAGAGCAGAGTTTGATGTTTGACCAGATACAGGTCAAGATGTACGCTGTGATGCACATCTTCTCCTATCACAGTGTAGTGGAGTAGTGGACGCGATACCAATAGGGGAGTGTTTAGATCGAGCGGTATAAAGTTTTGGCATATTACATCGGGTATAATATAGGTTGTCACGTAAGGTGTTCGGATACTAATATAAAAAAAAACTAATTATATAATCCGTCGGTAAACCGTGAGATAAATTTATTAATTCTAATTAATCTGTCATTAGCAAATATTTACTGTAGTATAATATTGTCAAATCATGTAGTAATTAGGCTTAAAAAATTCGTCTCGCAAATTAGTCGCAATCTGTGCAATTAGTTATTTTTAGCCTATATTTAATACTTTATACACGTGTTCAAATATTCGATGTGATAGGGTGTAAAATTTTGAGGTGTGATCTAAACAGGGCCTTAATTACAATAACATTCTTTTTGCGCAAGTTTCTTTTCCTTGATATTTCTGTGCACTATACTACTTTGACAGTAACATTGCGTCTTTAGGTTGTGTTTAGATTAGGGGTGAAACTTTTTACTGTCACATCGGATATATGTATACCCATTTGAAGTATTAAACGTAGTCTAATAACCAAACAAATTACATAATCCTCCTGTAAACTGCAAGACGAATTTATTAAGCATAATTAATCTGCCATTAGCGAATATTTATTATAGCACCACATTGTCAAATCATTGAGCAATTAGGCTCAAAAGATTCGTCTCGCAAATTAGTCGTAATATGTGCAATTAGTACTTCATGTGGGTGTTCAAATGTTCGATGTGATAGGGGGTAAAATTTTTGTGTGGGAACTACTGACAATTTCGTTCATGTAGCTGGTACGCTGCACCAACATTACAACATTCACCATGCCGCGCGGATGAATCTCGTGTTCTTAGAGCAACTCCAACAATCTAGCTATCTGGGTTTGGATCGGCAAAAAAAACAAAATGAGTCAAAACCAGATCGAGCTACCGATCACTAAACAATCAGAGGAGCGAGGTCGACCTGCACGGTGTCGACAGTGGTCGACGGCAAGCAGTACACGCTAGGTGTCACCGTGTCGGTGGGCCGACCTTGGGGCAGTCCATGGGCGCGGAATGCCGACGAAGGGCGGGGCTAACGCCGACGAACTGGAGGGTGGAGCTTGTTTCTGCTCTCGGCAGGAAGACGAAGACGGAGCGGACTTGAGCGTGACAAGTCTTACGTGATTAGATTAACTCCCACGGTAACCGCCGAAAACCGTGTGAATTTCGTTGATAAGCATTTGAATTCAAAATTTGGAGGTTTCGTGGTTTGGTTGTGGTTACAGCACGGTTTGACGCGGTAACCGTGATATTTGCATGGTAACCATGAGTTTTGTAGCTGAACAGAACAATGCTAAACTTTAAAAAAACAATTAAATGTGTATAGATATTATGAATAATTGAAAGAATATATAACATACTTGCAAACCTAATTTTTGGGTGTAAAATACAAAAATTAGGGCTCAAGAGATATTTTCTTCTCTATTGGGCCTTAATGGACTGGTTGCACCATGCAACTTAAGGCCCTTTTTTTTTTCCTTTTTCTATTTTCTAAACCATTATCTGTTTTGTCCTCAAATTTAATTTTGTCTTACTCTTTTTTTATAAAATTTCTTCACCATCTACCACTAAAAATCAAGAACCACAACCATGATATTTTTGGATTTTTTTTTAGTTTCTTTTGGGAAATTTTGAATTTTGTCAAAATTCCCTAAATCCTACAGCCGGTAACCATTATCGTACCCTTTGGTAATCCCGTGGATACCGGCAGTAAGGGAAACCCTAGTTAGATTCAATGGATTCAACCGGGGGTATTTTGGTGAGTCAAATTATGAAAAACAGTAAAATGATTTTAGTTTGGGAGAAAGGGAAGAAATGATATTGTAGTGAATACCATAGTAAACCCATATTTGAGGATGGCATGATCTCAATTTTATCTGGTATATCAAGTACCCACAGTATCCTGTTCAAACAGTAGGGACAGGATCATTTCCCAAAAACAGAGTTTGAAAAGGCTTTAAGGGGGTGTTTATATCTAGGGGTGTAAAATTTTGGTGTGTCACATCATATGGAGTGTCGCATGGGGTGTTTAGTCACTAATAAAAAAAACAATTACAGAATTCGTCAGTAAACCGCGAGACGAATTTATTAAGCCTAATTAATCCGTTATTAGCAAATATTTACTGTAGCACCACATTGTCAAATCATGAAGCAATTAGGCTTAAAAGATTCGTCTCGCAAATTAGTTGCAATCTGTACAATTAGTTATTTTTAGCCTATATTTAATACTTCAGATGTTCAAACGTTCGATGTAAAGGGTGAAAAATTTTAGGGTGTGATCTAGATAGGGCCTAAATTGTACACACGGTTACCATAGGCGTTGGCCGTCTCGAGTCCAAAACACCACATTAGCGCGGTTACCACCGAGACCATCGCCAGTGTGTACACGCACCGCGCCGCGTCGATGCCACCACCGCGAAAGAAGCGGAAGGCCCCTGCCCCGGCGGGGCCGCCGCCGTCGCCTCGCCGCCCGCGTCGCCGTCCCGCCTGGAGTTCGCTCTCCGGCGGACGGCGCGTGGTACGAGGCGCGGGTGGCGGTGCAGGGGGGCGCGCTGCGCGTCATGTACGAGCTGTTCACCGAGGAGCAGGACGATGTTACGACCGCTCGACGCGGCCGCGCTCCGCGCCACGGTTCCGCGCGCCGTCCGCCCTCGACGACGCCCGCTGCCGCGACCTCCCCCCGCGACCCGCTCTGCGTCGCCTGCGCCCTCGCCGGCGGCGTCAGCTCAAGTTCTTCACGCCGTCCTCGAATCCGTACGTACCGCACGCCCCTCCTCCTCCTCCCTCCCTGGCTGGTTATTGTTAGTGAGCCGTTGAAACGCCGGCGAAAAACGCAGGTCTCGCCGGCGGCCCACGAGACGGTGGACGGCGAGGAGCGGTGCGCGTGCCGTTTCTCGGTGCGGTGGGCGGAGGGGCCGCTCGCCGGGGCCATGGCGGAGGTCGGCGTCGAGCAGGTCTGCTGCGTGCGGTCCACTACTCCGGTGCGAGACCCGGTGCTGGCCGAGTTCTTGGACGGCGTCGTCAGCAAGTCGCCCGGCGACGATGGCGAGGGCAGCGCGACGGCGGCGTCTCGGTCATCCGGCGCCGTGGCGCCTTAGGTTCGCCGTTACGGCCGGCCATCGCCTCTTGGGTTCCCGCGCTTTCCGTTGCGCGTGAAATCATGCAGAGGAAATGGAAAAACAGCTGCTACTAGGGTGACATTTATACTTCTACCTATAATGACCACTTGCACAATATATAAAGAATGTACTTAAGAGGCTTAAGACCCTCTCTATTTCCACTCTGTGAATCCCCTTTAAGAATGTAAGATGCATGCCATCACTAAAAGTTGAAACTCATGGGGAGCATTTTTGTTTGTGGCACCGCCACATTTGACCTCTTCGTTCAACTGCAAAATGTATTTGGTATAATTTTTTGGGTCGGACATGTTTGAAAGGGATTTCTAGGATGTGGCATATAACTTATAAGGCAAAGATAAGTGGCCGATGTCAATAAAATAATGTTAGAGTAAGAGTTGGACTTGGACACTCACCCTTAGATCTCATCTCTTTAACCGTTCATATTCATTCAGAGGTACACTAAAAAAATCATTTCGTATAGTCCATCTCACTATTGTAATAGTAGTGCACCAGTGGTTTATGTGATGAGCTACCCTTAGAGCATGGTCAATATATAGGTCCTGTTTGGAAGATTAGCCCGAGGTTAATT
This sequence comes from Oryza longistaminata, assembly GCA_009805545.1. Lineage (NCBI taxonomy): Eukaryota > Viridiplantae > Streptophyta > Magnoliopsida > Poales > Poaceae > Oryza > Oryza longistaminata. The sequence goes on along the minus strand of CM020182.1, from coordinate 21,605,047 downwards.
TTGAGCTAAGGTTTAGTCTTGAATTGGTGGGCTAAACATTAGCCTAGGGTAACATGTTTAGATCCATAGGCTAATTTAGGGCTAAAATGTGGAGAGAGAGTAGAGAGAGGGAGATAGGGCTGCTTTTTGATGGTTCTCACGGAAAATTAGCCCCATTAGCACCCATTGGAGTGGCTAATGTTTTGAGGGGGGACTAATTCACTTTAGCCCTAAATTAGCCTACCTGTTTAAATTCTTAGGGCTAATTTATGGTCAAAAGGTGGGGGCTAATAATTAGTTCATGTAACCAACGGGGCCGTAATCCATATGAAGATACCGTTAGAGCATGGTCAATATATAATCCATCACATGATCTAGTGGATGAACTCTACGGTGAGAATAAAATCATGTGAAAGCTTGTGCAACCTATAGGGCTAGCAAGGTACCATAACCCACCATAAACTATATATGTACTAGCCTGTGACAGGTGGGCTCGGACACAAACTCTCTCTCTCCTCTAGAGTCTAGTGCTAGGCATTATGTTAAGTATCTGGTTCTAAGGCCTTATTTGATAAAAAAAAAAGGGCCAAAAACATCATATCAAATGTTTAGACATATATATGGAGCATTAAATGTGGGAAAAACCAACTGCACAGTTTGTATGTAAATTGCGAGATGAATCTTTTGAGTCTAATTACACCATGATTTGATAATGTGGTGCTACGTACAGTAAATATTTGCTAATGACAGATTAATTGAGCTTAATAAATTTGTCTCGCAGTTTACAGGTGGAATCTGTAATTTGTTTTGTTATTAGTCTATATTTAATACTTCAAATATGTGTCCGTATACTTTAAAAACTTTACAACCAAAGAACTAACCACACCCTAAGGTGAAAAGGGTTGGAACAAATGATGTAAAGTGTAGAGCCAATTCTATCTCCTTCTCTCCTATAGAACCACTTACAACATACATTGCGGATGATCTTATGTACTATATAAATAAATATCATTCTCTTTCTCCTCACTCATTTACTATATAATGGATCACACCTTAGATTCTACTCATCAGGGTAGCCACAATATGACCATAAAGAGGTCATAAGCTTGATTTGTAGGCATATACATTGTAGACATAAGCCACAAGCATTAAATGCAAGAGGCTCTCTCACAAGCAAAAAAAATAATGAGGTAAAACAGATATGCGCAGATATTAAGGCTGTGCTTAGATAAAGGGTGAAAAGTTTTGACGTGTCAAATTGGATATACGGATATCCATTTAAAGTATTAAACGTAGACTAATAACAAAACAAATTACAGATTCCGCATGTAAACTCCGAGATGAATTTATTAAGCCTAATTAATCCGTCATTAGCAAATTTTACTATAGCACCACATTGTCAGATCATGGAGCAATAAGGCTTAAAAGATTCGTCTCGCAATTTACACGCAATCTATGTAATTAGTTTTTTTTATATTTAATACTCTATGCATGTGTCCAAACATTCAATGTGACAGGATGAAAAATTTTACAATGGGATCTAATCAGGCCCTAAGGTCTTGTTCGAGGAGTTTAAGATTCTTAAAAGTAGCTGGTTGGTTGCCAACTTCTAAGAATCTGGAAAATATGTGTTTCCTAACTTTTAGCTTCTACTTTATTTTTTGGATTAATCTAGGTAAAAATCTAGACTATTTGAGGAGCTGAAGATTCTAGAAAAAGTTACAGCTGCTAGAAGCTCTATAAACCAGAGCCTGAGATGGCTAGTAAAAAAGTACTATTTTCAATGAGACATAGAGCCCAACTTAACACTAGACTTGCTTCAAGCATTGTGCCAACGGTAATAGAAATGGTGAGACCTACCTTAATACCACCCAAGGTTTCACTTATCGCGCGATAATCACGCTATTATCGCGGTTATCATGCTTACCGCGGGGTACGGTAGGGGAAACCGCCGATATGGTTTGGATGAACTTTAACCAAATTCAAAATTCCGGAAAAAAATAAAAAAAATTGAAAAAAAATAATGGATGTGATTTGTAATTGCCAATGGTGAAGAAAATTTTTGAAATGGAGTAAGCTAAATTCAAATTTGAGGGCAAAACCAAAAAAACTTTACAAATTGGAAAAAAGGAAGACAATATTGGGCCTCAAGTATCCTACATATTCTTCCAATTATTCTCAATTTCTAGTTTTCTATATATATTCAACCGTATTTTTGATTTTTTTTCCCTATTTATTTTTCATTTACATGATTTCAGCTACACAGCCCGTGATAACCGTGCGAATATCGTGGTTATCGCGGTGAACCGTGCGATTATCGCGGTGAAACCGCGAAACCGCCGAGTTCTGAATTCGAATTTTCAGATGTGATTTTTGTGCGATTTTAGACGATTATCGTGGTTATCGTGCTACCGTGGGGTGACGGTAACCCCGACCCAAACGCTAAGGTAAACCCTGATACCACCTAGGTTCATAAGCATTAGAAATGCCCTTGTAGAACCTCACCATTGAAAAGTGATTTAGCAATATACATTACTATTGGTATTCTAAATATAACATACCCAATACTTATGTACTAAGCTCAGCGGGGCCCACTATATACAAGTTTTATACAGAATCAAAGTCTTATCGTATGGCAAAGGTCCTGAGTGGATAAGTAAAGAGTCCTGATAAGTAAAGTGAAGCAAAGTCCTACTCAGGCACTACAAAATCTACTCGAATTGTATTCATACTTGACCAGGAGATATCTAAGGATATAAATACAATATCCCGCAGGAGGAGAGGGAACAAGCAAAGACGCTAAGACAAGTCCACTGCAGAGCCACAAAAGCCAGGGCAATACAAGCTACCTCCAATCTTGCCGAATTCTTATTCGAGGAAGCTGAAGACCTAACAGAGACTAGATTAGATTCTCCTCCTCATTGTACTTGTGAGGGATTGATTATACAATAGTAACACTGGCTTTGATCTAAAGGAGTAGGGCTATTACCTATTAGTAGGGGGGCCAAACCTGTATAAAAATCCTTATCTCCCATCTCTTTTACCGTAATCTCGCGTATAGCCTAATACTAAGTCTCTCCAATACATTACAAATACCATAATCGGTATAACCCGTCGACAATTGTCATTGCCCTTAGTAGTCTAAAAGTTAAGGTTGCGTAACAGAATTCAATATTAAATGGCTTTGCTGTAGCTCAAACCAGTAGACCGAAAGGTGAAATGGGCTACGGATTATAACGTTTATCCGTACATAATAGCAAAAGGAATGGAAATTAAATATAACTTTATTGTTTTATTTTTGAGAATTTTATTTAAATTTAAAAATAAATCCTTTAATAACTTATTAAAACTAATGATAAAGTCCATTTTGGGCCTTCAATTTTACTTGAAGTCCATTATTTTCAACTTTCAAAACTGGACAAACAACACCTTGGAACGTGTTTTTTTAGCCATTTCGTTTAAAATTAAGGTGGTTTTTCTAGTTCGTACTTTCATTATGCAAATTTTACAGATGTAGATGTCACGTAATTAGACCCACAACTATGAAATTTAGCTAATTGAAGTTCATGTTAGTGAAAAACCACCATTATATCCATCAAAACCATTGTAAAATATGGTTTAGGATGTATTTTTCCTGTTTTGGAAGTTGAGGGTGAAAAAGAAACGATGTTTGTAGTTAAGGGTGAAAATGGACTATGATCAAAAGTTCAATGGCTAAAATGGACTTTACCCTAAAAAGGAACATGTTTGCTGGGCACATTATAGGAAAGCTAATATTACCATACCATGTACTATGATAATGGAGTGGTAACTTTTACCACATCACATTATTTGTGGGGCACGGCCAAATCATTGCCACTAGGGGTGGACGGTGGACCTACGATTGAAGCAGGTCACGGGCTGGCCCATTATGAGTTAGGCCAAGATCCAAATGATATAGTTAAAACTTGAAACAAGTGGGCCCTCTCTCCCGAGTCCATAGTCTGCCCCTGATTACCACGAGATGAGAAAAGGTCTAGCTGCTTTTGCCTGAAATCAGGTATCAAAGAGTTGATTCGTCCATATTATTTGATATCATAGGTATACCTCCGTCAAAAAAATAAGTGAAGCCGTAGGTATATGTGTCCAACGTTTGACGTCTTATTTGAAAATTTTATGAATTTTTTTAAAAAAAAACTCACACATAAAGTATTATTCATGTTTTATCATCTAATAACAATAAAAATATTAATCATAATTTTTTTTTCAAATAAGACCAACGGTCACAACATTGAGTTCTTAGGTACATGGATTCAAATATTTGTATGAAATTGATGGCGCTATTTGACGATCATTTGATGTATTTTTGGATTCCATGGTCTGTTTAAAAATCTCGGCAATGTAAACGCTGGTAAATAAAATTACATGCAACTGTTGCTGCTTTTGATTGAATACCATGGGTTCTTTTTTTTAAGCACCGAATATCATGAGTTTTGTCTGGTACTTCTTTTTTTCAGAATATTTTGTTATGCAAAAGGCTTAAAAGATTCGTCTCGCAATTTACACGCAATCTATGTAATTAGTTTTTTTTATATTTAATACTCTATGCATGTGTCCAAACATTCAATGTGACAGGATGAAAAATTTTACAATGGGATCTAATCAGGCCCTAAGGTCTTGTTCGAGGAGTTTAAGATTCTTAAAAGTAGCTGGTTGGTTGCCAACTTCTAAGAATCTGGAAAATATGTGTTTCCTAACTTTTAGCTTCTACTTTATTTTTTGGATTAATCTAGGTAAAAATCTAGACTATTTGAGGAGCTGAAGATTCTAGAAAAAGTTACAGCTGCTAGAAGCTCTATAAACCAGAGCCTGAGATGGCTAGTAAAAAAGTACTATTTTCAATGAGACATAGAGCCCAACTTAACACTAGACTTGCTTCAAGCATTGTGCCAACGGTAATAGAAATGGTGAGACCTACCTTAATACCACCCAAGGTTTCACTTATCGCGCGATAATCACGCTATTATCGCGGTTATCATGCTTACCGCGGGGTACGGTAGGGGAAACCGCCGATATGGTTTGGATGAACTTTAACCAAATTCAAAATTCCGGAAAAAAATAAAAAAAATTGAAAAAAAATAATGGATGTAATTCTTGATTTGTAATTGCCAATGGTGAAGAAAATTTTTGAAATAGAGTAAGCTAAATTCAAATTTGAGGGCAAAACCAAAAAAACTTTACAAATTGGAAAAAAGGAAGACAATATTGGGCCTCAAGTATCCTACATATTCTTCCAATTATTCTCAATTTCTAGTTTTCTATATATATTCAACCGTATTTTTGATTTTTTTTCCCTATTTATTTTTCATTTACATGATTTCAGCTACACAGCCCGTGATAACCGTGCGAATATCGTGATTATCGCGGTGAACCGTGCGATTATCGCGGTGAAACCGCGAAACCGCCGAGTTCTGAATTCGAATTTTCAGATGTGATTTTTGTGCGATTTTAGACGATTATCGTGGTTATCGTGCTACCGTGGGGTGACGGTAACCCCGACCCAAACGCTAAGGTAAACCTTGATACCACCTAGGTTCATAAGCATTAGAAATGCCCTTGTAGAACCTCACCATTGAAAAGTGATTTAGCAATATACATTACTATTGGTATTCTAAATATAACATACCCAATACTTATGTACTAAGCTCAGCGGGGCCCACTATATACAAGTTTTATACAGAATCAAAGTCTTATCGTATGGCAAAGGTCCTGAGTGGATAAGTAAAGAGTCCCGATAAGTAAAGTGAAGCAAAGTCCTACTCAGGCACTACAAAATCTACTCGAATTGTATTCATACTTGACCAGGAGATATCTAAGGATATAAATACAATATCCCGCAGGAGGAGAGGGAACAAGCAAAGACGCTAAGACAAGTCCACTGCAGAGCCACAAAAGCCAGGGCAATACAAGCTACCTCCAATCTTGCCGAATTCTTATTCGAGGAAGCTGAAGACCTAACAGAGACTAGATTAGATTCTCCTCCTCATTGTACTTGTGAGGGATTGATTATACAATAGTAACACTGGCTTTGATCTAAAGGAGTAGGGCTATTACCTATTAGTAGGGGGGCCAAACCTGTATAAAAATCCTTATCTCCCATCTCTTTTACCGTAATCTCACGTATAGCCTAATACTAAGTCTCTCCAATACATTACAAATACCATAATCGGTATAACCCGTCGACAATTGTCATTGCCCTTAGTAGTCTAAAAGTTAAGGTTGCGTAACAGAATTCAATATTAAATGGCTTTGCTGTAGCTCAAACCAGTAGACCGAAAGGTGAAATGGGCTACGGATTATAACGTTTATCCGTACATAAATAGCAAAAGGAATGGAAATTAAATATAACTTTATTGTTTTATTTTTGAGAATTTTATTTAAATTTAAAAATAAATCCTTTAATAACTTATTAAAACTAATGATAAAGTCCATTTTGGGCCTTCAATTTTACTTGAAGTCCATTATTTTCAACTTTCAAAACTGGACAAACAACACCTTGGAACGTGTTTTTTTAGCCATTTCGTTTAAAATTAAGGTGGTTTTTCTAGTTCGTACTTTCATTATGCAAATTTTACAGATGTAGATGCCACGTAATTAGACCCACAACTATGAAATTTAGCTAATTGAAGTTCATGTTAGTGAAAAACCACCATTATATCCATCAAAACCATTGTAAAATATGGTTTAGGATGTATTTTTCCTGTTTTGGAAGTTGAGGGTGAAAAAGAAACGATGTTTGTAGTTAAGGGTGAAAATGGACTATGATCAAAAGTTCAATGGCTAAAATGGACTTTACCCTAAAAAGGAACATGTTTGCTGGGCACATTATAGGAAAGCTAATATTACCATACCATGTACTATGATAATGGAGTGGTAACTTTTACCACATCACATTATTTGTGGGGCACGGCCAAATCATTGCCACTAGGGGTGGACGGTGGACCTACGATTGAAGCAGGTCACGGGCTGGCCCATTATGAGTTAGGCCAAGATCCAAATGATATAGTTAAAACTTGAAACAAGTGGGCCCTCTCTCCCGAGTCCATAGTCTGCCCCTGATTACCACGAGATGAGAAAAGGTCTAGCTGCTTTTGCCTGAAATCAGGTATCAAAGAGTTGATTCGTCCATATTATTTGATATCATAGGTATACCTCCGTCAAAAAAATAAGTGAAGCCGTAGGTATATGTGTCCAACGTTTGACGTCTTATTTGAAAATTTTATGAATTTTTTTAAAAAAAAACTCACACATAAAGTATTATTCATGTTTTATCATCTAATAACAATAAAAATATTAATCATAATTTTTTTTCAAATAAGACCAACGGTCACAACATTGAGTTCTTAGGTACATGGATTCAAATATTTGTATGAAATTGATGGCGCTATTTGACGATCATTTGATGTATTTTTGGATTCCATGGTCTGTTTAAAAATCTCGGCAATGTAAACGCTGGTAAATAAAATTACATGCAACTGTTGCTGCTTTTGATTGAATACCATGGGTTCTTTTTTTTAAGCACCGAATATCATGAGTTTTGTCTGGTACTTCTTTTTTTCAGAATATTTTGTTATGCAAATCTGAAAATTACATAAGAATATATCTTGTTTTTCATGTGTCGGGATTTATCAACAGCATTCTTATCTTAAACGTAGAACATTTACTCCATAGTTTCCTCATTTTCTCCTTCCAACTTATCCCATCAAATCCTCCATTAAACTTTTTTTTTAAAAAAAAAATCTGAATAAGGTGCAGAGAGTTGAGCAGTAGATTTCAAAAGGATGTAAAGTAACTGTCGTCAGCCCTCTTTTTTCTCCCTCGGAAATACTTCAGGTTCAACATTACTTTATATATTTTCTCTGTTTCATAATGTAAGGCTTTTTAGCATTGCTCACATTTATATAGATATTAATGAATCTAGAAATATAGAAATATATGTGTGTCTAGATTCATTAACATCTATATGAATATGGCAATGCTAGAAAGTATTACATTATGAAACGGAGGGAGTAATAGTTATGAATTTTTCTCCTGAATGATTTGGAAGGTTGCACATTGCTTGATTCGTTGTGCAAAAATGTCACTCACTTGGGATGGCATTGCTTAGAGGCAGAGCAAACAACAACCAACATGTGGAAGAAGATAGTGAGAATGGTGAGGTTCAAGCTGAGGCTTGCTTGGAAATGCAACTGGCCAACAAACCAAAAGCTATGGCTGAACCATCCATCCTTCCATTTCACTGCATCTTTGAGCTCTTCTCGTGGGTATTTATACCATGCCATGGGCGGCATTTGCTCCCTGGTTGATCTCTGAAGAGTTCAGAATTCAGAGCAGAAGTAGTATGAAGCTTCTTGACACATGCATGCCAAAACATGGCTCCGTTTGGAGAAGGCTTAGCAATTAGCATGTTTGAGGATGTGCAAGAGGAGGTTTATCCAGGACAATCTATAAAGGTAAGAGTGTTTGAATTCTGTTTGCTATCTATGATGTCGTGGGACAGTTTGCAGTAAATTATTCTTGTAGATCCTTTTCTCTTGAAGTTCCCACATATTAACATTAGAGAAGATTACACCTCCTGGTTTGGTTCTCCTTTTCAGACTTGCTCATCTAGTTTGGTTAAATAATCCTTAGATCGATCCTTATGTTGGCTAAAGATTATGATTTCAACTTTTTTTTTTTGTTCCAAGATTTCAACTCCATTTAGGAATGATCTGTCACACACAAATGTTTACTGTAAATACTTGTGATGAGTCGCATTTGGAGTCATTTAGGAATTGATCTCTCTCGCATACAAATATATTCCTAAAACCAGATGCATCTAAGAACCTTAGCTCTTGAAAGGAACCCATTAAACATGTCGGTGGGAGCCTTGCTAGGTAAAAATCTGTCCAAATTCGTAATGCTAGGTAGTAGTAGCAAGCATGACGGCCGTTGTTACATTATTGCAATTTCAAGTTGCTACAGTTCAATCTCTCATAAAAAGTTGCCACAGTTCAAAAAGAGGAGCGCTGTACTTCAATTTTCTACTACTACAACATGTTTTTGCATGCTATGTTTTCTGATCCTTGGATTACATGCTCTTTCAGTAATCCAACACAGCTTTTTTTTTTAAACAATTGAACATAAGCATCAGTTAATTCGATTACTTAGCTCAATACACCTGATGAAACAAGAAACAAAACTAAATGATCTCAATCAACAGCATCCTTTCTGTTCACAAAATCATACAGAACATTATTACGGAGTCTATACATGTACTACAAGAAGGGAAGTCATATAATTCAATTGAATTTCTGGTTGCTATAACATACAAAAGGTGCAACTGTAATTATCTAGTTTGCAGTAACTAAGTTCACCAAAATGCTGTGGCCAGTATATATACCAAAAAAGAAATACATTTTGGCCTTCTTTTAACTTACAACACACACACATATCAGCTTTCCTCAGCGTGACATCTTCTCTTCTATGCAACCGTGGAACTGAATGAACAAATGATCTGTTGCAGTGCACACCATGGAACCTGACAACTTGAAGCTCACCGAATTTCTTGGTTTCACTCATCATGCATAAGCCAGCAAAGTAGCCAACACAATCGAAAATACCAAAACCGAGAGTGTCAATGGTTGTTTTGTCAGAGGACTTGCATTAGGCAACCATGGATATGCATCCGGAGGTGGCATGACACAATTATCACCATTGAAGTACACGCGGTGTGGGAAGGCCCATCCCTTGTCAAAGGTGAAGTCCTTGGAATCCTTACGCAGAAGAAGTTCTGACTGTGCATTTCCAAGTGGACCAGCTTGCATGAGCAAATCGTTATAGAACTTAACTCCCCAGAACATCGCAGTATCATCTAAAATAGAAGGAATAAACTTCATCAGAGAAAGAGAGAGAGAGAGAGAGAGAGAGAGAGAGAGATAAAGGAACGTATTACAAGTGCACTCCAATTTTCTTAAATAAAGGAGAACAGTTTGTAAATTGACTTACTTATCTTGCTTCCATATGGAGTAAGTGGCTTGTAGTTGAAGCTAAACAGCTGGGTGATATTATTGAAGTTAGGATGTTGAGCGACCAAATTCCACTGTGTGTAATTCATGCGGTAGTTGAAGTTCGTAATCGTGATCTTCACTCTCCAATATTCCTTATAGTTGAGTTTCACATGCCAGTGGATTCTGATCGGGCACATGTGAGAAGTACATTGGACAAGAGGCTGACCGGTCCATTTGCCAGGGCCATCAATGGCAGATTGTAAATAAGGTGAATTCTCACTGTGGAAATGCATGGAACTTGTTAGCAATTTTGCAGAAAAGTTGGGCCTCAACAAGAAACGAAGTAAGAGTTTTGGTTTTATTAACTCACTTTACACAGCTTCCAGGACTTGTCCCATTGTTTTGGCAGCCACAAGAGCATGTTGGGCAGTTCACAATTGTGTCATTATAAAATGATGAGAGAGATACACAGCAGGAAGGAGTCTTCTGAGCAAGAAATTGGGAGTATGTGCAGGTCACATTCCATGTCACTGCAAACAGATTTTATTTTTGTTAAGAAACAAAAAACAAAAATGAACTTTATGGTATAAGATTTTGACAAATTTAACTTCTATATGGAGCCACTATGATGCATGTCTGCATTTGACGAATATTATTTGCTAGAGAATAATATTAACTGAATTAGCTGTATTCTATTAGGCCAACATGCCAAGTAATATAACCTATTATCAACTATTATTCACAGTTGGACTCATCTCACTTTGAGAACAATCTCTTTCCCTTCAACAGATTACATCTTCTTACTAACCCTACACATAAGGTAACCTAGTTCAACCATGCAATTGTTGTTTAGGCTGCAAATGCATTTCCTCAAAGAATGAAAGCAATTGGTATTAAACATTAAAGAACAACAGATGAGCTACTTACTTAGAGCTTGGGTTGCTCTGCGCCCATCCCCGGTGAAAAACTTAGTAGGCCTGACAATCATAGCACGCCCGCACGTGTACCCAGGACCTGGGGCCTTAAGAGTGAAGTTCTTAGGCAACTTAACTGTCTTGTTGGTAGTCCCAGAAAGACCTACACTGATCTGGAAGGAAGAAGCAGCATTTGATGGGTCCTGGTTAAATGTATTTATAACTCCAGCTTTGCAGCAATTAGCGATTTGCATGTTGTATGGGGTGCCCGGAAGCAGATCAACAACTGTGGGATCCTTCTTGCAGCAGTGGGGCGTGCCACCCTTGAACTTTGAGCAATCGCCCTGCTCAGTGGTCTGTGCTCCAACCATCGACCAAATGACCTCCTTCTTTGCCCATGTCCACCCCAGCTGCCACCCAGGTGCCTGGATGTGCCGGAATTGTTGATAGTTGAACATCGTGACCACAGCCTGCACAAGAAACATTTTGGGGGGAAATCATGACACACATATACAAGATAATCAGAGTATCCATAATATGCTGACATAAAACTCGTGTTTATTATTGTTAATTGCTGCATATGTTTCTGACCAGCTGCTGGTTATGCTATCAACTTTGTACTTCAAGACAACTTGTAGTAGTATCAAATAAAATAAAATTATGGCCTAATAATAGTTGGGGAAACAAGATGCAGATGGATTTTTTTGAACGAACAATACAAGATGCATTTTTTGGTGTGGGGTTGCTACTTACAACATAGCCATCAGGAGTCCACGACATAACGTCCCATTTTATCGTGATGTTTCCATTTGGATCCAGCGCATCATAAGCCTCTGCAAGAGGAAAACAAAAAAGAGTTGCATATCAAGATCCTGAACAAGGGAAACGAAATGGGGGTAAATTAGCAGTTCGGCAGATGAATAAGCCCCATGAGTTAGTTATATCGTGATCCCGATTTCGATCTGGAAGGGAATTTTTTTTCGAATTCGCCTCTCCTGATCAGATCTATCACCTTGGGCACTGATTAGTGTGGGAAGGAAGCTCCATGCGTGCTCCTCTCAGTGGATCTAAGCTACCTAACCTGATCCAAGAATTCGGTCAAGCGGGAGCGAAACGAACTGAATTACTGCTACCTAATCTGCTCCAAGAATTCTGGCAAAAGCAGGAGCGAAACGAACTGAATTACTGATGAAACGAATCGGAATTCAAAAAAAAAAAAAGCCACCGACACACCGAACTGGAGCCACCGACACAGTCAGGAGGGGATCGCATTGCCCAAATCTCGTGGTCACAACTCGTGAAAGTTAGTCGAGAGCCTCGGCGATCGATCGGGCCGGCGCATGGATCTGAGACCGGCACGGCACGAGCTGGCAGGCGCAAACAGAGAGAGAGAGAGAGAGAAGGAGCGAGAGCCGGGGAAACCTGTGGTGGCCGGCGCGGAGAAGAGCAGCGCCGCCGCGAGCAGCACGGCGCAGCAGCACGGCGCCACGGATCTGGAGCTCCCGGCTCCCCCCACCGCCATCCCCGCCACCCGCCGATCTCGCGCTCCCCGCTCCGGAATGCGAGCGCGCCCGCCCGGCGTCGTCCCCTCCGCCCGCCGGGCCGGAAGACGAGGAGCGGCAGGCAAATTGAGCTGAGCTGGTCCGCCGCGCCGCGTGCGTCAGCTCGTCACTCTCCTCCGCTCTGCGCCTCGGTGGAACCAAATATATTGCGGCATTTTCTCGCCGCGAGAAGTGGTAGTACTAGTAGCAGCAGGGGTAGATGCGACGCGCCAACCGCCAGCCAAGGCGAGGGAAACCGACACTACCGCGGGGAATAAAAAAGGCGCAGGTGACAGAGCCTCTCCTCCCTCTTTCTGTCGGTGGCACTCGGCTCGCTCGCCACTGTGTGTTTGTGGTGTGTTTGTGTGTGGGTTTCAGTGGTTGGTGCCCGCTGCTGGCTGGCTCGTCTCGTGGACGTATCAACAACCCCCCGTTGCCATCGACGACGACCTTGCTGGGATTAACAAATTCAGAATTAATTATTTGTGTGTTTTGTTTTGCTCCTAGTTTAATTATTGGTTGGGGTTAGCATCGAGATGTCTAGCTGGATGGGTGTACTGTATAGCTCGGGCCAGCTCTAACTCTAACCACCTCCAAGTGTTCTTCTTTTCTTTTTCCTGGTAGTAATGGTTTGCCCCCACATGTCGGTGATGGTCTGATGGAATGGATGGTGATCTTTTTTTCTTTCTTTTTTTTTTTTGCTTTTCTTGCTGTTTAGGTTGTATTTTTTTTCCCCATGGTTGTAAAGATGAAAGATTTTTTTCTCCCAACAAAGAGATATTGCAGATCTATTGATAGAAAATATCGGAACGGTTCGTCTGATCAGCTTCAGTATTTGCAAATATTCAGTTCACTAACCTGGGCCTCGAGCATGTGAAGCATGTGGCAATCATGTAGTAATGTGGAGCAGGGAACATGCAGAATTCTTACTATCAAAATGCTGATGATGGATAAACAGTCCAATTCCGTTTGGAGATAAAGCAAAAGCGTTTCCCTTCCTCTTTGCTACGCCATTTTTTTTTCGCTGCATTAATATTACTTGATCCACCTTATGTTTATTCATCTTCCGTTTTTTTTTAAAAAAAGAGGATATATGTTCTCTTCTTGGTATGGTACCAAACTTACTCTAAGGCTGCTTTCGATTCTATCAATTGGGAACTCATTCCCTCCGTACGAAAAATGGAGCGGTCCATTATCACGTGATTAATTAAGTATTAGCTATTTTTAAAAAAAAATGGATCAATATGATTTTTTGAGCAACTTTTGTATAGAAACATTTTGCAAAAAAAAGCGCACCGTTTAGCAGTTTGAAAAAGCGTGCATGCGGAAAAAGAGATAAGTGAGTTGGAAACCAGGGGTACCGAACTCAACTTAAGAGTTGGTGTATTTTTTTCATACATTTGAATGCATGTTTTATCAAAAACATTTTGTACAAATATGTAAAAAAAGTCATCCTTAAAGTAAGTTTAGTGATAAAACAAATCATAACAAAATAAATGAATGTATTAATATTACCTAACCCTATAGGATCGTAAAGGACATTTCTAAAAGCTAGCCAATAAGTTAAAGGGTCCACCACTTATATATTATATCCATTTCTTTTCCACAAATGATTGGAAACTATTCAACAATCTCATCCTCCACACATTAGTGCCCCTCAGCCATTTATCACCCCTTTACCGTACACCGACGGTCACTTAGGTATACGGGTCTCGCAGGCATTCACACTTACCTTAACACACTTTGTCCCTCAGGCCAAAAATGTTGAACTACCAATTGCAGGATCATAAAAGGCATTTTCTACCCCAAAAATTAGCCAATGAGGTGAGGGGCTCCCCTACTTATATATTAGGTCACTTATCTTTTCACAATCAACGTGGGACTATTCAACAGATCCGACTTATGTTTCCTTATTCGTCTTTCGTCTTTCAGAAAATGATAATGTGGTGCTCTTCTTGCTGTGGTACTAAGGCCCTCTTTGTTTAGACTTATAAGCCAACTTATAAGTCGAAAAGTCTAAGCCTAAACAAACAAGCAGCTTTTCCGTTTAGCTTTTTTGAAGCCATAAGCCACTCTAACACTATTAAGCCAAAAACTAGGTTGGAGAAGCTTTTTTGGCTTATGTGAGGTAGATGTATGACTCAACCACTAAACTTAGGACATTAAATCCACCGGCTTATAAATCATATAAGCCAATAAGCTGACTTAAAAGTCTAGTCCAATAAGCCTAAGCCTAAACAAAGAGGGCCTAAATCAGTATCAGAAAAAAAGTAAACTTAATCAGAGGTGAACAAGTCATGTTGACTATGAGGAGGAATTCCTGAAATGGAGGCTTCAAATTTCAGAATCACAGAATGGGATGAACTACTCCTCGTAAGTGATTAGTGATGAACCGTCTGTGAAATCGAAAATAATTGCGTGAGACGTTTTATTATGAGTTTTTATCCTCACATGTAAAATAATCAACCTTTGTAGGCTTTTATAGTGGCAACTGTAAATTTACCATTAAATAATATTGCAATACTGCTATCAGAATTATCATTCGAATAACATTCTTGCAAACCATAAAAATCCAATGGTAAATTTGCAAATGCCCTAGTTTTATATTAGCTGACCTTATAGGCAGAAGGGAAATAATATCATGACAACTTGTGTTATGATCTGCAATCACATAAAAAAGGGTTATATATCACTAAGCAGCCGATACCAAAATTATACTTTGAAGATTATATAAAGCTCATCATCTTTTGGCAAGGATATCTACAATTCTTCTTTATTCAGCCTTAGTATAAATAAACTTCAATTTGGAAGATATAAATTTGAACAAGATAGCACGTAAAGACAAAATGGTGTCCTCGTACATGTACAGGTTGTTTTGTTCTATAAGACAACCTAATTAGCACAACTCTAAATTTTAAAACCTTCCGACTGTGTTTAATTAAAAATGTATATGTGATTTTGTGACTTTCAATATTCTAAAGAAAGAACCATCAAATATTACAAAATACTACCAAATTTCAAGTGGGTTTTACTGCTGAATATATTCAGACAAAAACAAAAGTATACATGCATAAGCAAGGGATCATACCCTGACATTAAATTCGAAACAAAGTATATAAATGGATTTGCTATACAACTGTCGATAGTTTTATTTTCTTGAGAGGAATTTTAATTTGGGCCATTGTGTTCGCTTCAAGATTCATGCAAGTGTTAGATTCAGTCCAAGATTCTTGCAGGCGGGGGTGGGAACAGAGAAAACACATGAAACGGATGCAAGCGTGAAACAAAGAATTAGAAAATAGGGGCTTCATCTTTTCGCTTATACTTATACTTATCAGCCAAAATTTAAATTTTTAACCTTAATTTTGGAGTTAATTTTGAGGTTTTTCATCAAAGTTTATTTTTCAGTCGTTGCTTTTAGATCGCTAAGAGCACATATATAAAAGTTTTATTCACAAATTACTTTTTGTTTGCAAATATGTTATTTGGTTTATTCCACGAATAAGTGAAGCGATCACTGGTGGAGAAACCATCTTTGGTCGGTCGGCCGAAATCCACAATAGTCCTAATTCCACTAAAAACCGGGACTAAAGATGATATTTAGTCTCGGTTGGTGGCTACAGTGGGCATATTTGATCTTTAGTCCGGTTTATATTTGATCTGAGAGGGAGCTACAGTGGGCATATTTGATCTTTAGTCCGGTTTATATTTGATCTGAGAGGGAGCTACAGTGGGCATATTTGATCTTTAGTCCGGTTTATATTTGATCTGAGAGGGAGCTACAGTGGGCATATTTGATCTTTAGTCCGGTTTATATTTGATCTGAGAGGGAGCTACAGTGGGCATATTTGATCTTTAGTCCGGTTTATATTTGATCTGAGAGGGAGCTACAGTGGGCATATTTGATCTTTAGTCCGGTTTATATTTGATCTGAGAGGGAGCTACAGTGGGCATATTTGATCTTTAGTCCGGTTTATATTTGATCTGAGAGGGAGCTACAGTGGGCATATTTGATCTTTAGTCCGGTTTATATTTGATCTGAGAGGGAGCTACAGTGGGCATATTTGATCTTTAGTCCGGTTTATATTTGATCTGAGAGGGAGGAGAGGGAGATCGATCCGAGAGGATAAGTGTGAGGCGGTTGTGGAGGAGAGGATAGTGAAGAAGGATTATATATTAAGCATTGAATTTTAGTCCCGGGACTAAACATCTTCTAGATCTTTAGTCCGGTTTATAACACTAAAATTCGATCTCCCTCTCCTCCCTCTCCTCCCTCTCAGATCGATCTCCCTCTCCTCCTCCCCTTCCTCCTCCCCTCCGCCTCCTCCCCTTCCTCCTCCCATCCCCGGCCCTCTCCTCCCCGTCCTCCCTTCCCATCTCGATCTCCCTCTCCTCCTCACCTCCTCCCTCTCAGATCGATCTCTCTCCTCCTCCCCCTCCGCCTCCTCCCCTTCCCCTCCCATCCCCGGCCCTCTCCTCCCCCTCCTCCCTTCCCACGCGGGAGGCGGCCGGCTAGACCGCGCACGGGCCCAGTGGCGAGCAGCGGCAGCCGCTGCCGGCATCTTTTTTTTTTTTTTCAATTTGTGATTCACTAAGATGTATAATTTTGTGATTTGTTACATGATCTGAGATGTATAATCTGTTGATGTATTTAGTTTGTGTGTAAGTTTTTTAAGATTTGTGATGTATTTGATTTGTTTGTATAAGTAACTTAAGATTTGTGATGTGAATGTTTGGGATGTTACTTTGATTTGAGGTTTGATTTGGGGATATGTATCCCACTTGATTTGGGAGAAAATACAAGGATTTACAGTGATTTGGGAGAAAATACAAGGATTAAACTGTAGCTAAAAACAATGAAAAAAAAGAGACCTAATGGGACTGCCGCTACCCTCTCTTTTAGGGCTAAAGATAAGGTATTTTAGTCCCGGTTGGTAACACCAACCCGGACTAAAGATGGATCTTTAGTCCCGGTTATTTCAACCGGACTAAAGATAGGCATCTTTAGTCCCGGATTCATAGTCCCGATTGAAAAACTGGACTAAAGGGGGTTACCAACCGGGAATATAAATGGTTTTCTCCACCAGTGGATGAGGCCGCTAGGAATTTTATAAGATGTTGCACACAGGAACTGAAGAATACATGAATTATAGAGTAAATAGTAATCTCATTTGGTTTTTTAGACTAAATCCTATCCATTTTATCATATGTGGGTGTCCATTATTACCATATGCCCACCCACTGACAAGGATCATTGAACCATAACACCATCAATGTTCCTTGTTCTTTATGAAAAGGATTTCTTCTAAAGAGGTTAGATTTGATTATTTTTTCCTATGAAAAGCTGAAAACATGGGTGAGTGAATAGCATCCCATGAAATTCAAGAGGGCCAAATCCTTCAAACCAAATGTATACACAGTGGCTAATCCTAAGGAATCCCAATCCTCTATTTTCCCATATTCTCATCCATTCGAAAGAAACCTCCTACTACTCCGTACTCGTAAAGAAAGTCGTTTAGGATAATGTTAAGGCAAACCTTAGGAATATAAATCATGAATAACTCTCAAGTTGTTGAGTTTGAAAATGTAAAAGTTATATGAATGGATTTGTCTTGAAAAATACTTTCATAAAAGTATACATATATCACTTTTCAATAAATATTTTTATAGAAACAAGAAGTCAAAATTATATTTTAGAGACCGTGTCGCTGTCCAAAACAATTCTTTACGAGTACGGAGGGAGTACAAGTTAAGAAAAAAGAAAAGCCTCCATTCGAAAGAAATTAACCCCCCAGCAAGTTAAGAAAAAGAAAAGAAAATAAAAGGAAGATGGGCAGCTCACAGACTCACAGTCCTGCGTCCTGCCAGCCACTGGCCGCTGGGCCCCACCCGAGATCTGATTCGCTACCGCCGCCGGATCAAGCCACCCTCACTCTTTCTCACGCTTCACTCTCCCCATCCCGATCTCCGGCGATGTCGCTCCACCAGCGGCCGCACCAGAAGCCGCCGGCGACCGACTCCCTCCCCGCCTCCGCCGCCGCCGCCGCCGCGCCTTCTCGCCCGCTCCCACTCCTCACCCTCCCTTACCTCTTCTCCCTCCTCGCGCTCCTCCTCCTCCTCGCCCTCCTCTTCCCCTGGGGCCCTCCCCGCCACTCCTCCGCCCCCGCCTCGCCGTGGCGGGGGTACACGCTCCAGGAGGCCGCCGCCTTCGCCGCTCGCGCGGGAAACGGCACCATCGTCCTCGCCGCCGTCTCCGGGCCCTACCTCCCCTTCCTCTCCAACTGGCTCATCACCGTCCGCCGCGCCGGCCGCGCCGGCCAGGTGCTCGTCGTCGCCGAGGACTATGACACGCTCGAGCGGATCAATGCGGCATGGCCGGGACACGCCGTCCTCGTGCCCCCCGCGCCCGACGCCCAGGTCGCCCACAAGTTCGGATCCCAGGTGAGAGGACTGGTTTCCGGGGGGTGCGCGCCCCCCAGATGCTCGATGAAATGCCAGCGCGAGTGACTCTTGCCTTTCTGCTTGTGATTGTGCAGGGGTTCTTTAACTTCACCTCGCGGCGGCCGCGGCACTTGCTGCAGATTCTTGAGCTAGGGTACAGTGTCATGTACAACGATGTCGACATGGTGTGGCTCGCCGACCCATTCCCGTATATCGTCGGGGATCATGACGTGTACTTCATGGATGATATGACTCCTGTACGTGCAATTGTTGTGTTTGTCATTGGAACTGCCTAGAGGAGAGCTTATTGGGGTTGAGTTTGTGGATGCAGGTGAAGCCATTGGATCATTCACATGAGCTGCCACCACCTGGTAAGAAAGGGCGGACTTACATCTGCAGCTGCATGATATTCCTGCGGCCAACGGAAGGGGCTAAGCTGCTATTGAGGAAGTGGATTGAGGAGCTCAAGGAGCAGCCCTGGTCAAAGAAGCAGAAAGCAAATGATCAGCCAGCATTCAACTGGGCTTTGAACAAGACTGCAGGACAGGTTTGTTCCACTAGATTTTATTTCTTATAATGCAACATTGCATCCAGACAGGACACAGCTTGCTCAAGTATTTCTTGTGGTTACATGTATTGACTTCATGCTTTGGAGCATTTGGTTGAATTGCATCTGCATATACTAGGATAATTTTGGGAACAATTAGCCAGTTGAACCAACTATTAGTTTGCTTTAGTGCGGACAACGGAGCTAAGTATTATTTTGACATAGTAATTCAAAAGTACGCATAGTAATATTATTTGCAACTGGAAGGTGTGGGGTTGGGTTTTTACTATTGCCTGCATTACATTGTTGTTGGTGCTACTCAGTGCTGGGTTGGTTAGGGTTGATTACTAAACCAGTTGGAGTTGATTTTAGCATGAGTACTGCTTCTATACCAGATTCAGTCAGGGTGGTGACTGGTGTACACTTAATTGATCAATGGATAGGCCTGGTTCAAGTGCAAACTGGCTTGCATTGTTTTTAAGTGGAAGAATGAAGAGACACTAAATCATCATTTTTGTACTAAATAAAAGGCTTGTCAAATCTGTTCTTTAAACCGAACAACAAAATCTCTGCCAATATTGGCCATCAGCACTCAGTTTTTCGAATTTGAAAGTTGAGTACATATTATCTCTGAAGATAATCCCTTTTTTTTCTTAACTATCACGAGGAGTTTCCTGTGGTCAATTTGGGATCAGTGAGCTCTGCTATCTCCTTGTGAGTCCCTTAATCTTTTTAGTACATCTTGTAGTAAAGATAATCCTTTTTCTTAAAATTTATGATCTCCCTGTAACCGGTCGAACATGCTGCCCATTCTAGCTTCTAGATATCTCTATTACTCTAAAAGGGGAGTTTCATTCCTCTGCTCACCCATCCCATTGCGAGACCGTTCACGCCATCTCCTCTCCGAAAAAGCAAACAAACAAACAAAAAAGTTCCACCCAAAAACCTGTGAAAGACCAACCCATCGATAAAAACCGGATAGAAAAAAGTAAACCATCCAAAAAACCGAACCACTGTATGGGGGTTGAACTGTGAGCACATCCTTCCCCTAGATCCTGTTGTAACGCATGTGCATGTTACTAGTTGTATTTAATATCCCTTCTACTTTGCTTTTTGTTCTATATTTTGGTAGTATCTTGTCAATTTTACATTTTATTCTGCTTTGTTGTAATACAGTATGTTCCTGGATCTTTGCCCCCAAACAGTCTTTGGAAACTATTAATGTAAGATATACATGCAGGTAGATGTGTATCTGCTGCCTCAGTCTGCATTTCCAACTGGAGGTTTATATTTTAAGAATAAAACATGGGTAAAGGAAACAAAGGGCAAGCATGTCATCATACACAATAACTATATCACAGGATTCGAGAAGAAGATAAAACGGTTTCGTGATCATGGGCTATGGCTTGTCGATGAACATAGTGATGAGTCACCACTTGGTAGAATATGAGCAAGCTGGCAAAGCTACACCACATCTGTCCTTGCAACAGCATCAAACTTTTGCAGCTGGTGTTTAACTGGTTGGGATTGCGGAACCGTGGGATTGATTTGCCATCCGCCACACAAAAATACAGCAACTGGATATGTGCAGTAGTTTTTAATTGTACATCAAGCCCCTTTCAGAGCGACCTGTTGTCATGATGATTATTTTTATTTCATTATCTTTTACGAATACGGCAGCAGTAAGATCTTAGGGTGAGAATGTAGCTATTTAAGGGAATGTGGCCACAAATATTAGCGAGTCAAGTAGTAACTCATTGGTCTATATGTATAGCATGGTAATTTTGTTAACCTGTAGGCATTTTTTTTGACACTGGATTGTGTTTAATATTATTCTTTTTACCTCCTTTCATAAAGAACTCTAACTGTCATGTGTGATGGCCTGCTGGGTGTCCACAAAACTGTGCTAATGATGACTTGTAAGTTGTAATTCCGTATATAATTATTTAACATGCTCAGGTAATCCCTTGCTTTTCTTTACCATCGCAATGCAACACATGAGATGAGTAGACCTTTCTAAGTATGCATTAAATATGGCATGCCTCTCTGAAACATACAGGACACACACAGGACTACGATGAAGTGGCACAAGATAAGATGGCTACATATAAGAGGGATCAGGATTCACGGCTGTATCATGTGAATTTTGGAGCATAAAGCTTCAGTTCGAGGCTTTGGGCCTTGTGACCTTCTCGTCTCTCCATATCTATTATTTTTCTTCACACAAATCTGCGGAGCTTGATGCGTCAGGATCGAATCGCCTGTTTTGGCTCATTCCATTCCAGCCAAAACGCTTGCGATTGGAGTAAGAATCCAAGAACCAGTGTGGCTGCTGCCATTGGACCCTTTCCTTCTCTGGTGCCCTCCCAACTTTGCTTCCAGCAGCGGTAATGCCGTTGCCTTTGCCACACACAACGAACACCGGCACGCACACATGTATATATGCTTCTGCCCATGCTCGGATCTGCACAGAAAACACCATATTTCTTCCTTGTGATCACGAGCTAACCTTGCATCTCTCTTTGTCTTTGGCAAGGATCGATGGGCCAGGCTGCTGCCAAGGCGAAGCAAGGTACTATGAACACAAAGATCCATTTATTTATTTTATTTTTTGCGGGGAAAGATCCATATAGTTGCTTAGGTTTATTAATTTCCTACTGTTATTTTGTCAACTGATAGGTAGATTTAACAGTTTGGTGTATAGTTTTGCTTAGTGATTTGCATGTGTATGTAAGAATTCAGATGATAGGTGTATAGGAGGACTGATCCTTAATTTTTTGTTGATAGGTGGCGATCAGGCAGAGAACAAGACTGGCAAGGACGAGAAGGCCGTTTCGAAACCTAAGGATGCCAAGGATCTCATCGACTTCATGGAAAAAAACTACGACTCGATCAAGGACGTGACAAGCTTCGAAGATTTCTACCATGCCTTCTACGAGCTCATCGAGTAAGTTTTGATCTGATCCAGTCTTGGCCAAGCTCAGAGTCCAGCTTAATTTCTCATTTTCAGTTTTGCTACACATGGTTGGTTAGGTAGTCTAGTTGAACCATTGGAGGAATGATGGAATTCTCACTTCATGCCTAAGCATTTTTGTTAATTCTAAAAACTGGAACAAGAAAAGTTAGAACAGTAGGATCGTATTAATTTTTTTAAAAGATAAAGAGTAGGATTATATTCATAGAAGACAATGGCGCCATATTAAGCAGTAGGATATGATATAAAACATCGATACATGCAATGACATTGTTACCTAACCATTTGTTTCTGTTACTTTGCCTTCCTCTTCAGAAAATTCTGTGAGGAACGTGGGCAATTGCAGTACAGGATACCGGAAAAAGCGGAACTTCAGAAGCAGTACGAGGTTAGAGACAACTCTGACTTGTTTAATTTGCTTACTTCAGTGTACAACTCTTCGACAGAAGCTTCACCTTTCCTCCGAGAATTGTTGCAAATGGTTTAGACACCATAATTGAAGGCATTGGCAGCCAAAACTTAAGTATGCCATGGATTGTAAGCATGCCATTCTTTGGTAGTCCTCAGCCTCAGCCCCATATATATGTTAGTATACACTTAATTTCTTATCAAATTTTAATTCATTTATGGACAATAAATTGTTGTCCATGCTTTTGTATGGCATTCTACGCTTTTTTGATAAAGTGAGGTTTGGTGAAGTTAGCCACCAACTAAACATGTCCTAACTGTATACATGTATTCATAATGTGCCGTTCAATCAATATATTGCATAAGTTATTTCTAGGGGTTATCTATTTGTCAAATGCCTGTTTTTTTTCTTATCTACCGATAGGAGAATATATTTCTTTAGACAGAAACTTTCTTCAAAATCTTTCAAATATATTTACAGTATAATTAAAATATAATTACATTGTAACTTATATATAATTATTTGTATGTAACTAGCATCTAAATTTCAAAAAACATGTACTCCCTCCGTCCCATAATATAAGGTATTTTGAGTTTTTGCTTGTAACGTTTGACCACTCGTCTTATTCAAATTTTTTTTGAAATTATTATTTATTTTATTTGTGACTTACTTTATTATCTACAGTACTTTAAGCATAACTTTTCGTTTATATTTGCAAAAAAAATTTGAATAAGACGAGTGGTCAAACGTTGCAATCAAAAACTCAAAATCCTCATATTCTGGGACGGAGGGAGTAGTAGTGCAGTGGTAGTGCACGGATTTTTGGAATCTAGCACGAACCTTAAGGCAAATCAAACAGTCTATTTAATTCGACAGATTTTTTTGAAAAAAGAACCGTCTATCGATTACTTTTTTATAACTAGATCACTAATTTACAACTTACATGCCGATTTTTCTTTACTCAGGTGAAAAAAATCAGCTGCTACTCCCTCCGTTCATATATGAGTCGTTCGGCTTTTTCCTTAGTCAAAATTCTTTAAGTTTGATATAATTTGTAAATATATAACATTTTTAATATAAAACAAATATATTATCAAATATATTCAATGTTAAATTTAATCAAACTAATTTTAGTGTTTGTTGATGTTGCTATTTTTTTTCTATAAACTCGATCAGACAAAAATAAATTTACTAAGAAAAAAATCAAACAACTTATAATATGAAACGGATAAGTATATTATATTTATTTCTTCAACAAGATTAATAAAGGAGCTCATGTAATTTAACTAAGTTTGGTGGTAGCGCAGAGGGTGAACAAGAGCCCCCAGAAGGGGCAGAACCTGAGCAGGAAGCAGTTCATGGAGCTGGCCGGGCAGGTGATCAAGGTGAACAGCTTCACCTTCGGCAAGGCCACCATGGACGTGCTGGTCGTCCTCTTCGGCGTCCCCGTCTGCGCCCTCCTCGCCAAGAGGGTCGTCCCGGGCCTCAAGTCCTTCTCCGACGACGTCGTCATCCCCGTCGCCACCTCCGGCGCCGTCGTCTACCTCGCCAAGACCAACAAGCTGTGATCGAGGTGAATCGATCGTTCCAGAATCATATAATCTCTTT
>CM020182.1:21570506-21580581 GCA_009805545.1 Oryza longistaminata | reverse complement strand
ATTTAGTGTTGTAGATGTTGCAATTTTTTTTCTATAAACTTGATCAAACAAAAATAAATTTACTAAGAAAAAAAATCAAACAACTTATAATATGAAACGGATGAAGTATATTATATTATTTCTTCAGCAAGTATATTTAAGTTTGATATAATTTGTAAATATAGTAACATTTTTAATATAAAACAAATATATTATCAAAATATATTCAATGTTAAATTTAATCAAACTAATTTAGTGTTGTAGATGTTGCTATTTTTTTTCTATAAACTTGATTAAACAAAAATAAATTTACTAAGAAAAAAAATCAAACAACTTATAATATGAAACGGATGAAGTATATTATATTATTTCTTCAGCAAGTATATTTAAGTTTGATATAATTTGTAAATATAGTAACATTTTTAATATAAAACAAATATATTATCAAAATATATTCAATGTTAAATTTAATCAAACTAATTTAGTGTTGTAGATGTTGCTATTTTTTTTCTATAAACTTGATTAAACAAAAATAAATTTACTAAGAAAAAAAATCAAACAACTTATAATATGAAACGGATGAAGTATATTATATTATTTCTTCAACAAGATTAATAAAGGAGCTCATGTAATTTAACTAAGTTTGGTGGTAGCGCAGAGGGTGAACAAGAGCCCCCAGAAGGGGCAGAACCTGAGCAGGAAGCAGTTCATGGAGCTGGCCGGGCAGGTGATCAAGGTGAACAGCTTCACCTTCGGCAAGGCCACCATGGACGTGCTGGTCGTCCTCTTCGGCGTCCCCGTCTGCGCCCTCCTCGCCAAGAGGGTCGTCCCGGGCCTCAAGTCCTTCTCCGACGACGTCGTCATCCCCGTCGCCACCTCCGGCGCCGTCGTCTACCTCGCCAAGACCAACAAGCTGTGATCGAGGTGAATCGATCGTTCCAGAATCATATCCAGACTATAGCTAATAAATTATCGCGAGAATAAAGGTGGGGGGGAGAAAACGTACGTGGTGTCATGTCGTATAAAGTTTGCGTTGTGGCCTTTGGTTAAATTTCGCCCAAATTGTAAAGATTATTTGAGAGTGGATTTTTATATTCACTCTCTTTTATATGTCTTCACTGTTCACACCTGTGAAATCTAGGAGAAATCTGTATAATAATATTTGTAAAATCTGATATGTGCACATGCACGAATCCTAGTTCGTCCCCACTAAACGTAGGTAATGCTATTTCTCCACTCTCTCATTAAGCCACATCACCCTAATTATTTCTATCAATTGAATGATATATCTATGGCTTAAATTTTCTCTTCTTTCTTGTCTTATAACACCAAGTAATCTCAGTCATTTTAATTTAGGCTTCAAAATTTATAAGAATCAATTTGTTTTAGTTTTAATATTTATATCTCATCTTATTTATATACATATTTTGCAACTTAATTTCCCGCAGCAGTGCGGCGGGGTATTCATCTAGTTAGTATTACGGTGCGACACCTCTAAATACCATCCAATCAAAGCAATCCGTACTTACTTCTATAATGTTTCCAAAACCCTTTGCACACTTTTTAAAAAGATTTTACCTCTGCGCTTTGGATATAAATCCTTCTTACTTATTAGTCTATTTTTAATCTTTAAGAACTTATATATATCAAACCGTATATTATTTTCAAGATTTGGTTTAGTTATTGAATTTCACTCAAAATATGACAGAACAAGTCCAATATTAAATATATTTTTTTTGCGGGGCAATATTAAATATATTAAAATATTGAAAAATAATTTACTTAATTAGTAGAAGTAAGTTCTAGTAACCTTGTTTTCAGATAGAAGTAGTTTTGATTCTATATTGAAGTAACTCTCTATTCAAGTGTTTGATAGAAGTAATTTGATTTTCGATATAAGTAATTTGGTTCAGATAGAACTAACTTTGGCTCCAGATATAAGTAACCTTATTTTTAGATAAAAGTAATTTACATGGTTCGATACAGTATCAAAAAAGTTAGAAAGGAGAAAATGTCATAAGTACCGGTGAAATTACATCTCAGAAAAGGTTTCACAGAAAGTTACTTTAAAAAGTTTATTTCCTGGAATTACTTCCATAAATATGGAAGTTACTCCCCATAACTTCTGACTAACTTACGAAATATTTTGGCTTTTAAATTAAGGCACACTATAAATCAATGTGCTGCCTTATCCTTCCGTTCACTAATTCAGATGTAAGGAAAATAGTATCTAGTTATGCGAAAAAGGTGAAAAAAGCAATTCAATAAATTCTAGAAGTAACTTGCACACCAGAAGAATGTAACATACATATACCAGGGAAGTAATTTTAATAAAACTTAACTGCTTGTCCCCTATAAAAGAGAGAAAATGTTACGTTTAAAAAGGGATGCTTATTTGACCCGTTTTAAACTCTAACTACCAATTTGACCATATATACCTTTTGTAGTTTACTTATTTGACCCTCCTTTTCAAAAACGAACCTCCCGTCTGACCCTGTTTCCACTCATCCGTTAAGGTTTGATTTTTTTTTAAAAAAAAGAAATGCGATTAATATTCGTAATGCCCAAAGTACCCTCAGAAACCGTATCCACACCCCCCCCCTCTTTCTCTCTCTTGCGAGTTGCAGGCTTGCGGCGCCGACCGGTGCCAGAGGAAAGAAGCGGCGACGCCGGCGCAGGCGCGCAGAAGGAGGGAGTAGGAGGTGGCAGCAGTGGCCGCCGCGTGGAGGGAAGAGGAGGCGCCGCCGGCGCGCGGAGAAAGGAAGGCGGTGGGCCTGGCGGTAGAGTTCAAGCTGCTAGATCCGGTGAGAAAGGGGCGACGACGGCTCGGCGGCGACGAGAAGTGTAGGCGGTGCTCCATAGCTGCCGGCCGGCGCTGGCTCACCCTCTCGCCGCTCGCCACCTTCTCCCTATGGAGTGAAGCTGTGGAGGAGAGGAGAAGAGAGAACTGACAGGTGGGTCCCATATGGAATAGGGTCGAATAAGTAAGGGCAGATTTTGTGCTTCAGTTAACACCGTTAGATGCCATTAACAGAATAGGGTCATATCGTATGTTCAATTTTGAAAAGAAGGGTCAAATAAGCAAATTGATAAAATGTGGTCAAATTGGTAGTTAGTTTTGAAAAGATGGTCAAATGAACAATTTCCCCGTTTAAAAATTAGAAGCAACTACATGCATGGATGTACAAAATAAAAATTGTGCACATAGGTTGAAAAAAACATAATAAGACATAAATTGCATAAAAAGCAGGAAACCAATACTTGTAACGTGGTATAAAAATTACTTCTAAACCAAGTAAAGTTACTTACCAATGGCATATAAAAAGCAACTCCAACAACCTATCCATCTTACTCTTCAAGTCAAAATTTAGCAAACCTGACCAGGCTAAGGTCATGTTGGGCTCATGTTATAGAACCCTATGTCTTCTCATTTTGTTCATGATTTCTTCCTCTTTTTCTACTTTTTAATAAATTTTTAATGGTGATAGTCTCGTGAAAGTGAAGGTGGAAGAGAAGACAGTGGTGTCCGTGGGCAATTGTGCTGTCCGCCGCAGAAGGCAAGAGAAGAGAGTAACGAAAGAATAGGGGTGTCAATTCCTTGTTGGGGCGGGTCCCCTTCTACGGGGCCAGGGCAAGGGCAAATTTGCACCCGTAGGTCCATGGGGGCGGTGACGGGTTTCAATTCTCACCTGTGTTCTTTCCCGGGTGATTGTGAGTGAGGTTGTTTCGTTTTCCGCGCGCACGCTTCCCGAACTACTAAACAGTGTGTTTTTTGTAAAAATTTTCTATAGGAAAGTTGCTTTCAAAAATCATATTAATCTATTTTAAAGTTTAAAATAGTTAATACTTAATTAATCATGCGCTAATGGCTCACCTCATTTTGCGTATATTCCCAATCTTCTCTATCTCCTTCTCCTTCAACACAGCCTTAAGTTCACTTTGACTCCCAGAAAAATGGACCAAATCTATTTCATGACCCTCATTTGCATACCAGATATGTTAACCCCTTAACTCTTAAAGCCGGTGCAAATTAACTCCCAGTGCAGTATTGATAGTAGTATTTACTGATATGGCGTCCACGTGGCATCCTAGTCATCAAAGAAAAATAAAAATTTAAAGTGGGACCCACCTGTCATACTCCTTCCTCCTCTACCCTTCTCTGTTTCTACCCCCATGTTTCACGACAGCAGAGGGGGTACACGGCGCGGCGGGCGAAACCGCGACTGGGAGCGTGCTCCCATCTCCCCCGACGCATTCCGTCGCACTATCGCCGTCTCCGCCGCCAGAATCGTCCCGTCCGCCACCGTGCTTGGCTTGCTCCTTGCCCGCCGCGGCGAATCGTCCCGCCAGTCACCGCCGCACCCTCGCTATCAGAATCGTCCCGTCCGCCGTTGCCCGTTGCGCGCCCCCTGTTGCCCGCCGCGCCGTGCACCCCCTCTGCCGCCGTGAAACATGGGGTAGATAGAGAGAGCGTGTGGGGGTAGAGGAGGAAGAAGTATGATAGTTGAGTCCCACTTTAATTTTTATTTTTCTTTGATGACTAGGATGTCACGTGGATGCCATGTCAGCAAATACCACTATCAATACTGCCCTAGAAGTCATGTTGCACCGGTTTTAAGAGTTAAGGGGTCAACATATCTGATATTGCGATTGAGGGTCATGAATTAGATTCGGTCCATTTTTAGGGGGTCATAGCGAACTTATTCCAAACATAGTAGTATACATGTAGATGATAGATGATAGCCCATTCTAAAACAAGCCCACCAAAAGCCCAAGAAAAACCTTAGTACTCCCAACCTTATCCCAAAATCATCTTTCTTTTGTTTTTCTCTTGCAGGCAGGACACGCGCTGCCGCCGCTTCAACTCCGTATCCTCTCGCGAGCTAGCGTTAGGTAGGGAGCCAAGCTAGCTGCTCCATTCTTTCCTCTACTCTCTGCTCCTGTCTTGCACAGCCGCGAGCCCCTGAAACCGGGAGGATAGAGCAGTGCTCATCGATGGATGAACGGTTAAGATGGAATCAACGGGGGCCATCGCAGGTTGATCCGGATCCCTCCGCGGCTCCGCCGAATATCCGCCGCGCTGCTGCCTGCTGCCTGCTGCTGCTGCTATCCATCCTCTCCTCTCCACCTCGCTTCCGCTCGTTCGTTCCTCCTTCCCCTCACCCACCTGGTCGCCACCCCCCAACCCCACCGGCGTCCGAGCCCGCTCCGCTCCGGCCTCCTCCTGCGAGGTATTCTTCTCTCATCCTCCGGCCTACTACGCGCTAGTGAACAGTGAGCAGGCGTAGAGTAGAATGGATAGCTGGTCTTCGCTTGCTTGGATCGTTCCGAGCGTTCCCTTCTTCTCTGTTTACTGCGTGGCGGAGGAGTACTGTGTAAGCAGTAGTAGTTCGTTCCCCTCAAAGAAAAAGAAGAAGAGGATTTTCAGCTCAATCCTGCTTTATTAGCTATTCGTGTTTTTCGTTTTTTTGGTTTGGACGAAAGCCATGCGCCCGGATTTACTGTAAGCGAAACAATCTGGATTAGCTATCGCCGTTCTTGCACCTGCTTTATTTGTCATTTTGTGCTTACCTTGTAAGTTGTAATGAAATTTATGTGCTGTAACCTCTAAATAATTATGCTGGCCTTTTTTTCACTGAACTTGAATTTGTATGGGTTATCTCTGCAGGCCATCGACATAGCTAACCGTAGTGGAAGATAAAGGACATGAAAATGGCACATATGGTAACTAACTGTAGTTTCAGCCCTTCGCCTGCAGTTAAGACGTACTCGAAATCTCCTGGTTATTGCTGCAATGTGACCCAATTCCAGAGCTCAAAATGTTCCAATCTAGTGCTCAAATCATGTACTGCGACGAGACCGAACAGGCCATTTGTCGCTCGTGCTAGCGCTGCTGTACAAGGACAGACACAAACACCCCTTACTGGAAGTCAGCAAGCATCTGGGCACTCATCCTCTAAACCCAAAAAGGTCATGGTTATCGGCGGAGATGGCTACTGCGGCTGGGCAACCGCACTTCATCTCTCCAATAAAGGATACGAGGTTGCCATTGTTGACAATCTTGTGCGGCGCCTTTTTGATCACCAACTTGGCCTGGATTCCCTCACACCCATAGCCTCCATCCAGAATCGCATCCGTCGGTGGAAGGCTCTAACCGGAAAGACGATTCAGCTCTATGTTGGTGATATATGTGACTTTGATTTCCTTTCAGAAGCCTTCAAGTCTTTCGAGCCGGATTCTGCTGTCCACTTTGGTGAGCAGAGATCAGCGCCATATTCTATGATTGATCGTTCCCGTGCGGTATTCACTCAGCATAACAATGTTATCGGAACTCTTAATGTATTATTTGCCATTAAGGAGTTCAGTGAAGAATGCCATCTGGTCAAACTAGGAACCATGGGTGAGTATGGAACTCCAAATATTGACATTGAAGAAGGGTTCATCACTATTACCCACAATGGAAGAACTGATACCTTGCCTTACCCAAAGCAAGCGAGCTCCTTCTACCATCTAAGCAAAGTGCATGACTCGCACAATATAGCATTTACATGCAAGGCTTGGGGTATAAGGGCCACGGATCTTAACCAAGGTGTTGTATATGGAGTGAGAACAGATGAAACTGCAATGCATGAAGAACTATCCAACAGGTTTGATTATGATGGCGTCTTTGGGACAGCACTGAATAGGTTCTGTGTTCAGGCTGCTGTAGGTCATCCACTTACAGTTTATGGAAAAGGTGGTCAGGTATGTCTTTATTCTCTGGCTCATAGTGCCATCTAAACTGTCATTTGTTTTTTTCTTCCCTCTATGCTCTTTTTTCTATCATAAGGCAGGTTTGCAGCATTACTAACTGTGGTTCATGATATACTTCCAGTTGCTGTCATTGTTGTATTCCCCCCAAAAAATAAATGGTTAAAATTGTCAGTATGCATCATATAATCTTGTACGTTAACATACCAGTTAACTTCTGTTACCATGGAACCTCAGGATGTGAGACGTTATTGTCACTATTTCATAAATTTGTCTGACACAAAACATGGTTGTGAACAATGCAGGCTGTAGCTTATGGCAGCAAGTACTGAAATTTAACATACTACAGAAAGTAAATTTCGTTCTTATGTCAATTGTTCCTTTGCCGATAGTTTAGATATTTTATGAGTCCCTAAAATCTTTCCATTTTTCTTCAGACCATTGCAAAGTGCTACTCAGTTCATCACAAAACAAACGGTTGTCTAGGACATAGAAATGAAACAATCTTATGAACTGCTGAACACTGGTCTATGACGTTTTGGAATTTCTATCTTGATAATTACCACATCAGATAAATTTTCAGTTCAGTAGCATATATGTAGTTATGTACTGACCAAGATTCTTCCTCCCTGCTCCGCAGACCCGTGGATATCTGGACATCAGGGATACCGTGCAATGCGTAGAGCTCGCGATCGCCAACCCGGCCAAACCAGGTGAGTTCAGGGTGTTCAACCAGTTCACCGAGCAGTTCTCGGTCAACGAGCTGGCGAAGCTGGTCACGGCCGCTGGGGCAAAGCTTGGGCTGGAGGTGCAGACCAAGCCGGTGCCCAACCCGCGGGTGGAAGCGGAGGAACACTACTACAACGCCAAGCACACCAAGCTCATGGAGCTCGGCCTGGAGCCCCACCTGCTGTCGGACTCGCTCCTCGACTCGCTGCTCAACTTCGCCGTCCAGTACAAGGACAGGGTCGACACGGTGCAGATCATGCCCAGCGTGTCGTGGAAGAAGATGGGGGCGAAGCCGAAGACGGTGTCCGTCTAAGAGGAGGCTGGTCTTGCCATGGCGGGGTATAATGTCAACCGTGACATTGACATTATAAATTTGGTGTGTAGTAATGCAATAATTATGTGCGTTTAGTATAATGCACGTTGTAGTGGGTGTGGTTACGGTGTTAGATTTCTTTTTTGTTCTTCCTCACGAATAGATGCTGCAATCTGATCGAAGGGGATTCATTCTGTATTTCTGTTGTAAACTTTTATCCAGCTCTTGATCAGCAAATGGGTATCCAGGATGCAGGGGGGGGTATTTGAGCCATATTTTTTTTTGAGTGTTTTCGAACTGAAGATGGTGTAATAACACCATACATACCACTAATTTCTTTTATCGTTAATTGAACTTATAAAATAGTAATATCGCGAAAACATTTTCCAACTGATAGTTCTACCATAGGAATAAAGCGGTGGTAGAAATTCACATCTGATTGGATACGCGGTGGTGCTAAAGTTTCTGAATCTTGCCAAATTAACTCCATCGTCATCCATCAACCACTGAATCTTGCATAATGTAAAAAAAAAAAAAAAAACTGTATAGTCATTCGTGATTCGAACTAATTGTAGGTTTGTTTCATCCAGGATTTTTTCCAGATTCCTTCTTCTGATAGGATTCTTTTAGATAAAGACACTACAGGCACGTCTTTGTTTAATTAATAGGAGAAAGCCAGAGAAGTGATGTTTACATTTGATCGAGTAGGATTTCATTGGTATATTGGTTTGCAGTACTCTGACAATGTATGAGTATATGCGATTCGATATTTGTACTGATCCTCAATATTGAAAACACACTTTACACATGTATATGCATGCACACAAGTCCGGCCAAGATCTTACAGCTAATACCTTGTGTAGTTGTGTTTTTCTATCTGCCCTTTATATGTTATTTTTCTCTACATGACTACAATGATCGGTCTACTCTAGTCATATATATAGGTGGTAACCTTACTGGGCTCTTCTACGTTTTCAAGTGGATAGAGCACGTCTCACTGCTTTAGAAGCCGAAACGCAGCACAGAAAAAAAAAATCATATATTCATATGTCTTGGTCGGATTGAAGCCAACTTAAAAAAAAAAACAGCTTCAATAATATCATATCGTATATTTATGGTTTAGTACCGAATTTCGCTAGATTCAATACTAGCACCACTGAATTTAATAGTAAAAATACTTATAATAGTTTTGGCACTATTAATTTTTTTAATAAAAAATTAGCTACAAACCAAATGAGCCCGTAAATCTTTCCAGGCTGTGCTAGCAAGGAAACCGTCGGACTGGACCTGCTCTCACCGTCCCAAAATAACTTAACTTATATGGGATGTGGTTATTTTTAGTACAACAAATCTGAATAATTTTCTAACTAGATTCGTTGTATCAGGAGGGGTTTATATTCTCACCTAAATTAATTTTTTTTTGGATATAGTACTACTACTACATACCTCGGCCAGGTTCATGGATGGCGCCTCGATCACCTCTCCTCCTCAGGTGCCAGTGCAGAACTGGAGTCTGGAGTATCCGGCTAGAATACCAATCACGTCGCGCACACATGCATGAATGTGCCAGGCTGCCAGTCGCTTCCGATCTTGGAAGCTGTTCTACTTCTGCATCGATCCGATCGATCCATCGAGCTTATTGCGTGCTTCTCTCCGTTCCAATCGGTTCTAAAGCAAAGTGTACTTTCTCCGTTCTAAAATGTACTTCCTCCGTTCTGAGATGTTTGGTTAAAGTCAAACTGATTTAACTAAGTCTATAAACAAATATAATAATATTTACAATACTAAATTAGTTTCATAAAATCAATAATTGAATATATATTCATAATAAATTTATCTTGGATTGAAAATGTTACTACTTTCTTCTATAAATTTAATCAAATTTAAAGCAGTTTGACTTTGACCAAAGTCAAAACGTCTTCTAACCTGGAACAGAGGGAGTAGTATATTTGATTAGAAAAAGAATTCAGTGAAGGTGAGACACGCACTTGACGGCTTGGGTGATGGTGTCGAAGGGATTGGCCCCGGCGTGCACGTACACCATGTACGTCCCCTGCGCCGTCTGCACCGCCTTGTCACCTGCTCGCCGCGGCGTCGCGTCGCGTCGCAGCCACACGCATCACATCAGAACGGAGACGGAGACGACGAGATCGTCTCGTGCGCAAGCAAAAGCAGCACAGGATTTGGGCAGTATGGCTTACCGCTCTCGATGCAGATCTCGAGCTCGTCGCGGTCGTTGCCCTGCAGCGCCGCCCGGAACTGCCCCTCCAGCAGCGGCAGCATCACGACGTACACCGCCTCGCC
>CM020182.1:21458602-21570481 GCA_009805545.1 Oryza longistaminata | reverse complement strand
GGTCTAGCACCCAACAAAATTATATAATTTTTTTTATGATTTTTATAAAATTTATTAAATAGCTATCTCATTGTCTTAAGACTTTGAAGACCAACCTTATCATCCCGTGTTTCTAATTATATATTTTTTAAAAGTCACACAGTTGCTACCCCTTATGTCATCTCCTTATTTATTTGCTTGCTCGATCTACCACTATTTCTATTCATTCTCCTTAGAACCTTTAAAAATTGGATTTTATAGTTTTAGAGTTTTTTTGTCACGTTGGGTTTCGTTTTTATAATTTCTAGACGTCCCGTCAAACGTTGCTATTATACTCCTTTATGGCCCGTCCATTGTCTCTCTCTCTTTATTGTCATTGAGATTTTTAAAAATCGAAGCATAATTTTCGTTTGAGTTCATTTTTACTTTTCTAGAAGTCCCCAGCCAACTGTCAGCGGCTTTGCCATTATATTTCTCTATGGCTCGCCGCTGCCTCCCTTCTTTATTGTCATTGAAGATTTAATTATCGAACATGATTATCATTGTTTTTTTTACTTTTTAGAAGTCCCGAACCTTTAAAAATTGGACCTTGTAGTTTTAGAGTTTTTTTTGTCTTGTTGGGTTTCATTTTTTTATAAATTTTTTAGAAGTCTTATCAAACGATGCCACTATGCTCCTCTACGGCCCATCCGCCGCCTACTCTTGTATTGTCATTGTGATTCTAAAAATCGAACATAACTATCGTTGGAATTAATTTTTTTTTTTCTAGAAGTCCCATCAACCGTCGGCGGCTCTACAGCTATACTCCTATACACCCCGCCCGCTGCTTCTCATTTTTATTGTCATTGTGATTTTAAAAATCGGAATATGCTTATCATGGTTTTTTTTTTTTACTTTCTAGAAGTCCGGCAACTGCCTTGCTCGTTTGCTTCACGGGCATGCATTGTCGTCCCTCCTTTTATCGTATTAGGATTCTATTTGGTGTTTTATTATCAGTTTTTATGCGTCGTATCAACCGCCATCACTCTACTCCTTTATAGGCCTGATACTTAATTTATCTGGTCATGTTGTTTTAGATGGTCTTTTCTTTTCAATAGTCTTTATTTTTGTCACAAATTTTAGTTATTTATAAATTGTATTCCTAATTGAAACTCTTATTTCCTTTTTCTAATTTCAGAATTATTTTTTTAAATTTTAATTAATCGTTATGTGTTTTTAATATTTTTATTTTTTATTTTCAATTTCACTTGTTTCAAAATTGATTTCTAACTTTAACTCTCTTTTAATTTTTCTTAATTTTGTGATATTATTTTATTTTTTATTTTGAATTTTTAATTATCGTGTATGGATTCTTATATGGATTCTTCTTTCAATATTGCTTATTTTTAATTCCGAATTTCAGCTAATTTTAAATTGTATTTCCTACTTGCACTCTTCTTTTATTTTTTTGCTAATTTAGGATTTTATTTTTATTTTTATTCCTAATTTTAATTAATCTCATATTGGGTTCTTATGAACTCTTCTTTTAAATTCCTTATTTTAATTCCAAATTTCAGCTATTTTTAAATTGTATTCCTACTTGGACTATCCTTTTCTTTTTCTAATTTTGGATTTTATTTTAATTTTATTTCGAATTTTGATTATTCTCGTATTGGATTTTTATATGGAAACTTCTTTCAATATTGATTATTTTTTAATTCCAATTTCAGCTATTTTTAAACTGTATTCCTACTTGGACTCTTCTTTCCTTTTCTAATTTTGATTTTATTTATTTTTATTTCGAATTTTGATTAATCTCGTATTGGGTTCTTATATAGAAACTTCTTTCAATATTGCTTATTTTTAATTCGGAATTTCAGCTATTTTAATTGTATTCCTACTTGGACTCTCCTTTTCTTTTTTTTTCTTTTTCTCTCCGATTAATGTGGGAATTTCTAGCCCCCACAGCGAACGTGTGCTTTCTTTCAGCTTGTTTTAATAATAAATAGATTGAAGAAATATATTTACCACTCAATCTAATATCGATGGAGAAAAAAACCTAAGGCAGGTACTCCTCCGTCCCAAACTATAGGACACACTTTTTTTCAAAAGGAAAATCAAACTCGGTAATATTTGGGACGGAGTCACGGAGGGAGTTTGTAAATATGTGGAACGAAAAAATATCTTAAATAAAACCCCGCGTGAGAATGATTGAGATCTCTAACTAAAGTCTGGTGACTAAAACCAAAGCAAAGATAAGCTATATGTCGCTCAAATTCAGAGAATCCCCAACCCACCTGCGCGCGCCGAAGCTTTTCCATTCCAGGTTCGGCATCCACAGTCACGCGGCCGAAAAACCGCGGGCTCCCGCCTCGACCAACCAACCGTCTATCTGCTTCCTCGACCAGACGCCACGCCGCCACTTGACTCTACTGCAGGAGTACTGCTCCTGCTGCATGCTACTCGCTCTCGCGCCAACCAAATCACCATTAGAATTTAGAGCACCATGTCAATGTCACGTATATATGGTCCATGTCGCCGTACGTGACACCGGCCGCGAAATGCTAGCTAGGCTACTAGCTAGTGACTAGAGCTTCTGCTCTCTATATCACCCTGGCTAGTTGATCTGCCGCCGAGATGCAAGAAGAAGCGTCGTCGTCGTCGTCGTCGTCGGCGTCGCCGGTGATGGACGGGGCAAGGCGATGGCGGTGCTGCTGGCGGTGGCGGCCGCGGTGCTGCTGCTGCTCCCGCTCGTGCTGCCGCCGCTGCCGCCGCCGCCGTCGCTGCTGCTGCTCCTCCCCGTGGTGCTGCTCCTGCTGGTGGTCTCCCTCGCCTTCTTCCCCGCCGCCGGCAGCGACGGCGTCGCCGCCGCCGCCGCGGTCGCCGGCACCTACCAGCCGCCGCCGCGCCCGCCGCCTGCTCGGTCGTCACCGTCGTCGTCGTCGTCGTCGTCATCGTCGTCGCGGCAGCTGTGAAATCTTGATCGACTGTTCGATCGGAGTGCCCCGCCGGAACGTCGGCGAATCGCGGCGAGACGACGATGCCTGAGGCCGTCAGATCAAAGTGGAAATTTAGCCTCTGTTAATTGTCTCGCGCATCGACCTGGCAGTGCAGGCAGGCAGGTCAAGAAGATGTACAGAAATTAGGTAGCTCTGATCAACGAGATCATTCCATTTGGAGTAATTTATCCATGGTCCCGTTCTTAATTCCGTGTTCTGCACTTGTTGCTGTATTTCGTTCTACGCATGAAAAACTTGGGTAGAAATAGAATGTTACCGACCCCTGACGGTGAGAGAGTTTTCACGAAATTCGCGACTAACTTTTGCTCGAATTTGCTTTTTAAGTTTGAATTTTCTCGAAAATCATTTGAAAACAGAAATTTTAACTTCTCGAAAATGATTTGAAAAGGGAGTAGCTATATTTGTGGCGCATATTTTTCACCAAAAAATAGTCTAGTCGGTGTGTATTTACATCGTAAGTTACAAATTGCATATGTAATTTTAGTGTATTTACAATGTAAGTCACAAACTTACATTTGTAGTCTCAAAAATACATATGTAATTTTTAGTATATTTACAATGTAAGTCTTAAAATTACATATGTAAGTCTCGAAATTGCATATATGTAATTAATATATAATCATCTCTCATCGTGATGTATGTGTGGAAATAATCTTCAACCTCACGGAGCACAGTTGGGAGGCCTCAGGCCTGTGCGGTTGTGTGGCATAGCGCATAGGTATGCAAACCGACGTATAATCAATTGAATTTATGGCGCCAGAAATTTAGCAAATCCGTTGAAAATTACCTTCGGAATCTGCTTTCAACGTCAAGGTTTTTGACAATTTTGACGGAAACGTGAACGCTCCTATCAAGCTATGGCCCCACCAGCACCAGGTGTCGCGTTGCATGAGCGGCTTGTACTGCGTCACGTCTCGGGCCGTAAGCCCAGGAGACCTCGTAAAGACCACACCTCCACCTGCCTACTAGATAAGAGGCCCAAGAAACAATATCATATCTTCCTAGTGGAATAAGTCCACCTGAGTCTCTCAATCTTGCCGTTGAGTTTAATAATCGTATCTCTAAACCGTATATACCAAAATCTGACCTCTCAACTATAAAATCGAATTAATAGACTTTATGACAGTATAAGATTGGTTCACTAACATGAGTGATATGACATCCTATTTCTTTTCGCTGAATAGGAGAGGGAAGTAGAGAAAAATGCGAGGTGGCCCTTACACGTGGGTCTCACAAGTTTTTTTTCCTTCCTTGCTAACTAGGAAGCGACGTCAGTGAAACAAACCATCCATACTGCCATAAAACTAATTTAATCCGGATATGCAAGTTGAAGGTTGGGGGGGGGGTGGGGGTCAATGTTTTCGATATGAATGGTTAGGGATACAATTTAAACTCGAAAGATGAGGATCGACAAGTGGACCCTGTTCGTATTATACGTTCTCGGTCAGTCATGAATTCTCTATATATTTATCAATTCAACAATTTAGGGACGACATCTGCGACGTTCATTGAAAATTTGAAAAATCAAATTACGTTAGAATCGAAAACAGTACCACTTTACGGAAAGTACCACGTTTACAGTATCCAATCGATGTGAATTTCACCGCGTATCCAATCAGATGTGAATTTCTACCACCGCTCTATCTATGGTAGAACTGTCAGTTGGAAAATGTTTTCGCGATAATTACTATTTGAGTAAATTTCACAAAACTACAGAATACTTGACCAAAAATATCGCAAAACTACAGATTTACATGATATATCACAAAACTACAGATTTAACACTAATTTTATCACAAAACTTAACAGATTTAAGGTAAAATATCGTAAAACTACATATTTAGTAACAAAGTTATCACAAACATACATGTTTAATGTCAATTTAAAACAAAACTTGGATATTTATAACTCAAACTTACATTAGTGCAAATGATTTAAATCCTAAAATATGTAGTTTGTGATAATTTTATTGTAAAATATGTAGTTTTGTGATAGTTAGTCTTAAACCTGTAGTTTGTGATAAATTTGTTGCTAAATCTGTAGTTCTTGATATACGACCTTAAATCTGTAGTTTTGCGATAATTTGGTTAAAGTATCTGTAGTTTTGTGAAATTTACTTTACTATTTATAAGTTCAATTAACAATAAAAGAAATTAGTGGTATGTATGGTGTTATACACCATCTTCAGTTCGAAAACACTCAAAAAAAAAAAAAGGCTCAAATACCCCCTGCATCCTGGATACCCATTGCTGATCAAGAGCTGATAAAAGTTTACAACAGAAATACAGAATGAATCCTTCGATCAGATTGCAGCATCTATTCGTGGAGAACAAAAAAAGAAATCTAACACCGATAACCAACACCCACTACAACGTGCATATACTAAACGCACATAATTATTGCATTACTACACACCAAATTTTATAATGTCAATGTCACGGTTGACATTAATACCCCGCCATGGCAGACCAGCCTCTCTCTTAGAGCGGACACCGTCTTCGGCTTCGCCCCATCTTCTCCACGACACGCTGGGCAATGATCTGCGCCGTGTCGACCCTGTCCTTGTACTGACGGCGAAGTTGAAGCAGCCAGAGTCGAGGAGCGAGTCCGACAGCAGGGTGGGGCTCCAGGCCGGCTCCATGAGCTTGGTGTGCTTGGCGTTGTAGTAGTGTTCCTCCGCTTCCAACACCGCGGTTGGGCACCGGCTGGTCTGCACCTCCAGCCCAAGCTTTGCCCAGCGGCCGTGACCAGCTTCGCCAGCTCGTTGACCGAGAACTGCTCGGTGAACTGGTTGAAGACCCTGAACTCACCTGGTTTGGCCGGGTTGGCGATCGCGATCGTCTACGCATGGCACGGTATCCCTGATGTCCAGATATCCACGGTCTGCGGAGCAGGGAGGAAGAATCTTGGTCAGTAACATATATGCTACTGAACTGAAAATTTATCTGATGTGAATTATCAAGATAGAAATTCCAAAAAATCATAGACCAGTGTTCAGCAGTTCATAAGATTGTTTCATTCTATGTCCTAGACAACCGTTTGTTTTGTGGATGAACTGAGTAGCACTTTGCAATGTCCTGAAGAAAAATGGAAGATTTTAGGGACTCATAAATATCTAAATATCGGCAAAAGGAACAATTGACATAAAAACGAAATTTACTTTCTGTAGTATGTTAAATTTCAGTACTTGCTGCCATAAGCTATATCCTGCATTGTTCACAACCATGTTTTGTGTCACGACAAATTTATGAAAATAGTGACAATAACGTTTCACATCCTGAGGTTCCATGGTAACGAAGTTAACTGGTATGTTAATGTACAAGATTATTTGTTGGGTTATGCCATCTGACCAATTTTAACCCATTATTTTTGGGGGAATACAACAATGACAGCAACTGAAGTATTCATGAACCACAGTTAGTAATGCTGCAAACCTGCCTTATGATAGAAAAAAGAGGCATAGGAGGGAAGAAAAAAACAAATGACAGTTTAGATGGCACTATGAGCCAGAGAATAAAAAGACATACCTGACCACTTTTCCATAACTGTAAGTGGGATGACCTACAGCAGCTGAACACAAGAACCTATTCAGTGCTGTCCAAAGACGCCATCATAATCAAACCTGTTGGATAGTTCTTCATGCATTGCAGTTTCATCTGTTCTCACTCCATATACAACACCTTGTAAGATCCGTGGCCCTTATACCCCAAGCCTTGCATGTAAATGC
This sequence comes from Oryza longistaminata, assembly GCA_009805545.1. NCBI lineage: Eukaryota > Viridiplantae > Streptophyta > Magnoliopsida > Poales > Poaceae > Oryza > Oryza longistaminata. Next base: position 21,563,776 of record CM020182.1, on the reverse strand, counting down.
TATATTGTGCGAGTCATGCACTTTGCTTAGATGGTAGAAGGAGCTCGCTTGCTTTGGTAAGGCAAGTATTCAGTTCTCCATTGTGGGTAATAGTGATGAACCTTCTTCAATGTCAATATTGGAGTTCCATACTCACCCATGGTTCCTGTTTGACAGATGGCATTCTTCACTGAACTCCTTAATGGCAAATAATACATTAAGAGTCCCGATAACATTGTTGTGCTGAGTGAATACCGCACGGAACGATCAATCATAGAATATGGCGCTGATTCTCGCTCACCAAAGTGACAGCAGAATCCGGCTCGAAAGACTTGAGGCTTCTGAAAGGAAATCAAGTCACATATATCACCAACATAGAGCTGAATCGTCTTTCCGGTTAGAGCCTTCCACCGACGGATGCGATTCTGGATGGAGGCTATGGTGGTGAAGGGAATCCAGGCCAAGTTGGTGATCAAAAAGGCGCCGCACAAGATTGTCAACAATGGCAACCTCGTATCCTTTATTGGAGAGAGAAGTGCGGTTGCCCCAGCCGCAGTAGCCATCTCCGCCGATAACCATGACCTTTTTGGGTTTAGAGGATGATGCCCAGATGCTTGCTGACTTCCAGTAAGGGGTGTTTGTGTCTGTCTTGTACAGCAGCGCTAGCACGAGCGACAAATGGCCTGTTGGTCCTCGTCGCAGTAACTGATTTGAGCACTAGATTGGAACATTTTGAGCTCTGGAAGTTGGGTCACATTGCAGCAATAACCAGGAGATTTCGAGTACGTCTTAACTGCAGGCGAAGGCTGAAAAACTACAGTTAGTTACCATATGTGCCATTTTCATGTCCTTTTCTTCCCACTACGGTTAGCTATGTCGATGGCCGCAGAGATAACCCATACAAAATTCAAGTTCAGTGAAAAAAAGGCAGCATAATTTTTAGAGGTTACAGCACATAAATTTCATACACAACTTACAAGGTAAAGCACAAATGACAATAAAGCAGGTGCAAGAACGGCGATAGCTTAATCCAGATTGTTTTCGCTACAGTAAATCCGGGCGCATGGCTTTTCGTCCAAACCAAAAAAAAACGAAAAACACGAATAGCTAATAAAGCAGGATTGAGCTCAAAAATCCTCTTCTTTCTTTTTCTTTGGGGGAACGAACTACTACTGCTTACACAGTACTCCTCCGCCACGCAGTAAACAGAGAAGAGGGGGGAACGCTCGGAACGATCCAAGCAAGCGAAACCAGCTATCCATTCTAACTTCTACGCCTGCTCACTGTTCACTAGCGCGTAGTAGGCCGGAGGAGGAGAGAAGAATACCTCGCAGAGGAGGCCGGAGCGGAGCGGCCGGGCTCGGACGCCGGTGGGGGTGGGGGGTGGCGACCGGTGGGTGAGGGGGAGGAGGAACGAACGAGCGGAAGCGAGGTGGAGAGAGAGGATGGATAGCAGCAGCAGCAGGCAGCCAGCGCGGCGGATATCGGCGGAGCCGCGGAGGGATCCGGATCAACCTGCGATGGCCTGGCCCCCGTTGAGTCCATCTTAACCGTTCATCCATCGATGAGCTCTACTCAATGCACTCATATATATCCTCCCGGTTTCAGGGGCTCGCGGCTGTGCAAAAGGCAGGAGCAGAGAGTAGAGTAAGGGGGTTTGTCTGGGAAGCTCCAACTTCTAAATTTAGCTCCAGTAATTAAGTCTGGTGTGGAGTTGTGGAGCTGATTAAACCCAGCTCCATAACTCTAGTACATTTTGTGAGAGAGCTCCACCCAACTTTACTCTCAGTTTTGATGGAGCTGAAACTGTTGGCTGAAGAAATGACAAACAGATCCTAAAAATGGAGCAGCTAGCTTGGCACCCTACCCGTGTGGTGTTTCCGAAACGCTAAGCTCGAGAGAGGAGATACGGAGTTGAAGCGGCAGCAGCGCGTGTCCTGCCTGCAAGAGAAAAACAAAAGAAAGAATGATTTTGGATAAGGTTGGGAGTACTAGGGTTTTTCTTGGCTTTTGGTGGGCTTGTTTTAGAATGGCTATCATCTATGATCTACATGTATACTAACTGTGTTTTGGAATAAGGTATCGGGCTTGACCCCCTAAAAATGGACGCGAATCTAATTCTGACCTCCTAACATTCGCAATATCAGATATGTTGACCCCTTAACTCTTAAAAACCGTGCAACATGACTTCTAGGCAGTATTGATAGTGGTATTTGCTGACATGGCCCATCCGTGACATCCTAGTCATCAAAGAAAAATAAAATTAAATGGAACCCAACTATCATACTTCTTCCTCCTCTACCCCACACGCTCTCTCTATCTACCCCATGTTTCAACGCGCAGGGGGGTGCACGCGCGGCGGGCAACAGGGGGCGCGCAACGGGCAACGGGGACGGGACGATTTTGATAGCGAGGGTGCGGCGGTGACTGGCGGGACGATTCGCCGCGGCGGGCAAGGAGCAAGCCAAGCACGGTGGCGGGACGGGGACGATTCCTGGCGGCGGAGACGCGATAGTGCCGACGGAATGCGTCGGGGGAGATGGGAGCACGCTCCAGTCGCGGTTTCGCCCGCCGCGCCGTGTACCCCCTCTGCGTCGTGAAACATGGGGTAGAAACAGAGAAGGTAGAGGAGGAAGGAGTATGACAGGTGGTCCCACTTTAATTTTATTTTTCTTGATGACTAGGATGCCACGTGGACGCCATATTCAGAAAATACTACTATCAATACTGCACTGGGAGTTAATTTGCACCGGCTTTAAGATTAAGGGGTTAACATATCTGGTATGCAAATGAGGGTCATGAAATAGATTTGGTCCATTTTTCTGGAGTCAAAGTGAACTAAGGCTGTGTTGAAGGAGAAAGAGATAGAAGAATTGGGAAGATACGCAAAACGAGGTGAGCCATTAGCGCATGATTAAATTAAGTATTAACTATTTTAAAACTTTAAAATAGATTAATATGATTTTTGAAAGCAACTTTCCTATAGAAAATTTTTAAAAAAACACCACGTTTAGTATTCGGGAAGCGTGCGCGCGGAAAACGAAACAAACTCACTCACAATCACCCGGAAAGAACACAGGTGAGAATTGAAACCGCGTCACCGCCCCCCATGGACCTACGGGTGCAAATTTGCCCTTGCCCTGGCCCCGTAGAGGCGTGCAATTGCGTGGGCCACCCAGCTAGTTTTTAAAATAAGGTAAATTTGATCGTCGTCTCTATTTGACCCAATTGTTCACTAGGAAAAAAAACATTTTTCCAGAACCACTCTTATAAATCGATTTTTATTTCCGGTCAAAAATATTTTCAACCATTATTTTTTCAATCTAATGGTTGAAAATATTTTTTCAGACGCAAGAAAATTAGCATTTGTGAAAATGGTTGAGTCCATCTCAGGTCATAGATTTGGTAAAAAAAACACATGTTAAAATAAAATCAGTTTTCACCCTTAAAATATAGAAAAATCATAACTCTTTCGTATAAAGTCGGATATTAGAAACTTTATAGAAAAAATTATATCTTTCGATGATATATATAAATATTGTTGAAAGTTTTTTCATTTAAGATTATTTACAGGTTCCTATTTTTTATTTTCGTAGCCAGTTCTATCCTCTATGTAAGAAAACCACACTTAAAAATAAGAGCACCACTAAAATATGAAAAAAAAATCGAAATAAAGTCAGATCAAAATTTATATGTAAATTATAGCTCTCGATGAGGTTTACATATTTTTAGTTGGAACTTTTCTTTCAAATAGATATTTTAAGGGTTTAAAATTTTTTTTATTATGAGATCTATTTCTTAAATTGTTTCTTTAGTTTTCCAAATGATATTGAATGAAGACATATCCTATATTAAATTTGTAGTTCTCAGCAAGATAAGTTTAGTTGAATGCTTTTATATATAATTGAGTGACCGTGTATAGATACCTATTAAAATACAAGGTTTTTTTTTAGAAAAAACTAAAAATTCGTTTTCAGGGGCAGCTGAATTTTCACTTATGTATCTCTTGGTTATAACTTGATCGAAAAAGACCATCTAAACGTGTTACAAACTGCCCTCACAAAAGGTATTCTTATATTTGTTTTAATCCCATGTAGATAGTCGAATCTATGATATACTAAAATTTACTTTTCTCTGGTTCACGACTCTATTATAAGGTCCAACATTTCTTGTCAATCAATCCATAATATATGGCCTGCCATTTATATGGATTTGAAACAATATAAAATTTCATATCTGAAAATTTACCTATTTCATACTTTCTCTGTCTCAAAATACAAGACCTTGCATTGGTATCGGATAAGACATTGAGAGAATCTATTCTATACCACTGAGTTTGTTCGAGTTCAACAATTTACCATTGACATTGTCTCTTTCTTTAATATACCGGTGACTTTATCAATTGTTTTATGATACACTATCGGATTGGACCTTCTTTTCAAAAATACCCAAAATATCCTTAGAGACATAAAAGATTAACAATTGATTTATCTCATCAGAAGATTTAAAAAAATATGAGAATTTTTATGTGGCTGACACAACATGGAAGTTTGTATATAAGTTTCAAGTTTTTCCTAGTATATTTAGTTTCTTGAAAAAATATTTTTATGTGGTATATGAGAGAGAATTTGCTAATACAAGAGATAATATCACAAAAATATCTTATGTAGTGTATGAAAGATGATTTATATTAAAAACAATAATAAACAAGTATTTTATATAGCATATAACGGATAAGTTATTTTTTAATGAAAAATAGTAATGTAAACTTCTATACAAATTTCCATGTTGTGTAAGGAGGCCATATAAAAGTTTTTATATTTTTTTTGAAACTTCTAATGAGATAAATCAATTGTTAACCTTTATGTCCATAAGGGTATTTTTGAAAAAAAAAGGCTCAACCCAATGACGTATCGTAGAATAATTGATAAAGTCACCGGTATATTATAGAAAACGATAATATCATTGGTAATTTGTTGAACTCGAACAAACTCAGTGGTATAGAATAGATTTTCTCTAAGACATTTTTTAGTACTACTAGAAAATGTATCATCCGATTTTAGATTCTTATAATTTGGGATGGATGGAGTGTTTTCTTTTGCAACCTATTTCGTGATTAGACGTATGATATTTGGTTCAGTTACATAGTACGGAGGGATGATAGTCAATTGCTAACCAAATCCAGAGTTAGAACCGAGAGAAACTGACCTACTCCCTCCGTCATAAAAAAAAAAAAAAGACAAACTCTGGTTTACGTGCTCAATGTTTGACCGTCCGTCTTATTTGAAAAAATTATGAAAAAAATTAAAAAGACAAGTCATGCATAAAATATTAATCATGTTTTATCATATAATAACAACGAAAATACGAATTATAAAAAAATTTCATATAAGACGGACAGTTAAAGTTGAACACGGAAACCCATAATTTGCCTTTTTTTTGGACGGAGGGAGTACTTGTACATTTTTTTTAAAGTGGATTGCCGGAAAGACCGTACTGCCTGCCGTGTGAGCAGTACCAGAAGAGGAAACAACGGCGGGGCGATCGGTGGACGACTGGCGGGCATGACGTGGCCGATTCGATGTATCTGGTGCAGCTGCTGGACTGCTAAAGTTTCTGAATCTTGCCAAATTAACTCCATCGTCATCCATCAACCACTGAATCTTGCATAATGTAAAAAAAAAAAAAAAACTGTATAGTCATTCGTGATTCGAACTAATTGTAGGTTTGTTTCATCCAGGATTTTTTCCAGATTCCTTCTTCTGATAGGATTCTTTTAGATAAAGACACTACAGGCACGTCTTTGTTTAATTAATAGGAGAAAGCCAGAGAAGTGATGTTTACATTTGATCGAGTAGGATTTCATTGGTATATTGGTTTGCAGTACTCTGACAATGTATGAGTATATGCGATTCGATATTTGTACTGATCCTCAATATTGAAAACACACTTTACACATGTATATGCATGCACACAAGTCCGGCCAAGATCTTACAGCTAATACCTTGTGTAGTTGTGTTTTTCTATCTGCCCTTTATATGTTATTTTTCTCTACATGACTACAATGATCGGTCTACTCTAGTCATATATATAGGTGGTAACCTTACTGGGCTCTTCTACGTTTTCAAGTGGATAGAGCACGTCTCACTGCTTTAGAAGCCGAAACGCAGCACAGAAAAAAAAAATCATATATTCATATGTCTTGGTCGGATTGAAGCCAACTTAAAAAAAAAAACAGCTTCAATAATATCATATCGTATATTTATGGTTTAGTACCGAATTTCGCTAGATTCAATACTAGCACCACTGAATTTAATAGTAAAAATACTTATCATAGTTTTGGCACTATTAATTTTTTTAATAAAAAAATTAGCTACAAACCAAATGAGCCCGTAAATCTTTCCAGGCTGTGCTAGCAAGGAAACCGTCGGACTGGACCTGCTCTCACCGTCCCAAAATAACTTAACTTATATGGGATGTGGTCATTTTTAGTACAACAAATCTGAATAATTTTCTAACTAGATTCGTTGTATCAGGAGGGGTTTATATTCTCACCTAAATTAATTTTTTTTTGGATATAGTACTACTACTACATACCTCGGCCAGGTTCATGGATGGCGCCTCGATCACCTCTCCTCCTCAGGTGCCAGTGCAGAACTGGAGTCTGGAGTATCCGGCTAGAATACCAATCACGTCGCGCGCACATGCATGAATGTGCCAGGCTGCCAGTCGCTTCCGATCTTGGAAGCTGTTCTACTTCTGCATCGATCCGATCGATCCATCGAGCTTATTGCGTGCTTCTCTCCGTTCCAATCGGTTCTAAAGCACAGTGTACTTTCTCCGTGCTAAAATGTACTTCCTCCGTTCTGAGATGTTTGGTTAAAGTCAAACTGATTTAACTAAGTCTATAAACAAATATAATAATATTTACAATACCAAATTAGTTTTATTAAATTAATAGTTAAATATATTTTTATAATAAATTTATCTTGGGTCGAAAATATTACTATTTTTTTCTATAAACTTGGTCAAACTTGAAGCAGTTTGACTTTAACCAAAGTCAAAACATCTTATAACCTGAAACGGAGGGAGTAGAAGACATGGCCAATAAAGGAATCATGCTGAGGCCAATACCAAGGAACACCCACACCAACCTTGCGACAGCTTGCTTCAACAGGAACAACCAGCATCTGAAATAGAAGGAGTAGCTATCTAATATAGGATATTTCATTATCTAATACTAGGTAGCTGCATCTTGAAATGGATGTAGATAGAATAATAAAGCCAAGAAACCATATGCATGCACTTTAATAGGGCAGATTCCTGCTTGAATTTTGATTAGCGATTTAATTTAGCACATAAAAACTACAAATACGATCATTCTATTTGAAAAAAATGAAAAATAAAATATGCTTAAGAATTTAAATGGAAGGAGTACATGTGTACATGCATCATACATGATGCCATCCTTGACCATGAGATTAATTTGTTAAGTGCTATAGCAGCTGCGAGAAGAGACCCTTCTACGATCGACTAGAGTGGGAGGGTATCATGCGACCATCATGCATCTAGCTAAACTCTAGAAGCTTCCGCTCTTCCCATTTCGTTTCTCCCTCAGGCCGGAGAAAAACAGAGGCTGGGCTAGATTCATAGAATTAGCACTGATTTCATTACTTAAATCCAACTAGCGTGTACTGTGCGTGGAACAGCCGTGATTCCAGTGGGAGATGTTGGTGACACGCTACATATACGGAGTAGCTCACAAGTTGTGCCTAAAGTTGCCCCATTTGCTAGTTGTAAAAACGGAGACGTACCGGCTGCTTTTGTCAACTTAGCAATCACCAACACTCTTGACCCGCTTACCTGTCGGCCGGATCGAAAGAACGAAATTCCAAACCCCAATAAAGGTATATCTGCTAGGTCTAAATTAAGACCTAGCATAACTTTGTTAGAGCAAGTTTAATAGTATAGCTCGCTATTAGCTCCAAATCATCTATAGCCAATGTGATAGTCAATTTATATAATAATAGTTGCTTAGTATACTATTAATATCTAATCCCACCTGTCATACACACATTATATTTTGGAGTCCGTGCTGCAGCTGGCTACAGATCTGTAGCCCGCTGCTCTTCTCTCTCTTTCTTTAAAATATGTCCTAGCCTGCTATTGTACATGGTCTTAGTGGAGTATATTCATATCTAGCAGTTTGACTCACGCTAGCCTTAGCTTTCATTTCAAAACAACGACGAGCCTGCTTGCAAGATACTTTGGCTGCCATCGGTTGGATACTCACTATAAGTAGAATGGCTTATTAGGAAAAATAATTTATGAGTAAAACTTTTATATATGTTTTTAGTGATTTAGAAGTTTTAATTTAAACTTTGACGAAAAACATTAAATCGATTTTCAAAATAAAGTTTTAAAATTTAAATTTTGCAACTTCTTATAAGTTACAGGGAGAAAAGATTGGAGCGTTATACGACTAGGGCATATTAAGTAAGCTGAGGACGTGAGATCAAACTAACAGAAAATAGTCTTAGGGTAAGATTTGTTCTACTTTTGTTCTTAGCGAAAATTAAGGCTGAAGAATAAAAATCAATGGAAAGCCACCCTTCTGAAATTGCGTTCCTACTCACAACTTAAAATTGGATGTTGGCTTGAGCCACACAGGCACAGATCATAGACTTCCCCACCGTCAAAATGGCCAAATCTCAGCCCAAGTTACTATGGGCTTTCGTTACGAGCTCGTTTCCTTGGGCCTTGGCTCTGGTGACTTTCCTGGACATATGGATCGGGCTGGTGTGGACGGACGCGGACGCAGACGCAGGCACGAGGCGTTGCAGGGGCAGCACGGCAGAGGGACAGCCACGATTGCACGTAAAGGCAGTGGGGACGAGAAGACGGCAACAGCAGCAGCAGCAGCAGCAGCAGCAGCCAACCCCGCCAGCCGATGCGGCTCGCAAGTCGCGGAGGAAGGACACGGATTTGGCACTGAAAGTACTGCTAATGCTCGCAATGCGGCTCGTGAGTTCACCACCAATGTTGTGGCCGAGGACCACGTCGCGTGCCGACGGGGGCCCTGTTTAAGGGGGCTAACTGCTCCCAGAATCTCCCTCGCTCATGCGGTCTCTCGTCCAAGTTGAAAGTCTCTCCCCTTTATTTATAGGATTGGCGAAGGATTTTCATAGGATTTAAATTTCTATAATTTTTTTCCTACATGTTCCTTTGATTCACAGGAAAGAAATGAAACTTTTCATAGGGTTGTATCCCTATTCTTCACATTTCATTTGAAAAATAGCAAGAGGTACGACCTCTTTGTGAACTTTTGTTTTTCTTATAGCACTATTAAAGGACTCTTATTGTTTATCCTGTGTTTGCTGATTCCTGTAGGATTTGAGAAACCTACTACTTCAATTCCTGTGTTTTTCCTATCCTGCGAATCAAATGGGCCATTAAGGTTTGTTGACATAGTTTCAACTCCAATTCTATCTTTTTTGAGCTATGAGTATAACCAAACAATATATGTTTCATACACAATGGGTGTTTTCGGTAGCACTACTAGTTGGCTACCTTGCAGCCAGCAGCTACAGTCCCACCACAAGAAAGATACTGGGGAAGCAGCAGCGCTGCGGCTGTATAGCGGCAGTTCAGCACTACCGAACAGACCCAATAAGAATGGAGTTGGCTGTAGTGTTCTCGTAAGAGTTGTGCTTATCATACGTCACAGCTTCCTCCAAAATCAGCTCTTGAAATTAAATATAAGAGTTGGAGCCTTACCAAACTGGTTATTAGTTAAGTCAGAGATATGTCTACTAATCTGTAAATGGAGTTGGCTGGAGTGTTCTCATAAGAGCTGTGCTTAGCATACGTCACAACTTCACTTCAAACTCAGCTCTTGAAGTTAAATATAAGAGTTGGAGCCTTACCAAACAGATTATTAGTAAAATCAGATATATGTCTACTAATCTGTATCTTTCGGAGCATACGTTAAAGTCAGATATATGTCTAATAATATGTATCTTTCCGAGCATTCGTTAAAAGAACATCGCAGACACTCATAACACACGCGCACAAACCCTACCCCTATGAGCATCTTTGAAGACTGGGTCGGTAAATTCTTGAGATTGATGAATCCTGGAAAATTCGCTCCCATGAGGAGTCGAACCCAGGATCTACTGGGCTACAGCCCCTTTCGCCAAATGTAACTATTTGTAGCATTTAAAACTACACAATATAAATATTTTTAGGCTATGTTCGCTAGTAAGGGATAGGAACTAATCCCTTCCGCACGGAAAACGAAGCGGTCCATTAGCGTGTGATTAATTAAGCATTAGTTTTTTTTAAAAAATGGATTAATATTGTCGACGTTTGATGTCGCGACTACAGTATTTGGATGGTATAGGGATCGTTGGTACTAGGATATATGCGAGACTTAGGTAAAAGGGACAGAGACAAGGATGTTTATACATGTTCAGGTCCCTGAATTGTCAGGTAATAACCATACTCCTGTTGGCGGAAGCCGGTCGTTGCTCTTATTCACCATAATCACACCAGTACAATATTTGAGGTAGCCTATCTATCTGTTGTCGACTTGGCGGCCATAAAACCATCCCGTAGTCGACAACGGAGTAGTCTTCCTCCTCGAATCCGTGCCCGGCGAGATCAGAGACAGCGCTATGTCTCTCCTGACAGTATTCGTAGACAACATAGGGGACTATCCATGCTTATATCTGAAGTTGACATCCGACGGCTTGTCTTGGCGTATATTGGCTTGTATGTTGATCTTATGTCTTGATATATTGTTTTGTGTCTCCTCCTAGGGGGTCTTGTATTTATACCCATAGGTGCCCCCTTGTCCAAGTAGAACTAGGAAAACCAATATGGATACAATCCGAGTAGTCCTTGTTGTTTCCATGTAGAACTCTGGTTGTCTTTTTTTATCCGGAACTCCCTCCATATCCGAGGTCAGTTTCCGTATAAGACATGGCATGTGGTGGGTCCTACCGAGATTTAGTCAACTACTATTAGGTATGTGGTATCCATAACCCTGACAACTATGATTTTTTTAAGCAACTTTCATATAGAATTTTTTTTAAAAAAAATGCACCGTTTAACCATTTGAAAAGTGTTCGCGTGGAAAAAGAGGGGATTGGGTTCCCAACTCCTTTCGCGGAACACAGCCTTAGGATGTTTGATTTTAATGCATGGGAATTTAAATTTTTTCAGCTAATGAGGTGTTTAGGAGAGAAATCAACTGCGTTTCTGAAAAGCAAATTAAAATTTAACCGATGATGCGACGGTATACTAATCAGATATTCAGAATCTGCCGTGGCGAAGGCGATTTCCCCGGTGGTGGCCAGTGCTGGTGGCCAGTGCTCTCCTGCCCGCTCGCTTTTGAGATTGGTACTTACGCTCGCCCTTCTCATCAAAAGGCGTATGCACTGTCGGCGGCACCCAGCAGACATGGTGGCATGGCAAATTGGCAAAGCCGCTTTGCCGGCCCGTCCGCCCAAAAAAAAAGCGTCTGATGTCTGAACTGACGCGAGCTCTTTCAAAACTTGAACAGCCTTACCAAACTGGTTATTAGTTAAGTCAGAGATATGTCTACTAATGTGTAAATGGAGTTGGCTGGAGTGTTCTCATAAGAGCTGTGCTTAGCATACGTCACAACTTCACTTCAAACTCAGCTCTTGAAGTTAAATATAAGAGTTGGAGCCTTACCAAACTGGTTATTAGTTAAGTCAGAGATATGTCTACTAATGTGTAAATGGAGTTGGCTGGAGTGTTCTCATAAGAGCTGTGCTTAGCATACGTCACAACTTCACTTCAAACTCAGCTCTTGAAGTTAAATATAAGAGTTGGAGCCTTACCAAACTGGTTATTAGTTAAGTCAGAGATATGTCTACTAATGTGTAAATGGAGTTGGCTGGAGTGTTCTCATAAGAGCTGTGCTTAGCATACGTCACAACTTCACTTCAAACTCAGCTCTTGAAGTTAAATATAAGAGTTGGAGCCTTACCAAACAGATTATTAGTAAAATCAGATATATGTCTACTAATCTGTATCTTTCGGAGCATACGTTAAAGTCAGATATATGTCTAATAATATGTATCTTTCCGAGCATTCGTTAAAAGAACATCGCAGACACTCATAACACACACGCACAAACCCTACCCCTATGAGCATCTTTGAAGACTGGGTCGGTAAATTCTTGAGATTGATGAATCCTGGAAAATTCGCTCCCATGAGGAGTCGAACCCAGGATCTACTGGGCTACAGCCCCTTTCGCCAAATGTAACTATTTGTAGCATTTAAAACTACACAATATAAATATTTTTAGGCTATGTTCGCTAGTAAGGGATAGGAACTAATCCCTTCCGCACGGAAAACGAAGTGGTCCATTAGCGTGTGATTAATTAAGTATTAGTTTTTTTAAAAAAATGGATTAATATTGTCGACGTTTGATGTCGCGATTCCAGTATTTGCATAGTATGGGGATCGTTGGTACTAGGATATATGCGAGACTTAGGTAAAAGGGACAGAGACAAGGATGTTTATACATGTTCGGGCCCCTGAATTGTCAGGTAATAACCCTACTCCTGTTGGCGGAAGCCGGTCGTTGCTCTTATTCACCATAATCACACCAGTACAATATTTGAGGTAGCCTACCTATCTGTTGTCGACTTGGCGGCCATAAAACCATCCCGTAGTCGACAACGGAGTAGTCTTCCTCCTCGAATCCGTGCCCGACAAGATCAGAGACAGCGCTATGTCTCTCCTGACAGTATTCGTAGACAACATAGGGGACTACCCATGCTTATATCTGAAGTCGACATCCGACGGCTTGTCTTGGCGTATGTTGGCTTGTATGTTGATCTTATGTCTTGATCTATTGTTTTGTGTCTCCTCTCCTCCTAGGGGGTCTTGTATTTATACCCATAGGTGCCCTCTTGTCCAAGTAGAACTAGGAAAACCAATATGGATACAATCCGAGTAGTCCTTGTTGTTTCCATGTAGAACTCTGGTTGTCTTTTCTTATCCGGAACTCCCTCCATATCCGAGATCAGTTTCCGTATAAGACATGGTATATGGTGGGTCCTACCGAGATTTAGTCAACTACTATTAGGTATGTGGTATCCATAACCCTGACAACTATGATTTTTTTAAGTAACTTTCATATAGAATTTTTTTAAAAAAAATACACCGTTTAACTATTTGAAAAGTGTTCGCGTGGAAAAAGAGGGGATTGGGTTCCCAACTCCTTTCGCCGAACACAGCCTTAGGATGTTTGATTTTAATGCATGGGAATTTAAATTTTTTCAGCTAATGAGGTGTTTAGGAGAGAAATCAACTGCGTTTCTAAAAAGCAAATTAAAATTTAACCGATGATGCGACGGTATACTAATCAGAAATTCAGAATCTGCCGTGGCGAAGGCGATTTCCCCGGTGGTGGCCAGTGCTCTCCTGCCCGCTCGCTTTTGAGATTGGTACTTACGCTCGCCTTTCTCATCAAAAGGCGTATGCACTGTCGGCGGCACCCAGCAGACATGGTGGCATGGCAAATTGGCAAAGCCGCTTTGCCGGCCCGTCCGCCCAAAAAAAAAGCGTCTGATGTCTGAACTGACGCGAGCTCTTTCAAAACTTGAACAAAAGTGCTCTCTTTTTTTTCTTCTTCTTTTTAAAATCTTCGTATACCTTCAGTTTTGGCCTTGGGATACCTCTTTTTAGAAGTGTGGGTTTTTTTTGCTGTTCATGGAAAAGTGAGGCAAAAACCTTTTCAGAATTTAAAAGCCAGGGCTATTTGAAGGTCTCTTTTTGACATCTGCCATTCGCGCTGCGCTGAAATGAGGTTACGACTTACGAGGATACTAATTACTACGGGAATGTATTACACACATGTACTCTCCACGTCACAATAATTGAGAGAGCTTTGTCAAACGCTGTCCGGTCCAAGTTTGACATTTTTCCCCGATCGATCATTCCGATTCTTCTTCTTATTTTCTTTTTTTTTTTCTATTATTCATGTCCATGCTCAAATATAAGGGCCAAACATTTTTTCTAATCAGTGTCTCATAAATAATGAACAACGTCATGATATGCATACCAAAAATGTAATTTAGCATCTCTTGTCCTATATAAATTAATTTGTTTTAAATCTTATGTCCATCAAACCTCCCAAACTCATATTACCTTTAGATTGTTATCAAAGGTGATCGCACACCGAAAAGATGATTAAATGTTTTCTTGGGTTATTAATGTTTATCGTGTGTTATGTTTTTTTATATTTTGGAATGGATGGGAGGACTAGAGCGGAACCTATCGTAACCCTCGTTGTACTACAACAGCATGTACGAACGGTGTCGCTGGATGTGTAAGAATATATTAACCACCGGCACGCTTTAAACCGGTCATTAAGGGACAAGCTCACATCGGATGGGATCTGGGCTTCGTCGTTAGTGTTTGGAGCATGTGATAGATTAAGAGTTAGTACGAGCGGCAGACACAACTTAGCTATGCAAGTCACGAACTTAATTCTGCATTAAATGGCGGTTTTTTTGAAACGCTGCAGTGATGGTGCTGGTGTTTATAGTTGACCTAATTAACTACTACATCGGTGTGATGATTGCAATTTAACTCGTCATCCTCGGAGCATTTGGTAAATCGATGACTTCCGATGTCTCGTCATCGTCGGGTCTTTGTTTTTGGAGTTAGGCATGGGGTTTAAACATTTATCGTTTAGACATTTTCCTTGGAAAAAGAAGGGCTTAACCGCATAAATAAAACACCAGTTTTAACGACCTCTCCCATTGCTCTTTGAGGGGGGGGGGGGGGGGGGGGGAGGGGGGGGGGGGGGAGGGGGGGGGGGGGGGGGGGGGGGGGGGGGGGGGGGGTTGGGGGGGGGGGGGGGGGGGGGGGGGGGGGGGATCTTTGAATATCAGTAAACAAAATTTCCCTCTGAAGTTCTCATGATGTGGTTTAAACTTGCTTTGAAGGGAGTAAGATCTACTTGCTTGAAACTTAATCCAAGGCTAGCATATCTCTTCAGAATATGCCAATGCAAGTCCTCGTCAATATTTTGGTTTCTACTTCTACTTTAGTACCCATCATAGCAAGAAAAACAAAACAACGACGACCCTGATCAGAAGCGAGATGGTCATGAGGATGACAAGAGAGAGAGCTTTAACCCAAGTACATGGTCTTGCATTCTTCCAACCCTATTCAGCAAAGGGTTCATAACCACGGAGGCACATACAAACTCGATCTGTTTCTTCACAACAACGCAGTGATCCCCTGGAAAAGCATTATTAGTATTGTGGTAGAGTTGTCACTAGGGTTTACAATCCCGGTGAAATCTAGAGATCTTGACATGGATCGATATTTGGTTCCAACGGAAAATTCGAATGGTTTCACCAAACTTAAATTTGAATTGAGGAAAATCAAAAAAAAAATCCATAATAAAACCTATAAATACTACGGTATTTTATAGAACCTAATGGAATAAAAAAATGTCCCAGAGAAGTTAGTATTCCTCTTGTTTTTGAACTGCAGCGTATAAAAGAATAGAAAAGATACTATGTAAAGCATGCATTAAGGCAAATTTTGCTACAAGTCATCCTAACTTCGCAGTTTTAGTTGTAGGACATGCATGAGGTGATTCATTTTGGGAAAGACACTCTCAAAATGTGAAAAATTGCTACTAGACACCGCACCTGTTAGAAGTGTTTTTGTTGAGAGTGTTTTCTCCCAAAAGTTACTTTTTGTTGTATTCTACCACTAAAACTGTGAAGTCAAGATGTCCTGTAGGCTTGTAGCAAAATTTGCCTTATTATTTTGAAGATGGACTTTAAAGTTACGGACTATGTAGTTGAAATGTTGATGGACCTTATATTTATCATATGGTTGGTGATGAATATTGAATTGTGAATGACATGTCCTTTGTGCTATTCCCTTCATGAAAATATGAACATATTGTGTTTCTCTAAATGTGACTTTGTGACTTGTGAGGTTATCGAAATTATAGGAAAGGTCATGCCAATTTTTTCATATGTTACTCACATTTCCAAAAATCTCCATGATTTTTCACAGACTATTCCTCACCTCAAACTATTTTTCAAGGTTTCTCACTATTTTCTATTTTCAGCCAAAAAAAAATGTGAATACTAGAGAATGACCTAATATCAAATAATTAGAGGGGATGAGGCTTCGAACCCAGTTCGTCTAGCCCAACACCTTGTAGAGCTAGCCAGAATACCCCTGGGAGTTTCTCTTTCAGCAAACAAAAAATATCGCTGGTTTCTCGCTCGCATGGGTCCATTTTCCAATAAGTCCAATCGAAATTTTATTCATTCCAAACCATTAGACTTTGGTGGTTTCGATTGAAAAATCGACAAAACCGATCGGTACTCAAACTAAGCATTTTAAATTCAACTTTTGGTTTTCTAGATTTGTTCAGTCTTTATCAAATTTTGTTGGATTTTGTGAAATGTGGTGATCCTGCTAGATACTAGATTTTGTAAACTCTAGCTGTGACTTCAAGACTTCATCCACTAAAAATTATACATTATTTTCACCGGGAAAGGCCGAAGGAGGCCATCCGAGTATATTAAGAAGAAGTAAAGTTACAAAGAAAAACACGACAGAAGCTGTCGAGGACAGACGTGCACGAGACACCTCCAAGAACCACACGCTAACCACACAAGCACAAACCACTGAAAAATGGAACCGAACACTAAAACGACCCCCGCTAAGCGTGGCCGATCGCCGTCCGGCCTACAACAACACCACAAAGGCGAGACTCCAAAAAACGATGCCCCAAGGAAGTCACGACATCAAGGACGCCGCCATTGCCCATCAACAGCATGTACGAACGGTGTCGCTGGATGTGTAAGAATAATTAATCCACCGGCGCTTTACGTCATTAAGGACAAGCCACATCGATCGATCTGGGCTTCTCGTTAGTGTTTGGAGCATGTGATAGATAAGATTAGTACGAGCAGACAACTTAGCTTTGCAAGTACAACTTAATTCTGCATTAAACGGCGGTTTTTGAACGCTGCAGTGATGGTGCCGGTGTTTATAGTTGACCTTAATTAATACTACTAGTGATGATGCAATTTAACTCGTCATCCTCGCATTGGTACAATTCGAATTGCCTTCTTCTCGTCATCCCGGGTACTTTGTTTTTGGAGTTAAGGCATGGTGGTTTAAACATTTAATCGGTTTAACACTTTCCTTGGAAAAAGAAGGGCTTAACCGCATAATAAAACACCAGTTTAACGACCTCGTCCCATACTACTTTGAGGGGGGATCTTTGAATATCAGTAAACAAGATTTCCCTCTGAAGTTCTCATGATGTGGTTTAAAATTGCTTTGAAGGGAGTAAGATCTACTTGCTTGAAACTTAAAGCTTCAAGTAACAAACATGATACATTTCCAAATCCAAGGCTAGCATATCTCTTCAGAATATGCCAATGCAAGTCCTCGTCAAAATTTTGGTTTCTACTCCTACTTTAGTACCCATCATAGCAAGAAAAACAAAACAACGACGACCCTGATCAGAAACGAGATGGTCGTGAGGATGACGAGAGAGAGAGAGAGCTTTATCCCAAGTACATGGTCTTGCATTCTTCCAACCCTATTCAGCAAAGGGTTCATAACCACGGAGGCACATACAAACTCTGTCTCTTCACAACAACGCAACGATTCCCTGGAAAAGCATTATTAGTATGGTGGTAGAGTCCTCACTAGGGTTTACAATCCCGGTGAAATCTAGAGATCCTGGCATGGATCGCTATTTGGTTCCAACGGAAAATTCGAATGATTTCACCAAACTTAAATTTGAATTGAGGAAAATAAAAAAAATCCATAATAAAACCTATAAATACTACGGTATTTTATAGAACCTAATGGAATAAAAAAAATGTCCAAGAGAAGTTAGTATTCCTCTAGTTCAAATTGTTTTTGAACTGCAGCGTATAAAATAATAGAAAAGATACTATGTAAAGAATGCACTTTACTATTAAGGCAAATTTTGCTACAAGTCATCGTAACTTCGCAGTTTTAGTTGTAGGACATACATGAGGTGATTCTTTTTGGGAAAGACACTCTCATAATGTGAAAATTTGCTACTAGACATCGCACCTGTTAGAAGTTTTTTTTGAGAGTGTTTTCTCTCAAGAGTTACTTTTCGTTGTATTGTACCACTAAAACCGTGAAGTCAAGATGTCCTGTAGGCTTGTAGCAAAATTTGCCTTATTATTTTGACGATGGATTTTAAAGTTACGGACTATGTAGTTGAAATGTTGATGGACCTTATATTTATCATATGGTTGGTGATGAATATTGAATTGTGAATGACATGTCTTTTATGCTATTCCCTTCATGAAAATATGAACACATTGTGTTTCTCTAAATGTGACTTTGTGACTTGTGAGGTTATCGAAATTATAGGAAAGGTCATGTCAATTTTTTCATATGTTACTCACATTTCCAAAAATCTCCATGATTTTTCACAGACTATTCCTCACCTCAATCTATTTTTCAAGGTTTCTCACTATTTTCTATTTTCAGCAAAAAAATGTGAATATTAGAGAATGACCTAATATCAAATAATTAGAAGGGATAAGGCTTCGAACCTAAGTTGTCTAGCCCACCACCTTGTGGAGCTAGCCAAAATACCCCTAGACGTTTCTCTTTAAGCAAACAAAAAATATCGCTGGTTTCTCGCTCGCATGGGTCCATTTCCCAATAAGTCCAATTGAAATTTTATTCATTCCAAACCATTAGACTTTGGTGGTTTCGATTGAAAAATCGACAAAACCAATCGGTACTCAAACCAAGCATTTTAAATTCAACTTTTGGTTTTCTAGATTTGTTCAGTCTTTATCAAATTTTGTTGGATTTTGTGAAATGTGATGATCCTGCTAGATACTTCCTCCGTTTCACAATGTAAGTCATTATAGCATTTCCCATATTCATATTGATGTTAATGAATCTAGATAGATATGTATGTCTAAATTCATTAACATCAATATAAATATGGAAAATACTAGAATGACTTATATCGTGAAACGGAGGAAATACTAGATTTTGTAAACTCTAGTTGTGACTTCAAGACTTCATCCACTAAGAATTATACATTATACAACTATGTAATCTTAATTGATGAGGTTGAAAGTTGTACTCTCTTTATTATTGTCATCGAAAACAAGGATGCCCTGGCAATTTCCCCTTCCCTCCCTGTGCAAGTCCATGGCCCTCTAGCGTCGCCCGCGTATGGTGTCGTGTCATTTCGGTTACGCCGTCCACTAGCGCGCATAGGTGCATTGGTTCGGCGTTGCTGATCAGTGCACACCTCCCGTTCTCAACCACAACAAAGTGGTCAAAACTCATCAACATGATTAATTAAATAAAAAATTAAAAATAGATTTATTGGTTTTATAGTAATTTCTATGTACAAGATTTTCGCACGAAACAAACGTTTAGTAGTTTAAAAAACTTGCTAATAAAAATTTTAAAAAAGATGTATCTTGTTAGAACATAGAACGGGACTATTACATTGCTGAACAGTAGAATAATCTTACCGACCGTAGAAACTTCTTCTGTTTACCGTTGTTCTCCGCGAGCGTGAGGTGTCGTCATCATCTCTCAAGTCAAGTCTTCGGCTTTGGATTTCACGAGAGAATCTCCGCACGCTTAGAAAAATTCAGGAACAACTCTACTCGTAATATCGGTGAATAATGCACCACCAGTATATCAGTAGATGTAATAAATGGAGGTAAATGTATGCGGTGCGACGGCACGTGGGTTGGAGCCGACGGGTAAAAAGTAAAATAACAGATTAACAGGTTCGTGCAGATTCCTTTCGTGTGCCGCCTAATCCCCTCTCCCTGCCTAAAGAAATTGCCATTTGGGCTTAAAACAAAACTGAATCCTTTCTTCTTTCTTCTTCTGTTCTTCGTCTGCCTCCAAAATTTAAAAATCCCTTCAATTTGTTCTCTTCGGAGACACGCCGAAATATTATTACTTCGGCTTCTGTCACATGCGCCGTCTGCAGGCAGTTAGATTATGAAATTATCATCTGGCTTGTCATTGCCCGATTAAAATAAACACACACTTACTATCGGTCGATCGGCTCAGGTCGAAATGGCAACCCCCGGACTCAGACAGCCTTTGTTACTCAGACAGCGACTCCCCGTCATTTCCGTTTGGTGTTGTTGGTCACCCGAGTTGCAAGAAACCAACGAAACAGTGTTCCATGGAGTCGAATCTTGTTGCTGGTCGCAGATAAATTAGATAAATAAAAGTTTGTGAATTGTAGCTAAGGATGATGGACGAACAAACTGGAATGAGAGCGGCAGCTGAGAATGAGAAAGGGAGAGGGAGCAGTGGAACAGATAAACACACTGCTACTGGTACTACTCTCGTACTGTGGCGTGGCTATCTACTAGTACTACCACACTACCTGTCGAGTGGGGACCAGATGAGCGAACAGGCGTGGCCCCCAATGGCACTAGCGAAACCTTTTGCCCTTCCGGCGACGAGTGCGAGACCATCCACCCGACCACGGCGGCGACCACATGCCAGCGGAGCGAGCCACGGCTGGTTGATTTGGTTGATTGCCTCCTTCGTTCGTCCACGCTCAATTATCCATCCAATCACCAGATTTCGCAACTCGCCGTCCCCAAAAGAGAAAGGGAAAACGGGAAAAGGCTTTCTTCGTGTCAACGACCCACCCCTGCCTAAAATCTGAATCTCCCACGATTTTTTACGAGCACGGAATTGTCCCACCTCGCTTACCGACGCATCGCGGCGCCGCTTCAAAACCCCAAAAATTCACAGTTCACCGCCGCGACGGGCCCCGCTCTCTCCGAAGCCGGCCGCGCCGAGACGCCCAAAGCACACTCTCTCTCGCTGTCTCTCTCTCCTCCTTCCATTTCATTTCTACACGCACCAAACGCCCCCAAAACCACCAGAAACACACACGCAACGCTGCCCGGCCCCGCCCCAACCCCTCTCTCGGATCCCCTTTCCCTCTCTTCCTTCGCCGCGGGCGCGCCACGGCGGCGACGGGTGGTCTCTCGCTGTCGCCGCCGGCTGCTGCTGCCGAAATGGGGTACCTCTCCTGCCGCGCGGACTCGTCGGTGGCGACGTGCCGGTCCATCACCGCCATCTCGCCGCTGCCGCTGTCGCGGCGGTCGGGGGTCGGCGGCAGGCGGCGCGCGCTGCCGGCGGCGGCGAGGGAGGGGGATTGGGGAGGCGTCGTCCGCCGCCGCCGCACCATCGAGCGGTTCGCGTACGACGAGCTGGAGGCGGCGACCTCCCACTTCGCGGACGCGGCGCTGCTCGGGAGGGCAGCCACGGGGCCGTGTACAAGGCGGTGCTCGCCTCCGGCCGCGCCGTCGCCGTCAAGCGCCCCTCCCCGCGCCGCCCCGAGGTGGACAACGAGATCCGCATCTCTCCTCCGTCCGCGGCCCGCGCCTCGTCAACCTCCTCGGCTTCTCCGACTCGGTGGCGCGCGGCGCCGGCGCCGACCAGCAGCAGCAGCAGCACCGCCCGCGCCTGCTCGTCGTCGAGTACATGCCCAACGGCACGCTCTACGAGCTGCTCCACTCCAACCCGCGCCCGCCCGGGGTGCCGGCCGCACCGCCCTCGCGCTCCAGACGGCGCGCGCGCTCCGCGCGCTCCACGACGCCGATCCCCCCGTCATCCACCGCGACGTCAAGTCCGCCAACGTCCTGCTCGACGCCAACCTCGACGCGCGCCTCGGCGACTTCGGCCTCGCCCTCCGCGTGCCCATAGCGGCTACCGCGACGCCGCCGCCAATGCCGCCGCCACGCCGGCGCCGGCGGGCACGCTCGGGTACCTCGACCCGGCCTACGTCACGCCGGAGAGCCTCAGCACCAAGACCGACGTCTTCAGCTTCGGGATCCTGCTGCTCGAGATCATGAGCGGCCGCAAGGCCATCGACGTCCAGCACTCGCGCCCGTCGGTGTGGGAGTGGGCGGTGCCCTCTGCTGCGGAAGGGAAGGTGTCCTCGCTGTTCGACCCACGGGTGGCGCCGCCGCGTGACCCGGTCACCCGGAGAGACCTGGCCGCTCTGGCGGCGAGCTGCGTGCGGTCGTGCAGGGAGCGGCGGCGTCGATGGCCGACATAGTTGATCGGCTTGTGGTTCTCAGCAAGGCCGTGTCGGGAAAAATGTGGAACGGGCTCGCCGTGGTTGGAACCCCTGGGCTGTCGTGGATGTCCAGAAGACCATCGCGAAGCGAGCCTGCTGCTGCTGCTGGCTGCTGCAGGCGATAGAGCCGCGTCGCAGCGGGAGCTGACTTCAGCATTGGCATTTGATGATGATGAGAAGAAAGAGGAGGAGGATGCGCCGAATGCAGGTGCGTTAGAGGAGGATGAGGTGCCATTGGTGGGTGCGAAGAAAGCACCCCGGCCATTGAAGAATGGGAAGGTGTTCTCTGAGCCAGGGGCAAGGGAGAGGAGAAATCTCTTGGAGCTCATGGCTCGGATTGATGGTGTCGCCGGCCAAAGATTTGGCATAACTCGGGCAAGAACAGTGCGTGCCACTAGTGAACCTATCGAAAAAGATGCAGCGGTGTTGCTCCTGAGGAGAAATCAAACTGTGAAAGTACTTGGATCGGAGGCGCTTTCTAAAGCTGATATCTTTTCAAGTTTGGATGCAAAAATCAAGCATGAATTGGGGAAAGAGCAGCAAGAGGAGGCAGGAAAAATCAAGCATGAATTGGTGAAAGAGCAGCAAGAGAAGGCAGGAAATATCAAGCAGGAATCAGGGGAAGAGCAAGAGAAGGCAGGGAAAACCAAGCATGATGCAGGGACAGGGAAAGGGCATGTTGAGAAGGCGGCGGGAATCAATCGTGAAGCAGGGAAGGAGCAGGAGAAAGTAGAGAAAAACCAAGAGAAAGAAATGAAAATCCAAGAAAAACTTGGGGAAATCTTTGATAAAGCAATGAAATCTGAAGAAAAGACAGGGCAAAATCCTGGCGTAGAAAAGAAAATCCAAGACACGGCAGAGAAGAAACAAGAGCATGATGCTAGGGTAGTCCAAGACAAAGTGGAGAAGATCCAAGACGAAGCCAAGAAAATCCAATGAGTGTAAAGAGTTAAAATAATGCAACTGTTCTTAATCAATTATTGCTTGGCAGTTGATCTGAGGACAAGGCCCATCATGTATGGATCTCATTGCTTCGATGTCATGATGAGATTTCTAGTTCTAGAGATAAGATCCTGGAAATCACTTACCAGCAACCTGGCCATCCATTTCGGAAATCGGTACTGTGCTGGTAATGTCATCAAGGCTTAAGTCCTAAGGTCTCCGGTGATAACCAATGCAACACAAACTGTGGTTAATCCTCTGTAAGATTGACTGGATCAGGAAGGCTGGAAGGCTGGAAGTCTGAGCAGCAAGGCACGGTTGATCAACAATACCTATTGTTGAGCATTTGAGATTTGTTAATGAAATTCATTCTCCATGTAAGCAACCGGTAATCATTTTGCTGCTTCAGTTCAAGTTTGGAGCTTTAAAATGATCACTAGTTGGAAGTAGATTGTTGTAGCTTTTGCCCAACTTCTTTGATTCATTTTTTTCCCTATCTGCATAGAAGAATCACCAACTGTTCTGTTGATTGTATGTAGATAGGAAGCAGAAGTGCAATGTTAAGGAAAAAAAGTATTTTATCATTTTCATCTTGAGGTACATAAAGAAAATTTCATTCTATGCCCTTTTCTTCTACTCCTATGTTGCTAGTCATCTAGCCCTCCTGGGTCTGATGCATTTGGGTCTTGTCATTTTTCACTTGTTGAAACATCACAAATGCATAAGAATTATTGTCATAATCAGGATCAGGTTTTTGGCCATCAATAGGTTGGCGAGAGAATGACCATTTTGATAGGGTCCCTCCAATTAGCACATCGTCCTTATCTAAATTTCAAAAGCGCATTCATTGCCAATATATTCATCACATGAACTGTATGGAGGAACTGCATATTGCCGTTCCATCTGATTGTTTAAACCCAACTGTCTCCATGAATTTAATGGATTCTTCAATATGATATGGGACATCTGCATGATTTGAATACTGAGAAATGAGAACGGATGGAAATGCCCAAAATGTTAAATGTTAACTCACTTGTTTGAGTATCATAAGAACAGTACTAACTTGTAATGGTGTAAAACTAAGTTCTGCCAACTAGAAGGTGATACTGGCAAGCAGGGTTCCCCAAACCATTTTTGGGTGGTTACCGCCACCCATGGATTAATGGTTACCGCGAAAACCGTGCGGTTATCGTGAGATATACCGTGGTTTCAAAAACTGAGAAGGTTACCGCACGTGTTAACCATACGGTTTTATAAACATGCTGGCAAGTGGCATGATCATCTCAAGAGCTTGAGAGTATGAGCATCGCATTCCATCAGCATGATTTGTCATTACAAGATCTGCATCACATTGCTGTCCAATCTGAAATGTGTTTCTTTAAGAGAGAGAGTGCATTAGGAATCAAGGTTAGGAATTTGGTACGGTAGTTGGTAAAGCTGAACATGGGGAGTAGGAAGGAACTCAAGGCATGAGATGCTTCTGTCACCATAAATCTGTAGACATGGAGTACATTGATACATACAGGGTGTCATGCAGTCATGGAACGAAATTCAACCCACTTGTATGCAATGTAACAATGTCATAACTACTTTGTTTTTTTTTTTTTAGAAAAAAAAGAAGTGTGACATTGCTACCAAGAGATAGGATCGGCTAAGAACTTCTAGATGATCAGGCTGATTAAACCCTGATCATGATTGATTGCCTCAAGCCTCCAGGTCGCATTATATGGAGGTCATGCATGAACTGGTCCACTATAATACAACCACATTGCAGGACAGGCACTTAATAAATGATAAGATAAGTTGATGTTTGCACTTAATAGCAGTATACAAAAACTAGATGATAAGATACCATGAAAAATAAGTTGTTTTCCTTTGAGGCTTTTTTAGCACTGTTTTCTTTGAGACTTGATGAGAAGACGACTGGGCACCTAGCTAGTGATGATATTGTATCCACCACGGCAAACTTAATCTTCTGCTGAAAATAGTAGGCAACACTCTTGATGATATTGTCACCTGTCACGAACTCAGCTGTGTCATCTATAAAGATGATAGAGGCACTGACCCGACAGTGTTCATAATGGAAGAATGATGGCTATTATGCAACAGGTGCTTGAAAAAGAATGCGCAGCTGCCGTTCCAAAAGCTTCGTCGACAATTAGTCGTATCACATTCTTTTGGGGCCTCAGTTCTAAAATATTTCGTTCTGTTGCCACAATACACTTTTTTTTTTCACTTTTCAAACCAAAGTACAGAAAATCCTCTTTTTTTGGTATATCATATTTGACCACAAAAAAATAGGGAAAAATCGGCCATACAAAATTACAAATACACTTTCCTACCATCTGGATATTCTTAGCTCTAGTACCAGACAGACATGTAAGTCTGAAATTACCTCTCTTTTGTGAATATTTTGTAATCCCTAACTCACATGTGTGTTGTTTCCTGGAGCAGATAGCACTACTGGCAAGAGCATCGGTTTCATGATCTGCACTGTCGGCTTGCCGCTGGTTCTTTCCGTGCTCAGCTACTGCTCTCTAGTAGTGATACAGTCATGAACTGACAAGAGTTAAATCTCATTAAACTACACTTGGTCTCTGCATAAACTATCGCAAAACTACACTATTAGGGTCGTTTCGAACGCATGAATTTCGTAGGATCTTGACAAGAGTTATTTTTATTTCCGCATTCCAAACAGGAACTTATTAACTTCGCTAATTTAGATCGAAGGCATCTTCGAGTGCCTGTGCTCTAGGTGACATTCAGAGATGCTCTAAAAACTTTTTAGTCAAGCGATGAATGATGAGAGAGGAAAAAAACGATAGCATCCTTCCAGACGTTTGCCGAATAGGATTCTTTCTCCTGGGCACGTCAGAGTATCGTATTGTTGCAGTTGGTTCTATATGCAAGCCGTGAGTCACCCAGTTGCATTGGAGAAAGCATCATTTTGGAAGGCATGGACCAGGCCGTGTGTGCATTGTGCAACATGTATGATTGATTCTTTTTTTTTTCTTTTACATGTATGATTGATAGTTTTGGTACACTTGTTGCCTACTTGTCTGGGAGATTTCATTTTATATTATAGTAGAATGGTGTGATGATTCATTAGCTTTGTCTTTTTTTGTCAGTTTTGTTACTCTGAAAGTTGGTGCTGATTGCCAACCTGACAGGATAAAGATAGGGTTATCCCGTTGGGATAACGCAAGATCAATGTTTTCCCCCCTCATATGAGATATCTGATTTTTGCCCTGTTGCTACTCTCTCCGTCTCAAAATATAAGAACATATGCTGCCTGTCCAGATTCGTTGTACTAGAAAATATCTCATCCGGTTCTATGTTCTTATATTTTGGGACGGAGAGAGTATGTCTGAAGAACCGTTGGCACAAGTGTACCTCACTCACATTTATACACTTGAAATTCATAGACACTAGATTCAGCCCATAAGGTTATTGGGTCTCCTTGAGAGTGAGAGATCGTGGATAGATAATTGGGGGAATAAATTTAGTTCTCGTAATTTACCACCGAGTTTGAATGTCTGAACCGTAATATCATATATGAGTATATGACATGTCTCAACTCCCAAGATCAGTGTAAATAAGATCTGATCTCAATTCTCAAGGTGGTTCGAAGGGTGGTTTCGGCTGAGGTTGAGTTTAAATCGTATCTTTAATCAATATTAGATATGATGCGTCTCTCGACTTTTAAAACCAATATAAATAATCAATATTAGATATGATGCGTCTCTCGACTTTTAAAACCAATATAAAGAAGATCTTAAGACGATTTGGAGAACGATTTCGACTAACGTAACGTCTACGTGGCTTGGCTGGTTTGACTTGTTCTCGTCCCACGCTTACTTTCTGTTGCTGCGTTCTGGCACTGTCCATTGCGAGATGTTAGAAACACGAGAGAGGCGCACGCACGGACGCACGGCATCATATGGGCTTGGTGGCGTTGCAACCGGAAAACCCCGAGCGATTGGCTCTCTTTTCTCGCGCGACGAAAAACCGAGACATTGGGCTGTCTTCATCGTGAGGAAAGGAAAGCAAAACGCCGCACACAGCGCGGCATACTCATGCTTTGACTCACACACAACAATCGTAAGACGAGCATTTTTACGGTTCCCATGGTGCTGTGCCGCCCCATGCATGCTCAAGCATTCTTCATCCCAGAAAAAATCCGAACATGGATCGAGAGGCAAGAACAGTGTACAATTGCGTTTTGCAAGGAAAGAATATGGGCCAGCCAATCGTGTTTGTTTCCCAGAATGGATTAGCAGGAACAGCTTCATTCAGACAAAAATGGTGCAATCTGTATGCATTGCAGTAACACGGTGGCCTGACGATATGCCGCTCAAGCGTGAGCTGTAGCGCTGTACCCGGTAAGGTGTCAATACTGTAGTGAAGAACAACATCCATCATCACATCACATTGTAACAAGATTGGTCATTGCGCTGGGAGTTTTCAGTTGCCTTCCTGCAAATATTGACAAGAACATGTCAATGACTCGATTGACATCATATTAACGCTAATTCACCGCATTACGCATGAGTGAGTAATAGGCTTATAGCCAAAAATAAATAAAGAAGATTTGTTGCTAAGCAAAAGGTAATATACAGGAAATTCGTAAAGGACGTAGTGAGTGATTAATATGCCTGTGTGACGTTTTTTCTATTCATCAGATTCAACCATTTTAGAAATTGCAAGCGTACAAGGTAGCAGTAAACTATGCAATACTGAACATGCTGCATACCTCTAATATTGGACTTCGCTTCAGATTCAAATGCCTTGCATAAAATCTCATAGTTTTTTTCAAGTCCAATCTGTGGAAACTGGAAGGATCAGGATATGAACATCTTAATCAATAAAAACTATAGTTTATAGGCAAAATGATACCAATGGATCTACTCGCGATGGCGAAGTACTGGATATTACATATCTGCAGGAGAAGAGTTACATTGAAATGTTTCAACCATCGGTCAACGGAATATTAACAACCAACAATAAGTAACAAATTTACCATAAATAAGCTGTGGAGGAAAAATACTTCACCTCAACTTCTTGTAGAAAGCCATAGCAAGGTTATTAGCTTTCTGAACTGTTAACATTACTGCTCCCATTTGGCTCTGCATGTACACGCTATCAAAATCAGATGATCCTCCATGCTGAGATTTCAGGATAGCAATTGAGCTAAAAAATGTACTACATGATAAGACAGATGAAGGAACGGAAGGTATCATAGCAGAATATATGTGCACATAATATTTCTAGAAATATGTGCACATAAAATTGAGCAGACCATTATAGTATACCATCAGAAACTTCTAAACAAGTCACATTACCTTACAGGCTATAAGTTCGACCAACTCCATTAGAAATTTTCCCAGCCCCTTCCCCTGGGCAGAAGACTCCATCTGTAACTCATAGACATAAACAACAGGAACATCTTCTTCCAAAACAAATCTGTAGTGTACAAAACCAATCAAGCGATCTTCATTACATGCTTCATGTGTAAATTCTAGCCCGCGGAATCTTGCTTCATAATATTTTGGGTGGTAATGGCATTTGAAGATTGCCGGACAAAGATATATCGTGCTTCTGGGGCAACCATTTCCCGGCGCTTAACTTTCTCTTCTGAAGGCCATTCTGGCCCATATTGTCCCTCCATGTTAACCTAAACTATTGCTTTCTAGCATTACATTTATGGGGAAACTGTAAAAGGAAGATATGCAAAATATCCAGCAGCACTAAGAGCAAAATGAAAGGGGAATATATGTGACCTTGAGAAGATTTTGGATATACTTCCTTGTTGGTAATGGAAGTTGATTTCCATATCCATACTCCAAGTAGACCAAAAGACCTAAGTATAAGAAAAGGTGAGATTGATATAATGCCCACAACACACATAAAAGAAAATTGCACTGTACTGAATAGGAGTTGTTAGGGCCTAGTGTCGGAATTTATAGAGGTAAATTTGACATTAGAAGTTTTTTCCTTTCGCTGGGAATATTAGTAGTTTCTACATCATGATGGAACATTATTAGTCCTAAGGTAGTGAATTTTGTTCACCAAACAGACAATGTAGGCTACCATTGCTCTGATACTTGTGAAAATCAGGAAATTGAGCTAGATGATCCTTCATGGCTACAGCTTTCCTTATAAGTTCTTCGACAGCCTTCTTTCTCCCCAATATCTAGGCAAAGGCAGAAGATTATCTGAATGAGACCCTCATATTAGATACATCTCCACTATTACTCCTCAAATGCTACCTCAGTGACAGAAGTAACAAACCACCCACCAAATAAGTAAAAAAAGAAAAAAAAAAACTTTTGACAAAAATCTAGATGTTGCAGCATACGTGTACTACAGAAGAAAACAAGGGTCTAATAAAGTTGACACTGCAGCTTTGCAGTTTATGAAAATAAAGGAAATCGACACACTTGTAGGGTTTGAAGCGCGCGCTAATTGAGCTCTGACATAACCAAGTGCCAAACATCATCTACCAAAAAATAAACAAAATCTTGTCAGCTATTCGGTTTCGCGGAATATAAAACAAATCGTATCAGCCATGAGTAATCGACTATGGGTAGGGCGAAACGAACAAGCTATCGATACTGGCCCCATCAACAAGAGGAGAGGAGAGAAATATAAAGACCTCCTTCCTGCTCGGCCTCTTCCCCACGCCGCCGTTGCTGCTGCTGCTCCGAGGCCTCTTTTTCTCCGCCGTCGCCATTATCGCAGCGCTTGCTGGCTCCGTCTTGGAATCTTGATCGGGTCTCTCTCTCCTCTCTCCTCTCTCACCCTATAAAAATATATGTTTGGCTTCTCACTATTACATAAAAAAAAACATGAAGTTTGACATGATCAGTAAGCAATTACAACAAATAAAAATCTGATATTTGCATGAGAAATATGCAACAAATAAAAACTCTCATTTTCTACTTGTCAGCATCAAACCAAGAACATCAAACTAAGCATCAGTATTGCAGCTAAGAACAGTTTTATTCATTCATTTGATTTCAAGGGAATGGGTTTTGACTAACCTGATAATAAAAAGAAGTTTTCACAGCTGCTTGTGGAGTTGGAGGTGGATCAGAGCAGCTGCCAAGCATCTGGACGGGTAATACCGGTGGCGGTGGAAGTGGAAGGTGATGGCGGCACCGGTGGATGTGGCCGAGCGACGGTAGCGGTGGCGGAAGCCGATGGCGATGGCGGCGGAGGTGGGTTGATGTGGCGGAGCAATGGCTCCGGTAGCAGAAGCGGATACGAGTAATACCGGCGGTGGTGGAAGTGGATGGTGATGGCGGCGCCGGTGGATGTGACCGAGCGACTGCAGCGGTGGCGGAAGCGGATGGCGATGGCGGCGGTAGGAGAAGTGGATAGCGATGGTGACGGAGATGGACTGAACGAAATTTGTGAGTAGAGAACGAGAGCGGCAGCACAAGATGGCGGCGGAAGCGAGAACAAGCAGCGGGGGAGAAGAGGAGCCTTCCGCCGCCGAGGCCACTCAACCACGCCGCCGGCGAGCCGCCAGATCCGGTGCTGATTTCTCCTGGTAGCCGTCGACGAGCTCTGAGGGTGCCGGCCAGGGGAGGAGGGCCGCCGGCCGTGGGAGGAGACTGGGTCGCCGGCCGCACCGCCCCGCGATCCCTCTCGCCGACCAAGCTCGGACCGGCGTCGACGTCGGCGGAGAGAGGAGGGGAGGGGGAGAGGGGCGCCGCCGGCGGGGTAGCCGAAGGAGGATGCCGGACTGCCGGTGTAGGGAGTTTTTTTTAAAACTGATTTTAGGGCGTTTAGTGTAAATTTTGGGCCTCCACACAAATTACGAAAAATATTAGAACTGGAACGAAAATTTCAAAATATAAAAATTAAAACCACCCCTAAAAACCACTTGCACTATAGAATTAAGATTTTAGACCGATGACATTAGCCTCTGTGGTACTCTCTAAGAGACAGAGTCAGGCTGTCTCTTGATTGTTCAGCTTCTCAAATAGACCGTTAATTTTTTTTACACATTGATATGTGCATGGGACATACCAGACTTATACCAGATTGACACCTGGCAAAATTTTTGCAGATGGTTAACTATTTTTTTAGGCAGCCGCGTGGAAAAATGCTGGGGATCAAGCGCTTGATCCGCCGAAAAAAAATCAGGCTCCCCCTACCCCACGCGCACCTCCGCCTGCCTCCCACGCGTCCCCACCACTTGCGCCCCGTTACAACGAATCCCCACATATTATGGAAACGTTTTATTAAAAGAATCCGTTTCATTTTTTTGTTTCAGCAACAATGTTTCAGCTAGTGTACTCATGATGTTTCACTATGTATGGATGAAATATTGCAGTGAATTGAAATATTCTTTTACAACAAATTACCCACATATTATGGAAATGCTCTATTAAGAGAATCCGTTTCAATTTTTGTTCCACCAACAATGTTTCAGCAAGTGTACTCGTAATGTTTCACTATGTATAGATCAAATGTTACAGTGAATTGAAACATTCTTTCGCTATTTGCTGAAACATTGTTTTATATATGGTGAAACAATACCTGATTTTTTTTTGGAAAGCGTTTGTTTCATACATTGTAGCAAAATGTTTCATAGGTGATTTGGTTGTGTTTCAGCTTTTTTAAATGATTGAAACATTTTCGATCTACTTAGTGAAATAATTCCGATCTACTTGGTGGAACAGGGTGCTCGATTTGTAGGCGCCTCGTGCCACGTGGCCCAATAATATGCTAGGATCAACACCTTGCAATCGGCATAAGAGATTTCCACACTTTGTTCATAGCAGAAGTAGCTGAGTTATGGCGCTATGGGGTCCTATTCTATCTCATGGAAAGTTGATGAAAATTCAACCTTGTAGTTGTGAACATATCCAAGATACTACCACATAGAACAAACTGGTGTAGAATAGTTGAGAAAATAGCCCGCTTTCAACCTCCGATGTAATTGAAGTGTTAGTGTGTCAAATCTTACGGGTTGACAATTCACAGCTGCTAAGATGGTGTTTGGATCCAGGGACTAAATTTTAGTCGCTATCACATCAGATGTTTGGACACTGATTAGAAATATTAAATGTAGACTAATAATAAAACTAATTGCATAAATAAGAGCTAATTCGTGAATTTTTTAAGCCTAATTAATCCATAATTAGCACGTGTTACTATAGCATCACATAGGATAATCATGGATTAATTAGCTCAATAGATTCGTCTCGCGAATTAGTCTAGGATTATAGAATGGGTTTTGTCATTAGGCTACGTTTAATACTTCTAATTAGTGTCCAAACATCCGATATGACATAGACCAAAATTTAGTTGCTAGATATAAACAGGCCCTAAAATGCTGGTATCGATCCAGAAAAGAGTATTTTCACTGTCCCAAGAAGAACATACTCCCTCCGTCAAAAAAAGGCAACCTAGGAGGGATCCCCTCCTAGTACAACGAATTTGGACAACCCTCAGTCCAAATTCGTTATACTAGGAGGGGTGTAGGTTGCCTCTTTTTTGGGATGGAGGAAGTAATCCTTTTTCTTTTTTGACTAACAACTTTATACTACTCTCCGGTTCAATAATTCGGACAACGCCTCTGCCGGCAATTTGATCATTGCAAGTGTGATTTACTCAGCAAGCAAAACTGTGTAAACATTGTGTTAACAATTGCTTGGACAACATCATTTTAACTCTGGACTTGGTTCATAAATCTCATTGGACAACAAAATAGCTTCATGAATCGGGATAGATAGCTCCTGTTGAGTCATCCAGGCAAGCGAGAGAAGAATTCAGGCAGGATAGTTTCATTTATCACCACACCATGTTTGCTGGAGTAGACATCATCAGCCATACTTTCCAGGTCCTTCACATCATCCATAGACATTGTAATATACTCATTCAGATTATTGGTGGTTCCATCTGAAACAGTTAAGGAAACAAGTATAAAAGAACGAGCTGCGTGCTGCACAATGAATTTCAAATTATTATACAAAAAAAAAAGTGTGGATTAAAGTGATTCCTTCTAAATCCAACATACCACCAAAGATGGTGTTTATTTCCAGTGACCCTGTTACTAATTATCACAAACCTATCCAGCCGTG
This sequence comes from Oryza longistaminata, assembly GCA_009805545.1. Classification (NCBI taxonomy): domain Eukaryota; kingdom Viridiplantae; phylum Streptophyta; class Magnoliopsida; order Poales; family Poaceae; genus Oryza; species Oryza longistaminata. Next base: position 21,530,581 of record CM020182.1, on the reverse strand, counting down.
AAATTTTCTACGTGCGATTTCAGGTTTTCAACTTATCATTTTGGCAGTATCTTCATAGCTAGGAGCCTGAGTAAGGCAGCACAATGAAAATCACAAGAAATGGTTTGGCCATGTGATCTGATACCTTCTGCAACAATTGATTCATACTTTGGGGGCAACTGAATCCAATTCCCTGCATGATCCTTCATGTGGCTTCTATCAGATGCAAATGATCGAAGAAATACAGGAGCATGAATCACACGGAAAAGCCTGTAAACATAGATGGAAAATTGTTAGACCTTTGAGAACTCTTCTGCAAAAGAAGGAAAAGAAAATGAAAGCTTAATATGCATCAGTGCATTGCCTCATATACTTTCACACACAAATGCCCCAAAGATGAAAAAGAAAGCAACACTAACCTAGTATGTACATCAAGAGTTAGAGGTCGCTTACACTTCATCTAAACAAAGTTGATGCAGTTGTATTGCATGGACTGACATTGTTACAATTCTAAACCTGGGTACATCTCAACGCCCCTTTACACATGCAAAAAGATGCACGTTGACTCCTACATACTATAGATAGGAGCATATTATAAACTTCGTAACATCTAGATATGACATATAAGTGTACCATAAACAAGTTTTGTGAAAGAATTGAACCAGTAAGAACAGAATAAACAGAGTGTTTACCTCCTGTAGGTAGAGTTGCCAAATGATAATGGTCGTATGGCATCAGAAACGTACTGGATGAATGAACATGGGAAAGGAAGGCTGGAGTCCAAATCCCAAACAAGATCAAGTACTTCTCCATTTTTTCGCCTAGACTTTCATATGCAAATCAAGAAGTAGATGACACTAAATGCTTGCTCCATGATATAAAATGTTCTATTTTATGTTGGTAGCGCATAATAACACCGAACTAAATAAATTTGGCACAATAACGAATTTAGCATTTACCTGGATACAAATTACATGATAATCCCACAGGACAAAACCATCACCGCTATGACTTGCTTTCTGATACCAGAGAGGAACCTGGAAATGGAATATGGAAGGGAAATATCATCACCATAAAAATATATACAGATATTGGGATAAATGCAATCCTAACTAAGAAGATCAAAAACAGAAAAGAGGTAAATACATACAGCAAAAGATTAGAAGGCGAATACAAAAGATATGATAAGACCACCTTCTTTTCCTCATTTGATATGAAAACAGCATATAAGTCGGTGCCAGCAGGATCAGAAATTCCACTTCTAATGAGTTCCTTACATAGCAAGTGAACATTTTCTTCACTACATGTGGGAAATGAAATCCAATCATTACTTGATGAGTAAAAATAGAAAATATTTCCAATTTTGATAGCATTATTTACAGCTAGAGGAAACTAATTTAACAATATCGGCATAAGCTGGTAAACAGCAAAAAATGAGCACAGATGAAAAATATAAACAGAAAGTCACATGTTACTCTATAAACGATGCAGGTGTCCTAAGCAATATAAGATACTAATTTTGGTTTAAAAAGGAATCCTCACAAGATATGTATTGATTATTCCAAAGCATAATGTTAGAATGTTCAAATGTTAAAACAATCTTGCATGGATGCAAAATAATGAATCTATGCTACTTAAAATGTTAGTAGTGGTAGTGTCTATTTCCACACCACCCCTACCACTAACATCTAGGCCCACAATCTATAATATTACACCATCTTTCAACAGGTACTCCTCCATTTCACTATTGGCTCCCCCAAATTTCAAAATCACCTACTTGTCCAATAAGAAAAATCATAGTATTACTTAGACTAAATAAGTACTTATCAATTGATTTAATAAGCTAGAAACTCAATTTGTTTTCCATTGCAACGCACGGGCTCTAAGGTAGTTGAACTAAAAATATCCACTGAATTTCGTTCAAAAAAAAGTCACTTCGTGACTTTAGATCTTTGCCAAAGAAGGTAATCAATGTAACTATAAGATAAAGAACGAGATCATTGAAATTCATACATAGCTTGATGATGATAATCATCTGAAGCTTAATATGTTGTATATACTACTATACTAGTAACTAGTAGTAAATTGGGATAGATTCAATCTCAAGAATGGGATTGAAACCATCAGTTGCTTTGCTCTCTATAGACTATCACTAACCAAAACCCATTCGAAGTCTCAAACATTCATAAATTACAATTATGTCGCCTAACTTGATGTCTAGATTGTACCGTTACCAACTGAAATTCTGTGCATCTCTATCCCCATCAACGAAACAATAAACCCTGCACTCCGTCCCAATCCAGGAAGCAGAAACAACCAGACCAATTCCCAACCTCATTCACTTTGCCAGAGGCAATCTACCCAGCACTTGGTGAAGAATTCACGGCGAGAGTCATTCATGCCTCGCTGCCTGCATCTAAGTAGCCAAGCACGGAACAAAGAATCGGGCGAGAGAGAGAAGGCTTACCAGTAGTACGGGGTGTGCGTGAACGCGAGGCGTCGAGAGGAGGGGGAGGAGGAGGTGGCGGCGGGGGTTGCGCCGCGGAACTCGGTCGTCGGCCATGGAGGACGGCGGCCGGCGGCTGGGGCTGGCCGAGGGCCTGCCGGACTCGAATTAAGGCCAGGACGGCCTCCAGGCTTCATCGTACGGCCTAGTGGGCCTCAATGGGCAACGGCCCACAAGTGCACCAGCCCGTCAATCTGAGGACGCATCCAACCACAAACTTTACAGCAATTTTGAGCATTATTATTATTTTCTAAAGTGGCAATAAAGCCTTCAATCGGCATCAAAACCGGGCTCTCCTCGGCACTGCAAAAATGGTTGCAAAATTAAATAGCTCTAAATGTATATGAATACTAGTAGTACGGTATTACTTTGATTACAAATCTGAAAATATCACTTTTATTAAGAAACACGGTATATACGCGGTGCTCATGCACTGCGCACGTATCAACACAATTAATATATTGTTAATTTATTAGACATACTATACTATGTAGCGGTATAGTTAAAACACGTTCAACATTAGTAAATGTTTATTGAAATAGAAATCGTCAAGAAATATCCTTATTAAATCTATTAGTAAAATTTTTACGATTAAGTATTTGAGGACGATGTAATTCACAATAAAAGGTTTACTATATAAATATTGTGTTTTAGTTACTATTGTACAGTTTGAGTGCGTTTTAGCGCATCCGTGGACAATAATAGAATATATTCAGCGTGAAAGGTTTTCATAACAATCTAGTGATGTTGTTTCGAACTATCAAATCTTTTATAATATATATATGAGAATGGAGGTGGTACTCTAAACGTATGATCCATTTGAAGATAGTATATTACTTTCGCTGATATTTGAAAAATAAAATTTAAACTTTAAATGATCGTTTACATCGTATTTTCTCCATGAAAATTAATTAGCCTCATGCATGTCATATAAAATTATCACTTTCTCATGTATGAGATGAGCGCATTGTCTGTACAGCCGGTTTGGTGTATTTTGCTACGTAGAATCAAAAAGGGCGGGGGCAGTCTAGACCCTGTAGCAAAAAGGATATGCACGTTACTACTGATTTAGACATCGCACTATAGTTCCACGGTATATGGATTTCCTTTTCATGAATAGACCAATCTTGGCAGCTCAATTATGTAGTGGATCTAGTGGTGTTGTAGCCAAACTGACGTACTGCAACCTTTTATGTTGGTATACTAGGTGAAACCCCGCGCATTGCTGCGGAAATTTAGTATGATAACAAAAAAAAAATAATGTGTAAGATAGCTAGATAACATCAGATTAAGTAAATTAATGTGGTTTATAATAATTTAAATTTAAATAGTATGTAGAATGGTGATTCAAACGTAAAAAGTAAGGTGGTATGATTTTATGGAAGAAGAAAAGTAGGGAGATAGTTTGGATCGTAGATTAATCATTTAAATGCTAAAAACAATTGATGTGATATGACTTAATTAGAGAAAAAAAGGAGAAAGATAATTTGGACCATAGATTAATCATTTAAGCACTAACTAAGTGAGGATGAACTATATAAGTATATAGGATATCATAAAACATAATAAAGATATACATTGAAACATTATGTGAATTATGTTGGATGATAATTTAACATGTTTGTATTTGAAAAGCTCTTAAATTATAAAAACTATAAAGATATAGCATGTAATTTGCATGATGTTTAAATGTGATGATTGTTAGTGGATGATGATGTGGTATTTTGTTAATTAGTGGATTAGTGGATGATGATGTGGTATCTTGTTAGTGGATGATGTGGCATCTTTGCATGTTAAGTTTAAGGAGTTAGTGGAAGATAACTTTATAGTAAGATAGGATTTCGTATACGTGGTTCTGTTCTTGCCATGTCAACGGTATCTTTGATATTTTTAGTTCAACTGGTACTATTCATTTACATCTTTCTTTTTCATTTCTCGTAAGACTACATCAGCTTAATTATTTGCAGCTTTTATATGATTGGCCAAAAATATAAATTAAATAAAACATATAAAGTCAAACAGCCTAGGTACAAAGTAAATCTATCATAAGCCTTATTCGTACTAATGTGGACTTTTCTGCAACGACGCACATGGCTTTTATGTGTTAAGCTGACTTGGTTTTTGTTTGGCACAGCTCCTAATCTTTAATTTTTTGGATTGGGTATTATAGCTCTAGAAATTTATGGATCTCAATCTTTATTATTGATAATATTTAGATAAATCATTTTATTTTTATTTTAGAGAAAATATGAAATTTTAAACCACCGTAATTTAATTTATAAACTTCAAACACAAAGAGAATATGAGATATGAAGCCGTACAAACATGACCTTATAAAACCAAAATACTGGTACGCGTGTAGTGTACGTGTCTGGTGGTTCATATGTATTTATGTCTTTCGTATAATTGGATAAAATAATGATGTTTTTTTTATTGTGTTTTCAGTGGTATGCGATGTACCCTCGACAGCGAAGTGTCTGTGGTTACTTCATTAATCTTCAGGATTTGCTGGCTCAATCTTCATAGATGCTCATAGAGGTAGGATTTACGTGCGTGCGTTTATAGGGGTGAGTATGCGTGTGTTGTAAGTGTCTGTGTTGTACTGTGTAATTCTCGAAAAAAAAGTTTCCTACACACATATATTTAGTCGATGATAACATGCCTCCTCCGTTTCAAACAACTTTCCATTCTAACATTCTGATGAAGTAATTATTTTTAGAGATGTCTTGTTGTAAATAAATTGAAACGGAGGGAGTAAAAACGTAATTTCAAACAACAAATTTTACATGAACTCTATATATATACCGTGGAAGCTAAAAGGCCCAGCCTGCCCATCAGTTTCTCGCGTCCATCCATCCATCCATTGCGGGCCTTCGATCCATCCCCAACCGCGCCACCCATCCTCGCCGACGCTCGCGCAGCCGCGCCGCCGATCGACCCCGTCGCGGATCCGCGCGCCTCGCCGCGGCGAACCTCCGCCCCGCCCCCGCAGTGCCCCGCACGCACTGCCCCCCTCGTGCCGCAGCCCGCAGTCGGCGACGGTCCCTCCTCCGGTGGCGGTGATCTCGTCGCTGGACGTACGGTGCTTCGCTCGACCAGCCACGGCAGCGCGGGCCCCGCGTGGCCGCGTCGAGGGTCCCTCCCTCCTCCTCCTCCTCCTCCACCTCCAGGCTCCCCGTCGCCGCCCGAGGCTATGGATGGCCGGCGCTTGGTTGGTACCTCTGCTTTTGCTTTGCTTAATTGCTGCTTGGAGTGGAAGGGAGATTTTTGGGTCGGTGTAGATCACATCATCACTTCCAAATCCCAAATGAGCAAATGAAAGTAGTGTTGTTGTTGTTGTTGTTGTTGGAGATGGTACACTTAAAAAATGCAGTTAAACGTGCCTGCAAAGTTCTCCCGAAATTTTCTGTTTTACATATAGTATTCATAGTTACAGTGAAGTTTTCACCCAAAAATAAAAAAAATAAAATTAAAATTAAAACATAAGATTTCAAATTAATATATGTTGTCCTTGTCAGATTTCCTGTTTTCTTAATGGTGTTTTGTATATTTTAGGATTGTGATGGGAGAGTAAACCTTAGTGTGGCTACCTCAGATCAGACTTTAGATAGTTCAATGGAATCAGAGAGGGCAGCTTATGCATTTCTTCCCCAAACTCCAATCAAGTCAACTGATGCACACCTCGTTGAGTTCTCGGAGGCTATGAGAGGTGATAATACAAACACTTAGGTGTCATTTGAAGATTTTCACTCTATTGTTTAATACTTGTGCGTGCATGTACCATACTGATGGGCACAACATGACTCACAATTTGCATGTGGAAGCTGTTGCGAAAACATTGCGACAAGTTGCAGAAGGGAAAGCTGCTGCTCAAGCAGAGGCAGCTGAGTGGAAGCGCAAGTATGAATTAGAAAAGGCAGTCAAGGCACACAGGCATAATAGTGTAACCAAAGGTCTGATTTACACATTGAAGCTTCAGTTTTACTATTTCTTCATTGCTGTTGCCAGACATAAATATGCTAAGAAAGTGGTTGACTCTTAGTTTGATATCATCTTGCTCGAAAAGCTGTCAACAAATAAGAGCACGATCTCCATTTCATTTTCCTAAGATTTATAAATTGCTGATCCCTATCCTGTAATATACCGGTATGCATCTGAGTTTGATGGGCATACATCTAGTTTACATGGGAAGAAATAAATTACCGTGGAATCATTTCTACATGAGTATTGTGCAGTTTACAATTTTGAAATGTTAGATGAAGAGTGGCATGCAACATTTATGCTTCTGAATGCTCCATCACATATAGCCTTCAACACAATTTTTATGATATTAGAATTTGTGATGATGATGGTGGTGGTTGTCTTCCCACCTCCCCTGAAAAATTGAGTTGGTGTAATCTTTTGTGACAAAGTTTATGCATATGCTGTGGATGATTGAATCATCCACGCGTGTGGCTTGTGCTAAGATCCTGTTTAACATAGAAACTGCATGAATCACTCATGCAGTTTTCATATTTAGAGAATTTCTACCGCACATTCGTTTTCTGAGTATGCAACTTGTGATATAGTAGTTTGTTCATCCGAGATCAGTTTCAGTGCACAGGTTATCGGCTGTACTATTTAATATTCAAAATTTGATTCATCATGATCATCATTTTCAGAAAATGAACCAATTCATTATGTGCCTTCCTAGTTCCTATTCTATCACTATGATTTTGTGAGCAAAATGCTCTAGAAACTTGCAAATAGGTCAGTCATGCAATTCTGCGAGCAAGACAATAAATATTAAATATCCCATCTTGGTTCTTGTTCTGTTATTGCCATAGCTCTGAAGTTCTCGTTGAAACCTATCTGAATCTCAAAATGACCTCTATATTAACTGTTTACCACCCAATAAAAGGTATTGGCCACCCTACATTCATTTTGCATCTGTGATCATGGAAATAGTCAACCATCAAGTATTATTTGTTGCTCAGGCAAGGATGTATATATATATGTCCTTGCGTTTGTTACATGGTTTTATGATTATATAAGTTGAGTTTTAATTCCTTCTAATCTTGTATCTTCAAATAAGAAGTCACAAGTGAAGAACTCAGCGGTAATTAACTCCATATAAAATTCTAAACATAGTAAACATATTACATGAGCAACCTTACAAATTACATCAAAGATTGGAGTGGATATACAGTAGTAATATTCTCCAGCTAATTAGCAAATTGATCTCTTTCTCTTACCATTCACATGGATTTCTACAATAAATATGAAGTGTAATATGTGCAGGCTGCAGTAACTGTGACAAGGAAAAGTTAGAGCAGTTGGCTAGTCAGCTGACATTGGAGACCACGTCGGTTGATCCAACAAGTTGCTGTGGAAATCATGAGATCTGTTCACGTCAAATTCTCCAGGACGAATGCCCTGGAACTAATAAAATTTCGCATGACAAGATTGCTGCAAGAAAGGTATCCTTTAGGCAAGAATATTGAATACATTTTTTCTGCAATGGATAGTTACAACCCTGCTAGATGTTTTTTTTATATAACATGATGTGCTGCTGAAACCAACTCACACCCAGGCTTCCATCCTTCTGTTAATGCCTAGAATAATGAAAGGGAATTGATAAAAATGTATTGAAGGATGAAATAAGTCAAATAGCTGGAAAGAAAATCTGGTCTTGTTCTGTCCGTAGGTTGGTCATTGTTTTGCTGTAACATATCTGTTTCAGTATGTCTGCCTACTCTGTTATCTTGATCTCCTTATTTCCTGAACTTAGTATTGGCAGCTCAACTAATATCAAAAGACAATTGCTTGTATAGCGTGATTCACATATTCAAGACTCAACTAATATGGACGTGGTGAGTACCATCCTTGGTGAGGACTGAGGTTGGTACTTACACTGTAATGGAACCATGTTTGGATGGCCTTTTGTCTCTTTGTATATTATATATTTAGTTCATGAAAAATCTGTGGGTCTCTTTTGAACATTTACGATGCAATGTTGAATTTGCAAAATTAGATATTTTTATATCATTTGCTTGACTTCTTATTCTATATGCACTCAATATCTTCAAGTTGGAGAGAAATTTCTTCATGAGCACAAGTAGTCTATTATGGCGTTTTATTTTATTTTGTTACACCGAAAAGAGGAATATCTTCCAATCATAGCCAATTTATTAAGAAACACCTTTTTTTTGCAGGCACCATTTAAACTTTCATGGGGATGCAATGGGGATAATAATGGTCAGCACAAGCATGATTTTGTATCCTTCGAAAAAGGGGATATAACAACAGCTGAACGCAGCAATAAGCAGGTAGCTGTTTGAGTTATATGATCCATTTTTAAAAAAATTATCTTAACTAGTTGGAAATGATTGTTGGATAATTCCATTGCTGCCGTATTTTTTTAATGGCAAAAAATTACCGTGCCTCAGATTTTGCTAAAGTGGGAATCCCCTCCACAAACTGTTCTTTTCGTGACTAAACCTAATTCCAACTCCGTGCACGCTCTCTGTGCTGAAATGGTTAGGTATGTTTTCTTTCTGCTCTGTGTGCCAACATGGTCAGGTATGTCAAAGGTTTTATATTTTATCAATCATCTGAGTTCGGCATTAAAAATAGCTTCTTTTTTGTTTCTGGAACTTGTCCTCTCCTAATTTACTTATGTTAAGCAGATTTTGTTGATAAATAATGTTGCATGGAATTGTATATTTTTCATTCAATATCGTTGTTTCACTTGTGCTAATGTCTGCCGTTCTCCACAGATGGCTTAAAGAGCACAATAATATAAACATCTTTGTAGAGCCACGAGTTAGCAAGGAACTAGTGACTGAAGATTCATACTTCAACTTTATCCAAACATGGGATAATGGTAATTATTTTTGCCTATATTAGAATCATTAGACTTTGTATCTTGGAACGTCAGGGTGTGAAGAATATCTTGTCACAACCTAGATAACCTGATATCTGATTTATTTTTTTAAATATCAATAATCTGGCACTGAAATAAATGGTTATGGTCACTGTTTATGAAAATGGAAAGCAGTATGCTGTGATAATTTCATAATTTAGGGACTACATTGGTTCATTTAACTCATGGACAACCAATAGACATGCCCCTTTACTTTTAAGTAACCTGCTAAATTTCTTCTCATTGGCCCTTGCAATGAAGTTCTTCTTTCATACCTAATGACATGCTGCTGCTGGTGGCTGTGTGTTTGTTAATGTGATAAATTCATTATAGTGGTCTAATATCTACTACGAGAAATGTATCCTTTCCTTTAGCATTATACATTAAGTTGGTTGATGTTAGAGGTGTTTCCTTTACCGATAAAATACTAAAAACAAAACAGTCTAGTGTCTCAACTCTCAACAGTTGCTTGAGTTTCTATTAGTGCTTGAATGGATCATGTATCATTAAATAGCTCCTTTTCTGTTGATGAGTTCTGTCAAATAGAGTTCCCTTGCGCTGTCTTTCTCTGTGGTTTAAAATATCCCCATTCCATAATATACTTGTTTTGTTAACCTATGCCCTTAGAAATATGCCCCTTTGTTTTTGGTGTCCAACTTACTGGAAATCTTTGACAGATGAGGAAATGAAGACATTACACACGAAGGTTGATCTCATTGTAACTCTTGGAGGTGATGGAACAGTTTTATGGGTATGTGGTCCAAACTACATGACAATTTACTGAATCTGAATACTGTGTGGTTAATTTTGAAATTTAAGCTATATATATGAGTTTGGAAATAACTAACACTCTGATGGTATACAAAGAGATGAAATGCCATCCAAGAAATGCTGATGGTCTAATGCATTTTGTTGATGCAAAGTTGAAACTAGTGTCTCACCTACTTGTGGATCCAAGTTTACCACAGTTCATTCACTAGGTTAGGAATTGTTAAAGGTGTTTTTTTTTTTGTGATATATATATGTTAAACAATTTGTAACTTTTTTAAAAAGTTTCCTAACAATGTAGTTTTCTGATAATTCTGGAAAGTCTGTGCAGTTTCAAGAAATTTACTCATTTTCCGGGGCCTATTAGTATAACACCCAAAATTGGAACCAGTAGCATATAAAATGCTGGAAGCTGATTAATTGTCAGATATACGTACAGATAAACAGGCTATATGTGTGCAAAGTGATAGACCTAGAATATAGATTATGGAATGGAGTTGATTGGTTGAATAGTGTTATGCACAAGAAGTGTACCACACAAATAAATATTGCTTGGCTGAAAGAAGATTAGTAGCTCCACTTCAAAGTTCAAATTGACAACAGGGATTGGGTATCTTTCTTTTTTTGAACGTAATATTTTGCAGCTTTTTTGGGATAGTTAGCAAAGTATAGTTCTGCTGTCAGTAGCATCAAGTTCTTGGAAACGTCTTTTGAGTAAACAAATATTTGAAATGCCCTTTCTAAGATTAATGCATGGACAAACTTTCGTTGCAGTGATCACATATAACCTAGTTATCATGGTTGTTTATAACAAATAATATCCTGTTTTTCTTCATGGTTGTTTATAACAAATAATATCCTGTTTTTCTTCTATGTGATATTTAAATAACTGCTGTCCTTGTTTTGTTGCTCTCTATGTATCATATTTATGGTTTGTCTCTTTTGTAATGTTCTTGAGCTAGACAATGCGTTAATTATCTCTCAACAGGCAGCATCATTGTTCAAAGGACCAGTTCCCCCTGTTGTTGCGTTCTCTCTTGGATCATTGGGATTCATGACCCCCTTCTGTATCCTTAATCGTTGGTGTTGGAATCTTGGTAATCATGTTGCTAAACTATATGGCAGTTTCGCATGTTACTTATTATACCCAGTCTACAAATGTGTGCCATCTGTCTTTTCACAGTCGCCACTACAACACATTGGATATGACTTCTTTGAAAGAAAATATTACACTAACCAAAATAATAGAACTTATGTATTTTGAAAGTATTTTGCACGAAAAATCCAATGGCATAACTTTATGCACTTGATTAATATACTAGACATTAGAGATCCAAGTTTGAAAAGTGCCTGAGTGCCACACTTCTCTCTCTGTCAATGTAGCATAGGATATGCATGACATATTTGATCAGTCTGCAACTGGTCTTAGCTGGGTGGCCGTGTTTGGTATCAAATGTTCAAAATAATTAAAACTCTCTTAATAGCAAGATCATTTACATATTTCATGCTGGAGCACATTGTCGATTAACAATATCTTTTGTCCATGGAGCCATGTTGATGCCCTTGACTTAAGCTAAGCAAGTGAGCTGTATCGTGAGTGTTTGGACCATGTGCTGAAAAGGCCATTTGGCATCACACTAAGGAGTCGTCTGCAGTGTCATGTAATCTACGATTCAGCTAAAAATGAAGTTGATACGGAGGAGCCAATTCTAGTGCTGAATGAGGTTACAATTGACCGTGGGATGTCATCGTACCTTACCTACTTAGAATGCTATTGTGACAGTTCTTTTGTCACACGTGTTCAAGGAGATGGGTTAATAATATCAACAACATCTGGAAGCACAGCTTATTCATTGGCAGCTGGGGGATCGATGGTTCATCCACAGGTACATTTCCACTCTACACTAGGTCTCTTGTCTTTGGAACTAAAATATTTCGTTTTTAGTTACTCCAAAGGTTTTGAAATGAAATTATTCATGTCATGTTCTGTACTATGTGTAAACTGACCTACTTCCTCCATCCACAAACATAAGGGACTTTGACCTCTCCATTTGTCCACAAATATAAGTTATTTTGAGTACTACTTGGCCCCCTCTACTGAGGGCAACATGCGTGAACAGATGACCAAAACTGTTGCAAAGCTCATCATATCTGATGAAATGTAGTTAACATGAATAAATATCCAGAATTGGCTTAATTTTTTGAAAGAAAATAAGAAAGGTTTTTTGATGTGCACCTTTTGTTACTGCCTGGTCAATGATCTTATCATATTTTCATCCCCCTGAGGTGTATTTAAGCAAGGATTATTTCTTCCGATTGTTTCTCATTTAAGTTGTCTATGTTGTAATTTTGATGCTACGTTTTGCTACCATGCTCAGGTCCCAGGGATCCTTTTCACGCCAATCTGTCCCCATTCATTATCATTCAGGCCTTTGATACTACCTGAATATGTGACATTGCGTGTGCAAGTGCCAATCAATAGCAGAGGGCAGGCATGGGCATCCTTCGACGGCAAGGGCAGGAAGCAGCTAGGGCCAGGTGATGCACTCATCTGCAGCATTTCTCCATGGCCTGTGCCCACTGCCTGCCTGGTGGACTCAACAACTGACTTCCTGCGAAGCATCCATGAGGGCCTCCACTGGAACCTGAGGAAGAGCCAGTCGTTTGATGGCCCTGTTGCATGATCAATGAACTTCTGGTCTGGAAAATTCGATGCGTCTGTTGAATTGGTAGATGTGGTATTTCAAAGCATCTCCTCAACAGTCCAAGAGAAAGAGAAAAAAAAATAACCCTAATCAGATGTATGTACCTACGTCAGTTATGCCGTTAATTGTCTAACAGATCATCTCCTTTACCATTCTCTGTACACAAGATTTGTACTGTTTCTAGTATATTTTGGGCTTATAGGTCTGTGCAGAGTCCAAAGACATGCCCACCATGTCCATGTAAAGCGCTTTTACATGATGAAGAGTCTTTGTACAAGAAGCAATTGAGCAGACTTCTTCACTGCTATTTTCTTCTTCACAAAAATATATGAATAAATAAATTGATTCTGCTCCATAGATTAATGCAGACATGCAGTAACCATTTCTATAATTCTGTGGTGCTGAACTGTTGATGGCTAATGATCAGGAATACCTGTGTAGTGACGTCCCTTCTGCCATGCAAAATTTCTCAAGAAGTACGTATCACACGCAGTCTAAATCGTAAATCGCCAGACCTGATCGCGGCTGCCTAACGCTAGTAAACAAAACGTTCACGATTACCACGCTGCCTACCACGTGCGAATGCGATGCTGAACTGAACTGAACGCCTCTCGAGCTGGAGAGCGCTGCTACTACCAAGTATCAACTGCTCTGCATCACACGAAAATGGTGAAACCGAGAACTGACACCGTCTACAACCCCACAATAATAAAACGAGCACGGATAAGCTCCGCTCCAAAACCACAATTTCTTCTCCCCCTTGAAACGGAGAGATATATGACTGTGAATCTGTCAGTCACGCTCTCACTAGTCACTCCTGGCATTGGAAAAAAAACCAAACGAGTACCTGCCAAGGTAGAGAACATTCGTAAGGAGAGTTCCAGAAGGAGCAATGCATGATTGCTATTACATGGCTCTCAGCTGCAGCCACACCCGTCTCCACGTCTCACCCTCCACACACTTGTCCGGCTTCCCCGCGCCCCTCGGTGCTTTTACATGATGAAGAGTCTTTGTACAAGAAGCAATTGAGCAGACTTCTTCACTGCTATTTTCTTCTTCACAAAAATATATGAATAAATAAATTAAATCTTCTCCATAGATTAATGTATTAACGCAGACGTGCAATAACCATTTTTGTAATTCTGTGGTGCTGAACTGTTGATGCCTAATGATCAGGGAATACCCGTGTAGCGACGTCCCTTGTGCCATGCAAAATTTCTCCAGAAGTACGTATCACACGCAGTCTAAATCGTAAATGGCCAGACCTGATCGCGGCTGCCTAACGCTAGTAAACAAAACGTTCACGATTACCACGCTGCCTCCTGCCTATCACGTGCGAATGCGATGCTGAACTGAACTGAACGCCTCTCGAGCTGGAGAGCGGTGCTACTACCAACTGCTCTGCATCACACGAAAATGGTGAAACCGAGAACTGACACCGTCTACAAGACTACAACCCCACAATAATAAAACGAGCACGGATAAGCTCCGCTCCAAAACCACAATTTCTTCTCCCCCATGAAACGGAGAGATATATGACTGTGAATCTGTCTGTCACGCTCTCACTAGTCACTCCTGGCATTGAAAAAAAAACCAAACGAGTACCTGCCAAGGTAGAGAACATTCGTAAGGAGAGTTCCAGAAGGAGCAATGCATGATTGCTATTAGATGGCTCTCAGCTGCAGCCACACCCGTCTCCACGTCTCACCCTCCACACACTTGTCCGGCTTCCCCGCGTCCCTCGGTGCGCTGCTTTGCCCAACCAAACCAGCCGTTCTTTCCTTCCTGCAATCCTGCCACGAGCCCACGACCGCGAGTAGGGCTCTCCTAACCCAGGATTTGGATATGATTCCGCCCAGTTTCTTCCAATATTTCTTTCTAAAGGAGATATTGTAAAATTTGTATTGACCAAAAAATAAAGATTTACAACGGAATAACTTATACTTACTGATGCTGATATTATGGTATCAGATTTGGAACCTGTGGTATTAAATCTGGGAGTAAAGTGCATTAGCGGTCCTTAAACTTATAGGGTTGTGTCATATAGGTTCCTAAACTCTCAAAATGCATATCTAGATTTTAGAACTTGTCAAAGTGTATCATCTAGGTCCCAAATTGACATATCCCTTTTAAGATCCTACGTGGCGCTGATGTGGCAATGTCACATGGACGTGACGTGTCCTTTTCTTTTTTTTTCCTTTCCTTTTTCTTTTTTGTTTTTTTCTCATTCTTCTTTTTTTCCTTTTTTCTGCACGGGTCATAGAGAAAGGAGAAGAAAGGGGAAAAAGAGAAGAAAAAAGAAAAAGGAAAAAAAGTAAATGGGTCCTATTTGTCAGTGAAAATAATGACATGTCATGTTCGTGTGGCATGCCACATCAACGCCACGTAGGATCCTGAAGGGGTTGTGGCGATTTGGGATCTAGATGACACGCTATGACAAGTTCTGGGACTTGAATATGCATTTTGAGAGTTTATGGACTTAGATGACATACCCCTACAAGTTTAAGGACCGCCTGTACACTTTACTCTAAATCTGGTATCATCATTGATGAGGACATCACTTGCTTAAATATAACCATGCATATGTTACACATCAACAAGCTAAATGTGCACATGTTCTTTATTAGATTACTTATTATATGTTTGAACAAATGTTACTACACCATTAGTTTTATATCTTCTCGTTTACAGAAACATCTACGTGGGTGAAGGAAAGGAGAGTGGGCCCACGAAGTACTTAGATGATCAAAGAAGTTGATTGAGGACCAATCCAAGATATTCCCCAAGTCTACTCCTACATCACCACGTCACTTTTGATCTATAAAAGACAAGAGATTAAGTTCTGCATGTTTTGGATTCGGATTCGGATATCCTAACAGCATAAACTTCAAAAGGACCTAGCTGTTGATCCAGAAGAACTCTTGGATCCAGAAGAACTCTTGGGGCCCATGAGTACTTGGTGGAAAACCTATGGCGTCTACTTTTCAGATGGTTTTGGTCCCATATCAAAATTCCTACTGAGTTGTCGGGAATCTACAAAATAAATCACATATCTCATTCAATCCGAGACTGATTTAGGTATTGGGCCTTGTAATTGTGTTGTGGGCTAAACCCAATAAATGAGCGCCCTAGGACTAACCCTAGGACGTCGCTAATCATATTTAGTTAGTAGTTGTCATGGTTTAGTGTGAAGTTTTGCTTAGATTATTCTGTCATCGTAGTTTCGTCGATAGTTTGGTTTGCGGAACCCCAATTTGTAATATTCATCTTATATTCGTAATATATTCAGATTGTATCTTCTACTCTCTTGCTTGTGTTCTCAGTTCACTTGCAGGAGATAGTTTTATCAACAAGGTCAACCGTGTTTCAGTTTAGGTGGTAACCAACGGAGAGGTGGTGTAGTAATTACGAGGGGTTCGGTCATCTGGAATGTTTGTATCATCAACGCTGAGTCTTCAGAATCAACTTATCCAACAGACCAACACTAATAAAAGATCAGAACCCAGTCCTCATCAGGTACTACCGGATCTTTTGGACCGGACCAGTAACGGTAAAATCGTGAAGTGTTTACAAATTGGGTGCCTGATTTTTCTCCCGAAAAATCGAACGATGTTACACCACTGCTAAAAAAAATGTTTCACCGCTAGATAAAAAATGTTTCACCTTCTTAAAATGCTAAAACACATTCAAATCATCACTGAAACATTTCATTCACGCTAATGAACACATCAATTTCAATTGGTGAAATATCAACGGATCCATTTGCATCAAGGAGCAAGTTAAGGAACACTTCTAATAGAGAATGTTTCAGCACTAAGATAAAAATGTTCCAATATATTAAAATGATGAAACAAAGTTAGATCAAAGATTGAAACATATTTTTTCACTAATGAAACATCAAGCTTCAAACATTGAAACATCCATGGATACGCAAAAACCGAAACAAAAAAAAAGAAACAATATCACAATACCCAGTGCAACATTTTTATCCAACCCCATAAACTTCAAGAAACATTAGCTGAAACATTGAAAAATCACGAATGTTACCAGTTTAGATCTGGTTTCTTCCTCCTCTCCGATGACCATCGGCTCCTTCAGTCTCTTATGCAAATCCAAACTAGATTGCTGGCGATGGATCCACCGGTCCCGCTATCACTGACGCTAGATCCACCGGCGCGGCGTCGAGTCATCGGAGTCGTCCCCCGTCGCCGTCATCGTCATCCGAGCCGCTCCCTCCCCGGAGCACAACGACCTCCTGTCTCCCTGCTGTTGCTACGACCTGATAACCATCACTGATCCATTGACAACCCTCGTACCCCACCACCCTTCCCCGTGCTCCGCCGCCCTTCCCCGCCCCTGCTGCCCACCCTGCCATTTGTAGCAGCAGGTCCTCACCTCGAGACAACAAACAAGGGGTGTCGGGATCGATGGCTGGAGACGGTGGAGGCGGCGGTCGCTGGGGTAAGGGGCGAAGCTAGAATGAAATGGAGGGTGGTGCCACTTGCTTAATTTACTCTACTTTAAATCGAGTTTGAGCTGATGCGGGTGTCTAAAATTGTATTGATAGGGTATATACATGGTGAAAATAGATGAGGTATAGCTAAAAACTTTTTTTTGTCCGTATTCCTAGACACCCCCTAATATACAAGCTCTGTCCCTGGCTGGGGTGGAGCAGGAGGAGGAGAGGAAGCGGAGAGTGAGCACTGAGCAGAGTGAGGAGAGAGGGGAGCGTCGGAGGCAGCGCCTGATAGAAGAGTTTTTGGCGAAATCGTGAGCTCTTGGGCCGCGGCGCCGCGCGCACCCGAGGCACACCCCCTCCCAAAACCGTCCCTCCCAACCGTCTCCCCCGCGCGCGGGCACACGGCTCGGCTAAAGCCAAAAAAATGGCCCAAAACGCACGAGTCGTCCCCCGCGACGCGCGAGCGAGAGCCCTATCCGCTCCGCGCTTCGCCCGCTCGCCTCGCCCTCGCCTCACCTCACCGGCTATTATAACACTCTCGCGCTGCCACTTCGCCTTTTCCTCCCCTTTCTATCCTCCACCTCGGCTTATCTCCTCCCCTCCACCACCACCACCATGGCCACAGCCGCTTCCCTCTCTGCCACCGCCTCCTCCCTCCTCGCCCCCGCCCCCGCCACCGGCGCCGCGGCGGCGCAGTGCTGCTCCTCCTCGTCCACCGCGCTGTTCCCCACCCCCGTCCCGTCGCTGCGCGCCTACTACCCGCGCCTGCTCCTCGCGTTCCGCCGCCCCGCCGTCGCCGCCGTCGCCGACCCGCAGGGCGTCGTGCTCGAGGAGGAGCAGGGGGAGCAGCAGGACGAGGGGCAGGAGCAGTACGACGACGACGACTACGACGACGGGTACGAGGCGGACGGGCCCGCGTTCACGCCCCCCACCCGCCCGCGCACCGGCAAGGCCGCCCTCCGCTCAAGCGCGACCCGTATGCCCCCCCGAATCCAGCCTCCCCCCGCGGTGTTATCCATTCGTGTTGATTTTTGGATTGACGCTGACGCCGTGTTCGCCTTTTTTCTTTTTTCTGATGGATTTGCAGACGAGGTCGAAGCGATTCCTGGAGATACAGAAGCTGAGGGAGAGCAAGAAGGAGCACGACGTGCCCACGGCCATCTCGCTGGTGAAGCAGATGGCCAGCGCCCGATTCGTCGAGTCCGCTGAGGCGCACTTCCGCATGAACCTCGACCCCAAGTACAACGACCAGCAGCTCCGCGCCACGGTTATTGCTCTTTCTCTCTGCTGTTGCCATTGTTACGTACGTTCTGTTCTGGCTTGTGTTTTATCAATCGTTTTTGATGATATTGGATCGGTTTTGGTGATGATTGTGCAGGTTAATTTGCCCAAGGGGACGGGCCAGTCGGTGAAGATTGCGGTCCTCACACAAGGTGGGTTGCAATTACATTTTGGAGATTGTTATCGCAGCACCAATGCCAATTGCAATCTTTGGTGCATGGATTGATTAGGTCACTGCTAGTTGTGTCTTTTAGGTGTGGTTTGCCTGCTTGATCATGTGGTTATTTACGGTTCATTAAATTGGAAGCACGCTGTTATATAGTGAATTGAAATGGAAGTATATGAATGCACTTCTAGTCACTAAAGTGGTGCACTAATCACTAGCACTATGTAATGGTTATTGTCAAATATCCTTGCAGGTGAGAAGATAGATCAAGCAAGAGCTGCAGGAGCTGATATTGTCGGTGGAGATGACCTGATTGACCAAATAAAAGGAGGATTTATGGAATTTGACAAGTTGATTGCATCACCTGATATGATGCCTAAGGTATGGCATTAGCTGCATAACTCATGTCTAAAACAATTCCAAGCATTATGAAGACTTGTCTTTTTGCATGTCTCCGACATAGTGTATCCCACATCCAAATGAACACGTTATGTTTCAGTGTTATTAGGAACCACAAAACCAGGCAACATTTAGTTGTATTGATCAGATATTGTTTTCTTATCATTACCTGCCATATCTGATCCATCCCTTCATATTACAAGTGTCTAGCATTTACGATTATGATTTGAGCCATAATGGAGATATGCAAATTTGGTTCACTCAGAGAAAATAGATTCGATAAGCAAATAAGGTTCTACTGTTTTGAATTGGTACATTCTTCGGAAGTTTGGATGCAGTTCTGCAATAAGTGTTGAGCTCCATGCAAGACCTGCATGGAAGTTTTAAAGGTGTGCTACTAGCTCGGCATATTATGTTGTTGATTTTGGTCTTTTGCTTCACAGGTCGCCGGATTGGGAAAGATTCTAGGACCGAGAGGACTTATGCCTAACCCCAAAGCTGGGACTGTTTCTCCAAACATAACTCAGGTACAATGGAAATTCTACAGATTACTATATGTATTGACACTGTTGCTTGTGGTTTTCTCTCCCATTTGCTTGGTTATTGAGACCCTGAGTGAAAGGTGGGTAACTGTCCATTTACCTTCTTTGATCCTTGGTGAACTTCTGTTTTATCCTCGTTCAATGCAATAGGCAGAACTCCTGCCCTTTTGTTCAAAGAAGTTGTCCATTTACCTCATCTCAGTACTTACCTCATAGATGCACTTCTGGGAGAAAAGCTACTGATATATCGCTACCTTGTTTAGTAGTCTTCATTGTGTGTGCAATATATTTCAGTAGTTCGGTTTTCAGACATGTTGATAGGCACATGATTTTTTTAACCTTGGTATTCGTAGATAGAAGGTTTGAAATTTTGTTTGTGCCAACTGAATTTGAGGATGTGCATGGATGCATAGCTCCATCGTTCGTTTGTTGGCTTATCAACGGCAGCCAAAATCTGGATTTTGAAACTTAATTTAGAATTGATTTTGAGGGTTTCCTTTTATTGTGCTTTATTCTCCAGTGCTGGCTTTTGAATCGCTAAGAACATAGATATAGAAGTTTTACTCATCAATTATTTT
This sequence comes from Oryza longistaminata, assembly GCA_009805545.1. Classification (NCBI taxonomy): domain Eukaryota; kingdom Viridiplantae; phylum Streptophyta; class Magnoliopsida; order Poales; family Poaceae; genus Oryza; species Oryza longistaminata. The sequence continues at coordinate 21,510,294 of CM020182.1, read as the reverse complement.
TGGTTGTTTCCTCATTTTTCCACGGCTTATCAGCCATAGAGCAAATGATTGTGTAATGACTGATGATGATGGTAATCTGCTACTTAGCCTGCATATTGCCTCCGTAACGGTTATGTAAAGCATCACAACAAATCTGCAAAATAGAGAAAACAGGTAAAGTAGGCTACTTGACTGTTAGGAACAACCATCATTTATAACGGTTAACTGAAGGACAGGAGTGGGAGCATTTGTGAAAAATCTAGCCCTTTAGGTAATGAACTGGGCTATATTGTGCTCATATATCTATGAAAGGGGCCCAATTTCTCTAATTTAATACTTCAGTAGATAGATTCAAGGCTGCAATATACAAATGTAACCTTAGCATCAGCCATGACTACAATAATTGATTAATGCTCATACAGCTATTTTCAAATGTCTCATAAATTGTTCTTCAGATCAAGTCTGCCTAATGCCAACTATGGTTGAAGTTGTGTACCAGTCATCTTGTGCTATTCATGTTTCTACATGTAGAGAAATTCTAACTTTTGCCATTGACACACATGTAAAAGGATGTCATTGTTTATAATCATATAATGTCATTTGTGATTGTTGTACCAGTACAAAACTGAAGTATTTGAACATTTTGCTTGAAGTATTAAGTTGTAAATGGAGATTGACAGAGCTAGGGGGGTGCCCAGGAAACCGGTTGAAAAATTTTTTTAGCTATAGTTTGTCCATTTTCACCATATATATACTCTGTCAGTTCAAATTTAGACACCCGTATCAAGCTAAATTTGATTCAAACTAGAGTAAAGCAAGCAAGTGGAACCCCCCTTCATTTTGTGCTAGCTCCGCCCCTGGAGATTGATTATGTTAATTATGTTAACTGTGGAAATGGTTTCAGGCTATCGAAGAGTTCAAGAAAGGTAAAGTTGAATACAGAGTTGACAAGACAGGGATTGTTCACATTCCCTTTGGGAAGGTTGATTTTCCTGAAGAAGACCTTATTGCAAACTTCATGGCTGTTGTTGTAAGATATCTGCTCCTATAAGCATCTTTATTGATGTAACTTAAAACCTATGCTGACCTGCCTTCTGCTATATCTTTACAGCGCTCTGTCGAAAGGAACAAACCATCTGGTGCAAAGGGGATATACTGGAAAACGGCATACTTATGCTCATCAATGGGGCCTTCAATCAAGTTAAACATCAAAGAAATGCTTGACTATGGCTCAGAATCATCAGACTAAATGCCACGAAAAGCACCAGTTAAGAAATCTGGTGTTTGCTACCACCTTCACAAAATTAACCATCCACCCTTAGCGATAAATGAACCGGGAAACATGGTGGGGGAAGGCAAGGGAGGTGCTTAGGTACAGTTTTTTTTTCAGTCTCACCTGCATCCATCCAGCAGTTACACGATGCCCAAGTCGACGAAGGGGTGATCTTGTTGGTCATTTGTACTTACGAGCAAATTATTTACGGACTTATAGATGTGTTTTCTGATATGTTTGTTGTAATGATCAATATTTTGTCCATAGTCATCCTTGAGCTTACGACAGCAGTTTATTCTCACCAGTACTTGCGGTTCCTGAATCGTTGCAAGTTTGCATTGTGCCATTTTTGAATGATAGCAGCAGCGGTTCGATTTATGCGAGAATAGTAATACAAGTACTATCTGAAGCTCTTATGAAAATTTTCTGAAAGCAAGCTATGTATCACTCGAGCACATTCGGGACTAGAATCTACTACTACCTCCGTTCCGTTTATATAGATGTTAATGTATTAGACACTGAAACGGAGGATGTACTATCTTACCATAGCAATATAAATAGATATCTATATTAATGGTACGATAAAATGTTTTATGTAGTATTAACTTGCTATATTTTAAAAAAGAATAAAATATGTTTCATTTAGTATTAACCTGCTACATTTTAAAACGGAGGCAGTCGTATAGCGGAAACTAGGATATGATGCTAATGATTTCGATACGGAGTACTCTGTATTTTCTTAGTTTCAAAATGTTACTGTCTCCCATCTTAAAAACAAGTAGTACTAATAGTCTAACATAACTATAGTCTACTCCATTTGGTTGGGATGTCTAAAAAAAAATCCAACCTAGTTGGGGACGAGACATAATCTAATATGATTAATCTAGATAGTGGCTAACCTAGTTGGGATGTGATACAATCTAGTATAATGAATCTGGACACGTATGCGTATAGATTTGTTGCCAACTAGATTCAACGTCCATGTTTACATTCATTAGAAATTTAATATCAGAGCGATTGTTATTAGTGGGAATATAGAACTACGATGATAAATATCTCGTTTGGTTTAGATTATTAGACGGATTATTGATTTAATTATAGTGATAAATTTAATATGTGCAAATAAACTTAACGATTGAGATAAGTAGTCTAATCTAAACAATACTGTAGAAAAAAAGTTTTTTTTTAAAAGAAACATGTATTTCAAAGCGTGGAATAAATATTTTAATAGTCCGATGAATAAGTTAAGAACAACTTGGCCTTTGGTTAACAATGAACAGTAAATTGATGCTTACATCAACAAAAGTACAAAACAGAAAGTCAACCGATAACATACTGATAGAAAAGAACCACTTGACCAAGCTTTAACGACCACATGTACAAAAGCGGAGAATCACTGGAACAGTTAAGTATCTTGCAACAACAACTTTAATAGGAGTTATACTAGCTATAAGCCACGTACAACAAATTAGTTATAAGGTTGTTTTTACCTATATTTCTCCCACTTATATATTTATTAAAATATTTATCTTGTATCATGTATAGAGTTAATCTTATTTGATCGATGGTTGCACGTAACCATGTGCTGCGGGACACACCGTCACACCAGGTTAAGGGATGAGCAATAAGCAACCCGTAAAAACTCATTAAGTTAACGAAAGCGGGAGTTACTCTAAATTCACTAAATTTGTTATGATATGATATATGGTTTAAAATCTATACGCATCTTGGCTTACAAGATTGTGTTACTACATATAATTATGGGGTTACAATCTTTAATAAGTCTAAAAATATAGATAATAGACTTAAATTTTAATGCATCGTGAGCTAAATGAGCTTTAGGCTGATTTCTCTCCCCAACTTTTATAACTCATCTCACTTATGTTTCGAGCGCACGCTTTTCAAATGGTTAAACATTGTTTTTTTTTGTAAGAAATTTTTATACGAAAGTTGCTTTAAAAATCATGTTAGTCCATTTTTCAAACAAAAATTAGTAAATGCTTAATTAATCGTAAGAAAATGTGTCGCTTCGTTTTGCGTACGCGGGAGGTGAGTTTCCAATCACACCTCCAACCTAAGAGCGAGTACAGTAAGGTGACATAAGTGGGCTATACAAGTTGCCATATCATATTTGTGCTTGTGTGGAGAAGAGATGAGAGGAGAGAGAACAAAAGCGGGCTACAAATTTATAGCCAACTGCAGCACGAGCTCCAATAAACTATGTGAGAGAGAAGATGAATTATGCATTAATGATGTAGTATATTTCTATAGCTAACTATTGTATGAGTGAGCTATTAAATTGACTATAGATGATGTTTTAAATTTTGGAGCTGGTAGTAGGCTATATTATTGGTGTGTTTGGTTAGTGGCCACACTTTGCCACAACTAACGTTAGGCAAGTTGTGGCAGCCACAAATTTATGGTGGACAAATTGCTAGCCATAAAGTGTGGCAAAGTTGACAAGAAAATTAAGTTTATGACATGTATGACATAATATTAAAAAGGTGTGGCAAACTATAACTGTGATAGTGAACTAAACACATGCCTAATAAACTGTGGCAACCAAAAATGTAATGGTAAAGTGTGGCCATAAATCAAACACCTCCTAAACTTGCTCTAGGTGAGTAACTCACGAGCTAGCTCGAGCTTACTCGGTGAGTAGACAAGAAAAAAATAAACTTAACTTGACTCATTAACTGTCGGACTCGATCGAGTCGAGTCGAGTCGAGCTGAGTTTTATACTCCCTAAGTAGTAGCGTAGAATTCGGTTGGGAAGTGAACCGTGCACCACGCCATGCGTACCCATTCGCCGCCGAACACTTTCCGACTTCGTTGGAGAGGTTTCCCAACCTCCAAAATCCAAATATTTTTCTCCTCCAGCGATTTTGAGCCGTCGTTTCGTCGACCCACACCTCCATCGCAGCCTCGCAGCGTCAATGGCCCCACCTGCCGTTCCCCTCCGTCGCGCGAGGCTGTACCACCACTTGTGTTTGTTTACTCATCGCGGTGGTCTCGCGCGGTTGTTCGCCACCAACCTCAAACCAACCAAGCAACCAACCCACCACCACACTCCGGTCCACGCCCTCCGCCGCCGCCGCCCAAAACCCTTCTCCCCTCCCGGCGGCCATGGCGTTCCCGTCGCCGAACTCCCTCTCCGCGGCGTCCCACCCTACGTCCTCCTCCTCCTCCTCCTTCTTCCACCTCCACCTGCAGCTGCAGCAACCCGTCCCCCACCTCTCCTTCCCGCGCTCCCTCCCGCCGCTCAACCTCCCCTTCCTCCGCCTCGCCCGCCCCCTCCTCCCTCCCGCCCCGCTAGCCTCCTCCGGAAGCGGCGGCATCGGCGGCGGTGGCGGCGGTGGCGATGACGACGAGGGTCGCGACAACGCGGGCGGAGGAGACGGCGGCGGCGACGACGACGCGTCGGTCAACAGGAGGGAGGCGCTGTTCGTTCTGGCGCAGCTGGGGCGGAAGCTCGAGAGCCTCCCGGCCGACCTCGCCGCGGCCATCGAGGGCGGCCGCGTCCCCGGGGAGATCGTGCAGCGGTTCGCCGACCTCGAGAAGTCGGGACTCTTCCGCTGGCTGCTCCAGTTCGGCGGCTTCAAGGAGCGCCTCCTCGCCGACGACCTCTTCCTCGCCAAGGTCGCCATGGAGTGCGGCGTCGGAATCTTCACCAAGGTCCGTGAGGAATTATTCCAACATTACCATTTTTTAGTTTTTTTTTAGTTTTTGGTTGTGTTATTATGTGGCTCGTACTTCAGATCATACAGATGTGGTGGTTTGGTTTGGTTTGGTTCGCTGTGGATTTGACTACCTTTACTGTCAAATCTTCTGTGGTCTAGCTAGCTGTCTTAGAGATGAGATTCCGACTGATTCCCTGGCTTAGATTGTTTTAGTAGTCGGGGTTTGGTTTGATGGCGATGCGTGTCTAACTCTTGCATTGCTCCGTCGCTTCCGAGATGGTAAGGTTGTTTGCTCACAACTGGCTGTGTTTGGCTGGAAGCTTCTGCGATGAATGGACCTGGAATATTTATGCTTGGTTTAGATGCCTGATCAGAAGGATTTATTCAACAAACAAAGCAGATGCTGGATTACCATATAAAAAAATGATGAATATAACCTTTCAGAAAAGATATTTTAAAAAAGGTTTATTAGATTAGAGTGGAATAAAAGAGCATTTCTGTTGCTGGAAATAAAAGTATTTATGCAAATGACTAGAGTGGCATTCTTCTGCTTTACATGGACCACTGGCCAATATGGAATGGCCACCTTCTGTTGGCTATATGTGGTCCTATCCTTCAGACAATCCACTAGCAAGCGCATGGAGAACTTGAGTTACTTCGAGATATGAAGAAACTTGCCCATCTGCTGGCAGAAGAGAAAGTACATGCCATGCAGTGGTTATATCACTTGAATTGAATACATTGTTTTTAGAGACAGTGTGATATTTTCACTTGGACTTTACAGTACCGCACCTTTCTACCCCCCTACTTTCTTTGTCTGAAATTGTTTCTCTTGGAGTTCTTCCTTTTACCATGAATACATTTTATGGCTCTGTGATTCAGTTCACAATGCTTGTACAGATTTCTTACTGCTGATTTGGTATATCCTCTCTAATTCTTGTAGACTGCAGCAGAGTATGAGCGAAGGAGGGAAAACTTTGTCAAAGAGCTTGACTTTGTGATTGCAGATGTGGTATGCTTCTATTATCATTTTGGATATTGCCATTCTTTTTCTTCTGCAATTCTAGAAGCTAGTTTATTCTGTCGAGTTGCTTGCCGCTGTGCCTTCAGAACTAGAGGGTTCACTGTCCAAGGGTGCAGCAAGATGGTTTCAGATTGTGGAAAAAATCGTAAACATGTAATTTTTTGGGGAGATAATTAAGCACCCTCTTGCCTCCCTGTTTCATCTGCACTTACAAGGTCAAATTAACATTTCAAATGCAACCAATATATGATTCATTGTTGCTTAATTTATAAAAGCATGGACAACAGTTGTCTGAAAGAAAGAAAATATCTTTTCTTTTATGGCATCATGTCTAGTGGTAACTCTTGGTGCAAATATGTTTATACTTGGAAGGAAACCCGTAAAAGTTGCCTGCAAAGTATTCAACAAGATCAATCATATAAAATTTTAAACTGGTATTAGTGAACTTGGATATTTGCAAGAAAAGAAAGGTAAAAGTAGCTGCAAAGTCTTTGGCTAGGTCCAATGGTCAATCATGTAAAATTTCAATCTCAACTGTACATTATATGCATGCTGAGAAACAGGGAAAATGTTTTTTCCCCTCTTTGGATAATGGCCTATTTTCATTTCATATTTTTTTCCTTTTGTTTATCTCAAAGCATAATTAAGTATGAACATGACATTTTGCAGATGATTCTAAGTGATACCTCCACCTTTTTTTCCTTTGAATTTTGCAAGTAGATTGCCCAAACTAATTGAGTTAGAATGTTAGTACTGAGTCAAGGTCTAGCACTGGATATGTATCTTACAATCAAATGTTACAACTTAGCTAACTGTTGTGGCTGGATATGTTTCTGTTTAGTTAAACATATTGTTCTGTTCTCAACCTTCACACTACATGATCATTTATGTTGCATACAGAGAAGGTGTTATAAGTTTCTTAAATGTAGGAAAACGTTCATGCCTACTTTGTACCAGTTGTGCCACGAACTACTACAACAATGTTAGAAAGTCTTGTCACATTTAATTTCCGAAATAGTACTAATCAACAACAAATAATTCCATTTCTTACTACCACCAATTGATTTTTTCCACTTCAATTGTAGATGTTCTCCAAAATATGCGCATGGTAAATTATATAAATGGTGACTCTTAGTTTCTTACTACTTTTTTCTTATTCACCCCTTGTGATTATATAAACTATGCCAATGCTATCCAAGTCATGTCAAGCTGAATTGTTATTACTTGCAATTAGTCACTAGAGTTCTAATCTGTAGTTTTAATACTTTCCAGGTCATGGCAATAGTTGCAGACTTTATGTTGGTTTGGCTTCCTGCTCCAACAGTGTCTCTGCAGCCACCACTAGCAGTAAATGCAGGATCTATTGCTAAATTCTTCCACAATTGCCCAGATAATGCCTTCCAGGTGACATAACAATAACCTCCCATTGATCTGGGCATGTTTTAATCTTATTTCCTCCTTTTCCTTTTGGCATAGATGTAAATTTTCCTTTTCAGAAGGAAAAATGTTTATCCTTTATTTAAAACTTGAAAATGAACTTAGTAACTTCTCCTGCAGGTTGCTTTGGCTGGAACATCATACTCCCTTTTGCAGCGCGTAGGAGCTATTATGGTATCTTTCTGGGCCATATTGTGGCCCTCACAGTTGAAATTGCATTATTTTAGCAGGTTGTTCCTATTATCTAACAATTTTGCTTCTTTCAGAGGAATGGTGCAAAACTTTTTGCAGTGGGAACTAGTGCATCCCTGGTAAGTTTGTCATAGTTGTGATTTCAGACAAAAAAACGACAGTCTATTTTCCTTATTATTAATTGGCATTAGTAGAACAAATTGCTTAGATTCTCGACTTGTTTGTGATGTGTGAGAAGTAATGTTTCATTGATAAAATAATACAATAAAGTAATATATAGGAGACTGTAGGATCTGCTTGGTCCTTTTCATGCATATTCAAAGTGCCGCCTAGTTGTTTATTCGAAAACCTTAAGGCCTGGAATGTACGACTCAATTAGTTTGTTGATGCTGTTAAGTTGGCTGTACAAATGTAATGACTCCAGGGCATTGGAATATCACTGTTCTTTTTGTTAATGTTAAAAGAAAGGAAAGAGCAATTATGCCTTCCAGAATGCCATATATATTTTTTTAAAGGTAGATGGCACTTCAGACATTAAAATGTATGATTTATTGATGATACATTGTACTACTTTGTCTTAACACAACTTTTGGGTCATTTGTCACTTTTATTCATCCGCTTTCCAAGACTACTAGGAAAGCTTACACTGTGTATCCAATTTAATTTTCAGATTGGAACTGGTGTGACCAATGCACTGATAAAAGCACGAAAGGCTGTTAGTAAGGATTTTGAAGGGGAAAGCGAGGATATTCCAATTGTATCAACTAGTGTTGCCTATGGTGTATACATGGCCGTTTCCAGTAACCTCAGGTAACACATATATTTGTTTATACATTAATTCCCACGAATATAAATATCTGTTCATTTTACCTGATGAAAAGGGTAGCTCAAATGTTAGCTGCTCACTTCTTGACTGTTGGACATGTCTATCATTTTTTTTGTTGGATACTATTCTAAAATCTTTATGAAATCACATGATCTCTCCTATTTGTAAATCTAAATTAGAACTACTAGTTGTGCTCTATTGTATTTGTATATCACCGAAGAATCCCAGTCGTAGCTTCCTTGTCATTGTGAAGTACCAAATTCTAACATGAGAAACATGCCGACTCTTATAACATTTTCCACAACAATCATCTACATTGCCTAACATACATTTTCTGAGAGTAAATTTCACAAAACTAGAGGTATTTTAACCAAACTATTAAAAAACTATAGATCTAAGGTGTTGTATCACAGAGCTATAGTTTAGCACCAAAGCTATCACAAATTACAGATTTAAGCCAAGTATCATAAAACTATAGATTTAGTACTACAGCTAGCACAAAACTATAGATTATAGAGTTTAAATCGCTAGTAGTATTATTCTATTGGAGCCATAGACGTTATAGTTTTGTGATTTAATTGGTGCTAAACTTGTAGTTTTGCGATAATTTTGTTGCTAAATCTGTAGTTTTGTGATAACTTTAGTGCTAAATCTTTAGTTTTGTGAAAACAATGCCTTAAATATGTAGTTTTGTGATAGTTTGATTAAAGTACCTATAGTTTTTATAATTTACTCTAAATCTTTTTTGTACTCACCATGCTTTTCTTTAACTCCTTTTTCAACAGGTACCAAATCCTGGCTGGAGTGATTGAACAGAGGATGCTCGAGCCATTACTACACCACCACAAACTAGTGTTGAGTGCACTGTGCTTTGCTGTTCGAACAGGGAACACATTCTTGGGTTCTCTACTGTAAGTAATCTGCATCCCTCTGGAGTCAAGTGGTTAAACTCTGTTCCTTTCTGATCAGGTCACTTACCGGGTAAACTTTTTACCTTTTCAGGTGGGTTGACTATGCCAAGTGGATAGGCATACAATAGGTTCGAACTTTGAATATAGATCTGAAATTGCGAGTCATTAGCAAATACCATGCAGACTCTGAACACTTACGACTCCCGTTTGGCGCAAGAAAATCTAGGACAGATTTCGGTTTTTATGGAACAGAAGCCCGAAGGAAAAGGGTAATTTGTCGAATTCCCATGAACAAGTGATTGGATTGTTAGTGGTGGTTTGTGCGTTCTGTTTTGTTGCATTGGATTCCTTTGAAGCAATAATTTTGCCGTCATTTATTTGATGCGCACGTTCTTGTGCTTGGGACCATTGCATTCTTTGTTTCGTAACGCACAAGAAGAGGCCTCTCGTGTTAAAAAGACCTTCAGAATGATCCTGCAGGCATGAGGTCAATTTTATAAGCAGCTGGCAAAATTTGAATTAATTATAGAACTGTTGATTTTGAGTTTTTTTTCACCATAGTTTATTTCGAGCATTGGTTTTAAATCATCAAGCACACGTGTATAAAAGTTTATATATGAAATTATTTTTTGCTTGCTAATAAGCCAATTACATCAGCTAGCCAGCTAGGCAACTAGACCAAACGATGGGAGGTGCATACAAAATTGGGCCGTTTGCCGGTCAGGCCTGAGCCTGCATCGTCTGGCTCGACGCAAACTCTGCCATCTTGGAACGCAAGCCATGCATTGCATCCCGTTAGCATCTAAAACCCGAGCAGATCATCTCGACCGGCACACCATTATATATATGTTCATCGTATCAGATCGAAATTCGGAAGAGATCTAGAGAGATAATATAATATATCCGCTGGTGATCGATCGATTTCAATTCATCACTAGAAATCTAGAAGTAGTAGAATCGTATATCGCGATATATAATGTCGCGCCGGCTGCTGGGGTGGCTGATCCCGCTGTCCGTCGGGTGGTACGGCGGGTGGAAGACGGCGCGGCACCTGTCGGAGGTGGAGAAGCTGGCGGAGGCGGCGGCGCCGAAGCCGATGGCGAGGCTGCTCAGGGAGTACGTCTTCAACGGCGGCGCCGAGGCGCGGCGGGCGAAGCAGCTGGACAACGACGTGCGGGAGGTCTCGCGGCTCGTGGCCGAGGTGCGGGAGCTCGCCGTGGACATCAAGAGACAGCGCCCGGCCGCGCAGCCGCCGCCGCCGCCGAAGCAGGGCTCGCCGTCGTCGCCGCCGTCGTCTTGAATCGATCTCTTTAATTTGCGAATAAAGTTTGATATCATTTTCTGTTTTTCTTTTCCCTTTCTAATAGTATAATTCTTCTTGCAGCTGTGCCTGCTATACTAGACGAAATCATCGCCATTCGCCAGCAAAACGTATGTTTGGCCACGCGCTGATATTAATAAACATGCATTATGTTAGACGAGTATATATTTTATCAAAATTACTGTTTTGCTACTAGTTTTACTAGGCATTTTCAGCCTCAATGATTTTATTAGAAAACTGAAACTTAATTGTCATGATAGATTGGATCGTCCGTTGGAAAAAAATAAAAATATAAGTATAGGTAGATTTAATTTATCTTATATTAAAGATGTAGATTAATTAGCATAATCATCTTACACAATTTAGACATATATATAAACTGGAAAGCTACACATGAGAAAATATTAATATTAGGAAATATGATTGAAATGTGCCGTGCATTACCCAACAGGATGACGACGCGTAGCTTTTGAGCGTAGTAGAAAACGAGTAGTTGTGGACGAATAGCGAGCAGTCACGTGGGACACTTCACAAAAACCTTATTCGCCCTCTCCCTAGAGATATGCTCTTCATCCTCCCGCTTTCCCGGTGCAAGAGACTTCACGATGGCGACAACGGTTTTGTAATCATGTTCTTTCCCCTCTCCACGGTGCAAGAGTTCACAAGGATGACGGTTCCAGAAATCTACGCGGTGCACACCAATAGACGCTACCTTGCTCTCCCTCTTCCGGTGCAAGACTTCACGAGGGTGATGGTTTTGGAGACCGCTCTCCAATCGCCGGTGCCCACTGGTGGACGGGATGGAGTAGACTACTAGACTACAAGTAATACGCACCTGTTTCCTAATGTGTAACCGAATTAGATAAGTTGCGCACAATCTATATATATGGACTCCACGCCACTAAGGAAGCTGCATCTACGAGCTTGAGACAACACCATTTTATCCACCAAAAAAATTAATAAAAAATACTCTTCTGTAGGGATTTTTTTTTACTATTTCTGTCAGTCCACCGAACAGAAAAACTATTTCATGGTAAATCATATTTGTCCTGACGATTTCGCGCCTACAGCCTTGCTCGTAAATCCGTAGTTATCCAAATGACCAATTCACTAATTCAATTGTAATTTTAGTTCATGTAGGAATACATATGTGTCATGACATCCAATTTTTATCTTTTATGTAGGAATACATATGTGTTTTTTTTCGAACGGCCAGGCCGTTGCCGATGTTTTATATAAAGAAGAAGGTGTCCCATTTTAAGAAGAAAAGGGAACCAAAACCGTACAATACACAGTTAATTAGGGAAAACTGGGCAAAACTACAACTACAACACACTTAGCTAACCTAAGCTACTAAGACCAAAAAAAAGGACAAAGATGGAGCCCAAAGCAGCCATCTACAAAAAGCTTGTTGTAAGCGATACAAAGGCTTGGACTTCGCGAGGCAAGTGTTATCGTTGAGCTTGCCGCCTAGCGACACAGCAGCTCCAACTCCACGGCTATCACATCATCGTTGCCAAAGGCATCGTAGAAACGAGACACCAGCACCCCTCGAAAACTGCAATGTGTTATCGTTGCCAAGCTTCATCGCACCCAACGAAGCAGCTCTGACTTCACCTAGTAGAAAACGAAGAAAGCTGGACGCTCGCCACATCCAAGAACGAAACTCAGGAGGCGAAGGCCTCGCCGAACAGCTAGGCTTATAGAGCTTCGACGCGGGAGTCCACTAATGACCATCATTGCACGGGCAGGGTTCTTGGTAGTGAGGGAGAAAAGGTGCCATAACGACGCCTATGGGTGCCACCATTGTCAAGCCAACCAAAGACTAGCCAAGGATTTCACCAGCGATTTTCATCCAAAACCACACAACGTATGTTGCCGGAGAACCACATTATCCCTCTAGCCGCCAAGCCTAGCCCACCACACACAGCTCAGGCAGGCTCGCCCCGCTGCGTTGCCGTCGTCGCGTGGGAGGGCAGTCGTCCCACAAGTCGCCGTGTGGGACGGCATCGTGCCCCCCTCTGTGCGTCTTTGCCTCCGCGTTCCCCTTGGCATCGCGCCACCTGCACGCTACCAACCTCCTCATGCGCTGCCTGCCGTGGCCTCGCACACCGGGGCTTTTAACTATTTGCCACTCTTACGGATGTTGCTTAACGATTTGCCACTAGGCCCACATGTCATAGACACATGAGGGTCCACATGTCATTGACAGGGTGTGGCAAATCGTTAATTGCCATGTCACAGGAGTGGCAAATAGTTAAATTTCCCTCGCACACCGCCGGCCTCCTTTTCCACTCCCCGCGTCGGCCACCCGCAGAGGTCGCCGCCCGCAGACGTCGCTGTCGTCCACCTCGCACGTCGCCACATCCACCGCCTCTTCCATGCTCCTCGTTGGGCGCCGCGCCTCCTCCCAGGCCACCGTGCCCGAGAGAGGAGGTCGAGCTTCGGCGAGGTGGAGGGGAGGACGGGGAGAAGTTGGCGGCGGCACGTTCGCCTGGTCGCCGCCACAACACCGGCGACTGCCTCCCCACGCGCCGCCAGCCTTCCCGTCGTGCCGTCGACCTTCTCCCGCGCGCGGACGGCCTCCTCCTTGTGCGCCATCACCGGCGACCGCCTCGCCGGGCGCCGGTGGCCTTCCTATCGCGCCATCGACCTCCGCCCGCGCGCCGCCGGCCTCCTTCCTACGCACTGTCGGCTACACACCAATGACCATCGTGCCACCTCCGCCTGGATCCACCGGCTGGGACGCCAGATCTGGCCATGTGGGGGCCAGATCTGTCCCCACCGACATCGGAGCTGGCCACTGACGACCACCACTTGGAGTCCTCCCTCCGTCTTGGCAGCTCCTCCAGCCACCGCGCTCGTGAGAGGAGGCAAGGAGCTTTGCCTGGTGGCCGCTCGGGCGCCGACGAGGCGGTGGGGAGGAGGAGAAGTGGTTGGCGATGGCGCTTGCCTGGTCGCCGCCCTTGCCGCCCCGGGGCTGAGCGGCATGAGCAGGACAAGGACTTTTTTCTTTTTCGCTGTGTTTTTTAATCTATGCGTTTCAAAGGAGTCCACAATATGATTATAAACAACCTCTGACTAAGCTAATAAATCGTGACTAGCAACTAAGCCAATGTTTGCAATGAATTAAACGATCCATCATCGATTAGTACCCAACATCCCGAATACCGTAAGATCCAAAATATTATATGGCTTCTAGATATAAGGATTATAGCACCAAATGTTAGTTAACCATAAGTCGTATTGCTTTTAAATAAAAGCTCAAAATCCGAAAATAAATTAATGGATCCCTTGCATCCCGATAAAGTTTTGGAGTCCCTTTGAAATAGAAAGTTAGAGGAATAGGAAAAGGGTTAATTAAATTGGTGCCATTGCAAAACACATGATTTTGATAAAAATGTAAGTGTAAAATAAATAATTATAAAACACATTAATGAACGTTTGATTAGGCTATAAAATAAACATCATAAGAATTTGAGAAGACATAAAAACTCAGGGAAACTTTCTAGTAAGATTCTATCTAATCCGTGTTAAATTTTCTCCAAATCTTGCATAGAATGAATCATTTCATAGGATTCTATAGTGTGTTCAGATTGAAAGAACTAAAAAGGAAAAAAAAATTATAGGAATGAACTCCAAAGTTCCTATGATTTTTCTTCAAACCAAAGGGAACCTGGCTGCGTTAGTTAGTAGTGAATTGATAAAAAAAATATCTTGTTTTCCACGCTTCACATTTTCCGAACTGATAAACAATATATTTTTAAAAACTTCCAAATAAAAGTTGATTGAAAAAACATATTAATCTATTTTTCGAGTTTAAAATAATCAAATACTGATCAATTAATCATACGCTAATGACTTATCTCATTTTGTGTATCTTCTCAATCAACTATTTTTATCTTCTCTCAAATTACACATCCTTAGTAGTGAGAGAAAAATACCAAAGTATCTTTTATTAATATAAAAGTAGTATTGTTGTTGTCAGGGTTACGGGTCAGGTATACCCTCTACCCCACGATATACGTCACATATCGACAAGGCATATTCATGTGTACACGGATAAATCCCTTAGCACCTAAGAAAACTCTTCGTAAAGACAACAGACAAGGAGAGACCTTCTCGCGGGCCACCGGCCGCCGGATCCATCCTCCGCCTCGACCACGACGCGTCGGCACCACCGTACTCCCACCGACCACCGCCGCATCGGCGTCGACGGCGTGTGCCGCCTCCAGCTGGCCCCGCCTCGGTGCACCTCCTACTCGGCTCCTCCAAATTCGGTCATACCGAGACCGAGACTGGAAAAACCTGGACCGAAAAATCGGTCCTGATTTTTTTTTATGAAATTCGATCATGACTTTTAAAAACCAAAATGACCGAAAAACCGAAAATCGAGACTGAAAGTTTCGGTTAGACCGAACACTCAGCCCTATGTACCTCGAGACAACATGCCGTAGGCCTGCCTTCCCTGCAGGACGGTAGGGACAACGTCCTCTCATTCAATCACGATTTGGGCATGACACCCCGTACAGTACATGTACCTTGCCGAGTTAATTGCTGTGCATACGCGTGCAACGGTGCAAGTAGTACCACCAATTAAGGATATGGTACACTGTACAAATTAACAGTACAGATAGCGCTGTAGTTATGCTTAAAAAATGTGCGAATTTGAGAGAAGGGGTCTCGAAAGTATAGCATTTTCTAACGTACGCGCAAAACAGTTTTGGACGATTTTTTTTTATAAAAGATACTCTCTCCGTCCCAAAAAAAATGGCAAACACTGGGTTTCCGTGTCCAACTTTGACTGTCCGTCTTATATGAAATTTTTTTATACTTCATATTTTTATTGTTGTTAGATGATAAAACATGATTAATACTTTGTGCGTGACTTGTCTTTTTAATTTTTTTTCATAATTTTTTCAAATAAGACGGACGGTCAAACGTTGGGCACGGAAATCAGGGTTTGTATTTTTTTTTTTAGACGGAGGGAGTACTATAATTAACACAGTAGCATTCAATTAAACATGCCTAAAATACGTTGATATGTGGCCTTCTCTCATCCAAGTATAGAAGCATTAATACTGATTAAGTGATATATATATTTGGCCCACTAATCTGAAATGATGTGGACTGAAGGCGGCCGCGCGCTGATTGACACAGAAATATACATATACAGGTACATTCACTGTAGTACGAAAACACGACGATTGATACTCCTAATTATGTCCCATGATGAAACGAATCTGATCGATAACCTATATAGTACTTAGACGTTGTTTGTAAAAGAGAAATATGTTTTAAGCATATGTAGTATATCCAATAAAAATCTTATCCATCCTGGTTATATATTCAGATTTTGCTCCCTGCAAAAAAATTATATTTAGATTTGCTATATATTTTGTCTAGAGAAGGGGTGGGGTGGTCTCCGTGTCGCTCTCACCCCAAAGCGACAGGGGCAGTAACTAAAGGAACACCACCGCCACTCCTCCCCCCTCCTTGTTGCCGCCTGAGTAGCCCGCCAACAAAGCTGGCCGGTCGTGAGGACAACGGTGGTAGGGGGGAGGGGGGCTGACGACCCAAGGAGGTGGAGGCACCGCTACCCAAGTCAAGGCCCTCCTCGGCCGGAGCTAGCGAGGAACGGTGCCGTGTGCTGGTGCCTCTCTCAGATGAGTGGGACGGTAGCCAAGGCGAGGTGGTGCGAGAAGGCGTTGCAGCTCGGAGAAGGCGGCCTGCTCGATCATGGAGGCGGGGGTGAGGCGGCTGTTGAGGAGAGGCAATGGAGGTGCAGTGCAGCGCACCAAAGAAGACAGTGTGACGAGGGGATGTGGTCGTGGAGGCGGGGCGAGGTGGCCGTGGAGGCTAAGGTGGGCGTGCGGACGGTCGCATGTGAGGATGCGACAGCGGCTCCTCGGCTTGGGGAGAGGCAATGATGAACTCTCACACGCCCAAGCTTCCATGGTGCGGTGGCGCATGGAGGATGGCAGAGAGCCATCCAAGGCGGTGTGGAGTGATAGCTGGGGCTACGCAAGGGGGTTGGCCGGCAAAGGGGTGATGGTGCGTGAGCCTGCGTGCTGGAGGAGGTCGTCTATCTGGCGGGGCATTGGGATGGCGATGGTTGGGTGGGAGTTGGTGCTGCGGGTGAAAGCCTAGCTCGATGTTCTCGGGTCGACAATGACGAGTTGACGACACCTCTTGGCATCGTGCTCTCCCTTTGGGACGTTACTGAGTTGCCACCTCCTTTTCCCCATCAAGACTTTCCTAGTGAAAATCCAGTCCATGGTGGACAGGCGACGGTGGTGCCTTTTGGTGTCACAACCTCCATGGAGACGCCGTCTAGAAATCTTGTTCCCTCGTCTTTGCTGCCCTTTTATTATCTCTCGTCCTCACCCTCAACCCTTCCGTGAGGGAGGCTGGAAGTTTGTCCTGGAGGTTGGAGTTGGTTTGAGGCGGGGGCGTGTTCGATCCTTATGTAACGATAGCAGTGACCGGTCATGCACAACGATGGTCGGTTCGGTCTAGTGATTTTCGAGGGTGTGATGAAGCTTAATTATAGCATGTGGTGGGTGGCTTTTTTTTTCCTAATTATAGCCATTTACTTTTTCCCTGAACATATCAATATGAAATTTCACACTGTTTTGTGCTTTTTTTTAAAAAAAAAATATTCTTATCCATCAATTAATTATCAATGCGAATCCGTGAGGAATGAAATATTTTAGAAAAAAAATAGACAACCAAGTGCTAATAACTAATAAAAAATGCGCGGAACTTTTCGCTTGCATTCAATATTTGATGGGGTGCTGACATGAATCATGTCAAGCCGTGGAATGAGGGATCGTTAACCATGCATGGTTAACGGATAATCTAGCGAGCAAGTGATTCGGAAAAAAGGAACTCTGTAGCCTGCACACTGGGTAATAAATGATGGTCGTCGCACCAGTTGAACTAAGCAACGGTCGGTGCGAGCAGTATCTTTACGGTTTACCCCCTATTGTTACGTTGATGGCTTTTAGGCTCCTTTTAACATGTGGAGTTTACAACAATTTTATAAGAAATATTATTAGTCAAATTCAATCGCAGTTTATTTTATTGATATGCACACCCTTTAATTTAGTCGAAATTATGAATCCTAAATTAGGAAGTACGAGCGATAGTACTCTATCTACACTCGAGAAATAAAAAAGAATGTGTCCTAATACACATCATTGCCGATAAACTCTATTGAAACTGGGTTATCTGTCTCCGAAAGTCACTTTCTCGGTCCTCGCATAGGCCATTTGGTCAGTGATCTAATGTCTTGGTTGGAAGCGGTGAATACTTTTAAACATGTTTGACATGATTTTAACTTCTAAATCTAGCTCTAACATCGAAGTCTAGAGTAAAGTATGGAGCAATCCAAACTCTATTTTCCCCTATAATTTATTTTTCATATCACTCCAGCCCACTTTATCTCCTCCAGATGTAGCTTAAACATTTGATTGGGCTACAATTTTAAGTTTAAGAGAGATGGAGTCAGAACCTTATCATACACTCCCTCCGTATAAAAAAACTTAACCTATCTCCTCCAAGGACAATGAATCTAGATAAATGATAGTACATATTTGTTGTCATAAGGGTCACATCTCCTCCAAGGTTAAGTTTTTTTAAATAGAGAGAGTAAGCGCTTAATTTATAGTTCAAGATTTCTTTTTACACGAATAATCGAGAGTATCTAGATAGTGAGAATTTGAACAAGTTATGTTATGTTTTTAGTTTTTAGCTAATATACTAGTTTATTTTTTAGATCTTACGATTACTACACAATCTATCTAATAAAAAAATAAAATTAAAATGTTTAAGAGAGCAGTAGCTTCTATTGTTACAAGCTCTTGGAATAGGACCTCAAGTCCTATTTCCCTAACCTAAAGAAAGAACCAAAGAAAGCAAATCTATAGCGTTGTGTGTGTAAACAAATAAATAAATAAAAAAAAGTTCCACCGAGACAAGAAAAACGCACCGTTGCCGTTCCGAGGAAACGACGGCGGGCAGGACAATCCCGCATCCGCCGTGTCCCTTACTCCCTTTCCGCCCCCGGCCCGGCCAATAGCCCGTGGGCCCACCCCCCTCCCCAATCCCATCGTATCCCCCCGCTTCCTCGGATTCCCCTGCCCCTGTCCCCCCATGTGCCGGCCCACTGGGTCCACCCCCATCCATCCACGCATCCACCCCCCCATCCGTCTCCATCCCTCCCAGTCTCCCACCTCACGCACTCGATGCGATCCCCCCCATTTGAAATCCCCCCTCTCCTCACCGCCACCGCCTCCCCCAAACGGTCACCCCCGCTTTGGCTCTCTCTTCTCGCCTCCACGCCACCGTCTCGATCGATCGAGTGGGAGAGGAGGGAGGGGGGTTTGCTGCTGCTGCGTGCGCGCGCCATGGCGTCCCCGGCCCCGCCGCGGGATGCAGCAGAAGCTGGGAGGCGGCGCGGCGCGACGGGGGAGGAGACGGGGCGGAGTGGGCCGGGGGATGCAGAAGATGGAGGCGGTGGCCGGCGGGGGGAGAGGGGGTGGGGGTGGGGATGGGGGCGGGGGCGGAGCAGGTGGCGCCGCCGCCGAGGAGGCCCGTGGCGGCGCGGAAGGAGAGGGTGTGCACGGCCAAGGAGCGTATCAGCCGCATGCCGCCCTGCGCCGCCGGGAAGCGCAGCTCCATCTACCGCGGCGTCACCCGGTACGGCTCCCTCCTCCGTGTCTCGAGTTGCGGAGAAGTTTTACTTTGATGTTTATTATGGGATATGCAATCGTTCTCTGCTTGGATTGATCTGTGGCGCTAAATCCGTTCGCCAGGTCTCCTTGTATGCTCAAAATGGTACCGTCGATTCGGGATCTAGATTTTTCTTTTTGTTTACTTGGTTATATACGGATTAGTTGTATTCATCGGATTATCTGTTGCGTCTCTAAGGAGCTTCGCTTGATCTAAATAAATAAAAGCTAATGAATGATTTTCACTTGACCAGTACATCCAACATCATGCTTGATTTAAGTTGTGTCAAACTGGGTTGACAGGGTTTAGCTCTAATCTGGGTAAGAAGCAAGTTTTGGACCCTTTTCGGTCCAGACAAGTGTGGGGCTCAACTAAAAGATGAATTTTCAACCTATATGTGTATTTACATACTTAAATCTTTTATTTGGTGTTTAATCTGATCCAAAAGTAGTATTTGTTCTATATTGTTATTCAACTGTTCTTGTACCACCATATGCTACTTCTTTCTTAATTTTGTTGTAATTTGTAAGCAAGATTTTAACTTTCAGCTGTTATTATGTATGAATTTGATTTGACACTTGTTTTGTATCATCTATAGGCATAGGTGGACAGGCCGATATGAAGCTCACCTCTGGGATAAAAGCACATGGAATCAGAATCAGAACAAAAAAGGGAAACAAGGTCTGTATACCCAATGCAAATTAGCAGCTATATTTTACATTTTTTGAAAAGTTGACCAAGGGACGTTGGAAGCTAGGTGAATTTTAATTGTATTTCATAGATAATCCGTGCACATCATTTGCTTTTATATCTAGCTATAATTAATCTGATTTAATGGAATTATCTCTTTTGCATGGGAAATTATCACCCAAAATGGCCCTGCAAGTGCAGTATATTTAGGTAAGAAATATTTGGTGTTAACTGTAAAATGTGCAATTGTATAAACTTCTTTATCCACATCAATTCAATGCGCAAATACACAGGTGCATATGATGATGAAGAGGCTGCAGCAAGAGCTTATGACCTTGCTGCATTGAAATACTGGGGAGCTGGGACACAAATAAACTTTCCTGTGAGTCATCTATACTTGCTAATTATAATTGGTTTCTTAGCTTCCATTTAGTTCTTCTACAATTATTAACCACACACTGCCTTTTCTTCAAGACCTTCATTTAGTTAAATTTAATCATTTATATTTTGCATCACCTGAGCTCAATTTCGAAGACTGATTCTCTTAGGATGCAAATTGAAAACCAAAAGATATCTTAGAGTGTTGTACCAAACTTTGGATCATACCTAGTCCAAACATATCCTATGCAACTGTTGTGTGATGTTTGAAAAATCTTAGTACTCTTGACTATTATATTATGTTCTTTTGTATGCAAAGGTTAGGGATTTATTCAGTTTACACTTGACGATTCGGAGATGGATGTTTGTGTCCTTGACAAAAAAAAAATCTCTTGTTTTCAGAAAATTCATCTCTGAGCATATAAACGTCATTGAAAAATCATTGTCTCGGAAGAATATTGGCAAAACAAACATATGCATACATGCCATCTCTTCAGTTTGGTATCTATATGCCTATACATCTCGATGGAAAATAATTGCGATGTTGCTTATGAATTATTGTACTATGTTTTTTCCATTCTATATTTTGCACTAGTTAATTTGATTTGTGGTAATCTTTTTCAGGCTTATGTTCATTATGTATTTGCTTATTTAGGTCTCTGATTATGCAAGAGATCTTGAGGAAATGCAGATGATCTCCAAGGAGGATTATCTTGTGTCTCTTCGGAGGTATATTTGTGAATTTATAATACGTGCATATTACTTTGTTTCTTAAGTACTAACTGTAAGACACATGCACTGCAGAAAGAGCAGTGCCTTTTCCAGGGGTTTACCAAAATATCGCGGCCTTCCTAGGTACTTATTAGCAATGAGAAATATATTTGGAAGTTAACTCTATGTTCAGTTATTATATTTGCATGCATGTTTGTGATGCTAATTCAGTAACAAGTCTCATGTCCAATTTTCTTTTCTATTGTGCACAAACTATCATTGTCCATGTTTTGCTTATTACGGTAACATTTTCCATCTTGCTACAAATAT
The DNA here is from genome assembly GCA_009805545.1 of Oryza longistaminata. NCBI lineage: Eukaryota > Viridiplantae > Streptophyta > Magnoliopsida > Poales > Poaceae > Oryza > Oryza longistaminata. Next base: position 21,488,806 of record CM020182.1, on the reverse strand, counting down.
TTATGGCAAACCAAGTAGTAGTATGTAAAGATGATGCCCTGTGGTATATTACATTAGAAATTATTTTCAGCAACTTCATGTATTTCTGCTATGAATTAAATTAGTAAGCTCAGCAGATTTTTGGAGGTAGATAGCTTAGATACTAAACTAGCTCTTATTCGTGTGTCATTGGTCTTCATTTAGAGAATTTTAAAATAAAGTGTCATTTAGCAAAGATACAAACCTTCAAGTTTTGCTGAACATTAATTCTTTCCGATAATCACTCGATTGCACAGCCATAGTCCCTCAACTGTACTCGTGATGCTGAATGTGCGTCATCGAAATTCTGTGTTTCCTCACTGATTACTGTTGTCAATGGAAATTTGGCATTCCGTGCCTTCGTTCTTTGTATGGTTACGGCTATCCTCCTTTCTGTGGGATCTCAACCAACCAAAACATAATATTCTCAACAGAATATCCTTTCAGAGGAGAGTGATTACTTGTAGCTGAGATTTTGAAGAGATCGACATACTTGAAATTTCCTTCTAGGATAGGATCCCGACTTAATAGTGTCCTGAGGACCACTAGAAATTAGTTTAGGAAAGTTTATTATTTGGACATATAAAGTAAAACTATACATAATTCTGTTTTACTTAATTATTCACCAGATGTCAGTCTTCGACTAATCATTACAGTGCACTACACTGCTGGACACGTACAGTCACATTGATATAAATTTTATAACTGCAAATGTTGTGACATTATCATGCAGGCAGCTCCATAATTCCAGATGGGATGCTTCTTTGGGACACTTGCTTGGCAATGACTACATGAGCCTAGGTTGTGGTGTCTCCATAAAAACTTCTACACTACTGTTTCTGGTTAACAAACTACAGAGGAGAAAGACAAATTCTATGTGGTTTTGTAACCAGTCTTTCTATTTAAATTACAGGGAAGGACATCACGCTTGATGGGAAATTTGCAGGAACCTTTGGCTTAGAGAGGAAAATTGATCTGACAAATTACATAAGGTGGTGGCTCCCAAAAAAGACACGGCAGTCAGATACATCTAAAATGGAAGAGGTTACTGATGAAATCCGTGCTATTGAAAGTTCAATGCAACGGACTGAGCCTTATAAGTTTCCTTCTCTTGGCCTCCATTCTAACTCAAAGCCCTCTTCCATGGTCCTATCAGCATGTGATATCTTATCTCAGTCTGATGCCTTCAAAAGCTTCTCAGAAAAATCTACAAAACTATCTGAAGAATGCACTTTTAGCAAAGAAATGGATGAAGGAAAGACAGTTACCCCAGTACCTGCAACTGGACATGACACAACTGCAGTTAACATGAACGTGAATGGGTTGCTTGTGCAAAGAGCTCCATACACATTGCCCTCTGTTACTGCACAAATGAAAAATACCTGGAACCCTGCTGATCCTTCTGCGGACCCTCTTTTCTGGACCAACTTCATCCTGCCAGCAAGTCAACCTGTCACGATGGCAACAATAGCAACAACAACGGTTTGTTCCTCTTTGGCGCTACTTGACAATTTGAATTAAATCTGTAACATATTTTCAAATTTTCTTCTTGTGCTTAATTTGATGCTGATATGTGACAGTTTGCAAAGAATGAGGTGAGTTCAAGTGATCCATTCCATGGTCAAGAGTGACCGTACGAGCTTACCAAAGTGCATGCAGGATTTGCTTTTTGGCTAGGTAAGTAGAGACTGTAGGCATAGTAAATTTTACATTCTTTCATATATTTTCTTTCTGTGTATCGCCTAAATTATCTGCTTCAAGAACTCAATGCATCACGAGATGTCCAGATTTGCATTCAAATAAGAACATACAAGCAATGGAAATATGTTTATGTCTTACTTACAAATATCTAAGGATTTATTTTCCCTTAATTGACAGGTGCCAGTCTTGAAAAGAAAAGAATATACCTGACAATATGACACTCCGTTGAAAGAACACAATGAAAATGAACTGAGACAGTTTAAATCTAATCAATTAAACCAAACAAAAATGCTGTTGTGAGATATTTATGTGTGCATAAATATTTTTATAAGGATGAAAATATGGGATTTTGTTGTGTAAGTGGTGCATCGAGTATTTGAGACATGATAAATCAACATTGTTTATGTGCGTGTGCCCACGCGTGGACAGTGCTTTCAGCTTTCCCTCCGTTCTTAAAATTTCAGTAACACTGACATGTGGGTGTCAAATTCTTAATTTACTATAGCTACCCAGGAAGATCCACTTTGCATATGCTTTGCACTCGCAGTCACAGTGATTTTACTGGCACATCCTTTTGTAAAATTGTTAGTTTTATTCCTTTTGAACGAACTAATTGTTAATTTTATGAAAAACAGCACGGTAGTTATAGGACATGTTTGCATTCCTCTTATATTGCATTCCTCTTTTCTGCTTAACTGAAACCTTTTGCATATTTCAGGTGGGTGATAACATCCTCTGCACGTCTATGGGTTTCCTTCTTCCTAGCTTTTGAGGTGACCCGTGAACAAATACCCTTTGTATCCATAGTTCATAAGACATGAATAGAAGGTAAGAGAAGTAGAACCATAGTTATGTAATATATACAGTGCCTAGTGGCCTAGTGCCCCGTTAATGATATTTAGTTATAGAGCTGTCTGTACATATCGCGGTTCTTATTTCAGCTAGTTGGTTGGTTCTATAGAATGAAGAGAACAGAAGAACACGAATTTTTCAAAGCTTAATTGTTTATTTTGAGAAAATATGTCCAATGCTTGTTGTTTGAGTTGTACAATTCGAATGATATTTTCTTTACGCTTTGGCTGTGTTCGTTTCTCTGACAAGAGTTGGATGAAATTTTGGATACTCGTGGCCGGTTTTCAAACTATCAAACGGTGTGTTTCGTCCGAAAACTTTCAATATAAAAGTTGCTTTAAAATATCATATTAATCCATTTCTCAAGTTGGTAATAATCAAAACTCAATTAATCACACGTTATTACCACTTCGATTTATCGGTATAGATTTTGGACTAGTGTAGTCGGATCACTGGATAATCCACCCATAGAGCGCGATTGTCAATCCACTCTCCGGGTGCTACTCATGCATAGCTCCACGCTAGCCTTTTGCTTCTCATATATGTGCCATTTCTTCGATCAATTTTGCTATATCTCACTCGAAAGATTTTTTCTTATCTCTTATTCGATTTTCTCACTTAAATTTACAGTGGATTTTCTTGTAAGTTACAGTGTAATTTTTGAATCTTCGCGTGTAAGTTTTGAAATTTGTATTGGATTTGGTTTTTTTCTTAAAGATATGATAATTTTCGCGCCTGCGGGAGCTCGGCGCGTCGGAGCCGGCGTGCGTCTACTACGGCGTCGTGACCAGTGCCCAGGCCGACCTCTCCCTCGGCCGCCTCTCCCTCTCCGGTGGCGCCGCCGCCCGCCACATCGCGGAGAGCTTCACCGACGACGAGCTGGACGGGGTGCTCGACGACGGCTACGACGGCGACGACGGACTGGAGGTGCCGGTGTTCGACAAGGAGGGGCGGCGCTACGACTTCAGGTGCGGATACAACGACGACGGGTTCACCGGCCAGTACCAGCTCGTCGGCGCCGGCGGCGACTACCAGCGGCTCATGGCGAACAATAACGTGGTGCGCGACGTCGCCGAGCTAACCAAGCACAAATGGGAGGACCATGAGGCTAGCGGCGCATTGTGCATGGTGATACTGTTCTTTGTTAGCCTCTGATAACGGCATGCGTGGTCGATCGTTGTACTGTTTAGTTCAGTAGTTATCCCCAAGTATTTTTCAGGCTATTTTTAATAGAATTAGAGTTAGTCCGTGCATTCGCGCGGACATGTATGGTATATTGTGCATGAGAAACGTAAAGGGCAAAAAGTATCATCCAGATGACACCTATTATATTTCTAAAGCACTACTTTCTTCTAAAAATTTTCTTCATCAGCATATCTAGATTTTCTTTTCAAACTATTTGTTAGCTTTATAAGACCAATACTTTATAGCCAGAAATAGCTACATTTTAGGATGGAGAGACTATATAATATTTAATTTATTCCTATAAAAGTTGCTTCATTTTTTTTGCACCTCATAACCTCATCCAACCCATACTATCTAACGGAGCTTTAGTTTATGTATAAAACATGTCTAACAAATTAATTGTAAATTAAAAAGTATAGTGTTTTCTTTTTTAATTAAATTTTTAAGGGCTCTCTTTTTTTAAAGCAAATCTTGAAAAACTATTGCTAAAAAGATGAGTTCTAAAGCTAGCCCACCTACTAATTGATTGGTATTGACGCAATTTATTTACATACTTTTATGTATTAAATAAATAAATACAGAGAAATACATATCATATACCTCACTTTCCTGTGATAGCCTAAAATGAATTTTTTTTTTGTTCATTTGAGTTATATTTACGAGGACGGATACTAGGTGCAGTTGATAAATTTATTTTTTACTATTGTTTTAAACCAGCTATTTTTTTATAAAAATAATCACGTGAGTTAAATTAAGCAACAACGGTGCGGTATCATCTGGAGAGCTCAGCTTGTTGTTATGGGGACCATGTACATTTTTTTTCAATCTCAACTATTATAAAAATTGAAAATATTTTTCCCGGTACTTTGGTACATCATTTATGTATGAGTCGGTTTTTAAGTCCGTTTGTTTTTGGAAATACAGATCCGTATTTAAGTCGGGTTTTAAATTCGTTCGCTATTGGAAATACAGAAGGAATCGTATAAGAAATCTCTATAAAAAAAACTTGCATGCTAACTTGGCATGATGTTATAGAAAAACATATATCCAAGCGAATTCTCATAGAGAATTTCATAGTGAACAATAATAAGATTAAAATAGCATTCACCCGTTGCAACGCACGGGCAATTTTTCCTAGTAATGAAAATATATTACATCCTCCACTTTTGCCATACGACACACAACCAACAAGTTTTTTTAACTGAATAATATTACCTCCGTCCCATAATATAAGGGATTTTGGTTATGCATTAATTGTATAGTCAAAAACCAAAATCTTTTATATTATAGGGCGGAGAGAGTAAGATAGTAGGTAACGGGGAAAATCCCTAACTTCCTAACCTAAGAAAGAAACCAACTGATGCGAGATTTATAAGAAACTAAAGCGAAGCTTCTTCCGCGCACCTGAGGGGAGGAGCTGGGAGGGGTTGTTCTGAGACATGGCGGCGGACGCCCTCTCCGGCGGAGATCGAGGTGGAAGCGGCGACGGGAAGGGCGCGCGCGGCGACGGCGGAGGCGAAGCAAAGAGTAGAGGGCCTAGCGGCGCTGCGGCGGCGGAGGCTTCTGCTTTGGGTGGAGGATTCCAACAGCGAACGCTGCGCCCTAGCCGACTCCACCCACGAGACGTATTCCCCCGCCGTCCGATCGAACAATCAACCGTCGATTAGATATCACACTTTTTTTTTTCTTTTGGTAGGTTTCAAGCACTAACGAAGCGCTACATCTTTTCGCTTATGTTTATGTTTATCAGTCAAGATTTGAATTTTCAATCTTAAATTTAGAGCTGATTTTGAGGTTTTTTCAATCAAAGTTTATTTTCTAGCCTTTACTTTTATATCGCTAATAACACGTATATAAAACTTTTATTCATAAATTACTTTTCGTTTGTAAATATGTCATTTCGCTTATTCCGTAAATAAGTAAAACAATGGCTCCGGAAAATAATAGGGGTAATTTCGTTTGTTCCTACTTTGATGTTCAATATTGATTTTGCCACAGTTTTTTAGGGTTTTCTTTTTTTCCCCTGTTTTTTTTTAAATGAAGCCAAGTTTTGCTTTAACGGTGTTAAGGGGAGGAGCTAAAAGTGTGCATGCGTAGACTTAGGTGGTGTTTGGATCCAAGGATTTAATTTTAGTCTCTGTATTTAGACACTAATTTAGAGTATTAAATATAGACTACTTACAAAACTAATTACATAAATGAAAGCTAATTTGCGAGACAAATTTTTTAAGCCTAATTAATCCATAACTAGAGAATGTTCACTGTAGCATCACATAGTCTAATTATAGATTAATTAGGCTCAATAGATTCGTTTCGTGAATTAGTCCAAGATTATGGATGGGTTTTATTAATAGTCTACGTTTAATATTTATAATTAATTTTCAAACATCCGATGTGATAGGGACTTAAAAGTTTTGTTTTAGTCCTATCTAAACAGGGCCTAAATCTTAGGCGAAAAAAAGACATCATGCCCTTACTTTGTGTTGTTGCACATCTCTGTTTTTGTTCATGAGTGTGTATTTGCACATGTTTCTGTACCTGCATCTAGCAACTTTCACAAACTTCTACAAATATGATAATTTTGATGGAATATAAATAAAATGTTTCAAAATTTGACATACTTTGACCACAAAACTGATAACAAGCAAAGTGAACAAGCCCTAAGTTAAAGGCAAAACAATGTATCCGAATTTCCTTGTTCATTTCAAGTAAGATGCAATTGTATTGCAACTGACCAGATCTGATACATAATCCAGCTCTTCTGTAATGGAAGAATTGGCCTGAAAACATAAAAGTTTCATGAATGTGGAGAAAGCATTATGTTGTAGCAGGGGGTGACCACCGTCCCTCCGTATTCGACTCAAAACACTTTATGAGAGAGATTAAGTTTGTTTTTATCATCCGAGTGGAAATGATCATTCGAACAGGGAAACGGTAAAATACTATTCGAATCGGAAAATACCGTTCGAATAAACTCTTGTCACTTAAGGATTATCATCTGTTTTGAATGTTTCCTTGGTCAGCAACAGGTCAGCTACAAGATAAGTCGGAAAGGGTGGTCGAACTGGAAAAGACTATTTGTCATGGAAAAGACTCATGGTGGCGGAAAAGACCCTTGGCTAGGGAGAAGACCCATGGTAGTGGAAAAGGCTCTTAGCCATGAAGAAGACGACTTGGACAATAAAGATGCCAAGAGAATATTCCCAGGGACCACTCAGCCACTCTATCCCGCTGGCACCAAAAGACTATAATGACCTCCATTATGTACCAAAATGCCTTTAGCACTAGCAGATACAACAAGGGCATGTTTGTAATTCACGTGGGCCCAACAAAGGGCACAATTGTAATCTAACATGTAAAGCTGTGAGCTATATAAAGCCGACAAAAGCCTGTAGCAAGCAGGATATCTTGGAATACAGAAAGTCTTGTCACTTTGTGAGTGTGTTCATTTGGTATTCGGGCTCATTTCTCAGGATAGGCGGGAAAAGGGGGTTTTCCCGCCTATCCCCGATCTTGTCCGTGACCTTGGGTCACGACAGTGGCGCCGTCCGTGGGGACATGTAATCTCCTTGGAGTGGGCTTGAATAGTAAATGAAACGTTCCCAAAGGCAAAAGTCAGTGCCAATTCGCTATACCGACACTTTTACAAGCGCAGCAGCGGCACTTGAAAGGGAGTGGGAAGAGATGACTGGACAATCAGCACAAACCAGAGTGGAGAAAGCAATACCAGGTGGAAAGACTGTTGGTCCAACAAGAGAAGAAACAAGAGAAAACCTGCCAAGTGAAGTAGAGCTCGCCGAGATGGTGCAAGCACAAGGGGCTGTTATGGTGAACAAAGAACAATATGAAGAACTGCAAAGGGAACTGCAAAGGCTTCAAGCTTTGCATGATCAAACCATGGGAGCAGGAGGATCTGGCAGAGAGGCAGAGACATTAAACACTGATGAAGGTCAACCGAATCAAGTCGGGAAAGAGATCCAAAGAAATGTTGGAAATATGGAAAAGGAGAATACCCAAGTAGGGAATGCACCGATTGACAAGCCAACGCAAGAAGTTCCTCAAAACCAACTTCCCACTCAAATCCCACAATCCGTCCAAAACCAACTTCCCACTCAAATCCCACCATCCGTCCAAAACCAACTTCCCACTCAGATCCCACAATCCGTCCAAAACCGACTTTCCACCCAAAATCCGCAATCCACCCAAACCTTGCAAACTACTCAAAATCTACCTTCCATTCAAACCCAACAGCTCACACAACCACAGTTCTACAACCAGACCCATTTTCCCCAAAACCAAACCTCCCAAACCCAAGCCAACATTCTACAAATGCAAATTCCACATATTCAAATCCCTCAAGTACAAACACGCCAAGCTAATATACCTTACATACAAGCTTCACATGATCAGACAATGCAAAACCCTAACCAACAGCATCAAGCTTTTCCTTCTTTTCACTCACAACAACCAGAAACAACACAAGAGCAATACTACATTCCACAAATGCCTAATCCAAATATAACCCAGTTTGCCACTCAATTCCCCAACCATATAGGCCAATTCGCATCAGCACAATCTTATTTTCAACCGGCGAGAGCAATCGATACCCAAAGCCCCCTGAGCCAAAAATCTGCAAATGGCACCTTGGCCATTACATTTTAAATTATCAAACATCACAAAGTACAAAGGTGATACAGATCCAAATGAGTACTTGAGGGTGTATGAGACGGCGGAAGAAGCGGCCGGAGGAGATGACACAACAAAAGCAAAGATACTTCCAACAATGCTAGAAGGAGTAGCATTGTCGTGGTATACCACCATTCCACCTATGACAATCTACTCGTGGGAGCACATGAGAGATACTTTTCGAGCAGGTTTCATTGGTGTATATGAAGAGCCAAAAGAAGCAGATGACCTATACGCCATGAAGTAGATGCCGGGAGAAACCTTGAGAAGTTTTATGATAAAATTTTCAAGAATAAGGTGTCAGATCAGGCAGGTAGATGATGAGATGCTCATAGCATCAGCAAAAAGAGCTTTGTTGCCTGGACCTCTCCGTTTTGACCTTGCAAGAAATAGGCCAAAGACAGCAAAGGACATGTTTGAAAGGATGGAAAGTTTTGCAAGAGAAGAAGAAGATGAGCTAAGAGTGCAAGCGGAAGAAGCTGCATTGTTGGGAAAGAAGCAGACGAAGAACAAGCAAGTTTCTTTAGGAGAAGAACAAAAAACTGAAAACACCGCAAAACCATGGAAAAAATTCAAGAACGATTACAAGCAAGATCAAAAAAAACAAGTAAACTTTATTGGAGAAGACTCAAATAATGGAGAAGGAAAAGGGAAGAGACAATGGGAAAACACTCGTGGAGGAAGAAACAATTGGGGGCAATCTGCAAGAGGCCGAGGACAATGGTGGAATTCTGGAAGAGGTAGAGGACGATGGTGGAATAATGACAAAAGCAGAGGAAAAGAATATCAGCCTGACCATAGCAAGTTTTGTAAAGCACATGGTCCAGGTGGTCATTCTACGGAAGAGTGCTATAGCAAGTTTTGCCAAATTCATGGTCCAGGAGGCAATTCCACTGAGGAATGTAGGCACATGGCCTACTTAGTGGAAAAGCATATCAGTCGATATGAAAACAAGTACGAAGGGGCCCAAGATCAGCGAGGGCAAAATGCTATAGAAGCACCACAAGTCATGAAAATAGAAGCAATCGAAGAAGCTCCAAAAAGGGTGATAAATGCCATAACAGGAGGCTCTTCTTTGGGAATTGAGTCAAAGAGACAAAGAAAAGCATATGTGAGACAAATAAATCATGTAGGGACAAGCTATCAGTCAAATCCACCAGTTCATTCGAAGACAGTAATTTCTTTTGGACCTGAAGATGCGAAAGGAATACTTTTCCCCCACCAAGACCCTTTGGTGATCTCAGTGGAAATAGCACAATGCGAAGTTCAAAGAGTTTTGGTTGATGGAGGAAGCTCAGCGGATGTGTTATTCTATGATGCTTTCAAAAAGATGCAAATACCCGAAGACAGATTGACAAGTGCAGGAGTGCCTCTGCAAGGTTTTGGTGGACAACAAGTGCATGCAATTGGGAAAATACCTTTGCAGGTAGTTTTTGGGAAAGGCAACAATGCAAGGAAAGAAGAAATAGTGTTTGATGTGGTAGACAAGCCGTATCAATATAATGCGATACTTGGAAGATCAGCAATTAACATTTTCGAAGCAATAATACATCATAATTATATATGCATGAAACTTCCTGGACCAAGAGGAGTGATAACAGTACGAGGTGGCCAGTTGGCTGCAAGAAAGTTTGAGCTTCAGGGAACGCCAAATGGGAAAGGAGTCCATGTCGTTGATCAAAAGCATGGAGAATACTCTAAGTTGCAGAAACCAGTTCCTGAAGGGAAAACTAGGAAAATACAGTTAGATGATAATGACCCTGGAAAATACATTTTATTAGGAGAAAACTTGGAAAAACATGTTGAGGAGGAAATCATGAAAGTAGTGAAAAGCAACATGGATGTTTTTGCTTGGTCACCAGAAGAACTGGAAGGAGTAGATAGAAGCCTGATCGAGCATAACTTGGCAATCAAGCAAGAGTACAAGCCAAAAAAGCAAAAGCTAAGAAGAATGTCAACAGACAGACAACAAGCAGCAAAGGTGGAGCTCGAGAAGTTGCTCAAAGCAAAAGTGATAAGAGAAGTGATGCATCCTGAATGGTTGGCTAATCCAGTATTGGTGAAAAAGGCAAATGGAAAGTGGAGAATGTGCATTGACTTTACAGATCTCAACAAAGCATGCCCAAAAGATGACTTCCCATTGCCAAGAATAGACCAGTTAGTAGATGCTACAGCTGGTTGCGAGTTGATGAGTTTCTTAGATGCATACTCGGGTTATCATCAAGTTTTTATGATGAAGGAAGATGAAGAGAAAACATCATTCATCACTCCGTTTGGAACTTACTGTTTCATTCGAATGCCGTTCGGTTTAAAGAATGCAGGAGCAACTTTTGCAAGGTTAATAGGCAAGGTATTGGCAAAGCAGTTAGGTCGCAATGTAGAAGCCTATGTGGATGACATTGTGGTGAAAAGCAAACAGGCATTCACACATGGCAAAGACCTGCAGGAAACATATTCAGTCAAGCTTAACCCGGAAAAGTGTGTTTTCGGGGTAAAAGCAGGAAAGTTGCTGGGTTTCTTAGTGTCCAAAAGAGGCATAGAAGCAAATCCTGACAAGATCGCAGCGATTCACCAAATGGAGCCGCCAAAAAACACAAGGGAAATGCAAAGGCTAACGGGAAGAATGGCTTCTTTGAGCAGATTTCTTTCTAAATCTGCAGAGAAAGGCTTGCCATTTTTCAAAACTCTAAGAGGGGCAAACTCATTTGAATGGACAGCCGAGTGTCAGAAAGCTTTTGATGATTTGAAGACATACCTACAAGATATGCCAACTTTAGCAAGTCCACAGAAGGGGCAACCTTTGCTAATGTATGTGGCGGCGACACCGGTGACAGTAAGCGCAGTCTTAGTACAAGAGAAAGAAAACAAGCAAATGCCAATTTACTTTGTATCAGAAGCTTTACAAGGGCCAAAGACAAGATACACAGAAGTGGAAAAGTTGATTTATGCAATTGTGATGGCTTCAAGAAAATTGAGACATTACTTCTTATCACATGACATAACAATACCATCAGCATACCCAATAGGAGAAGTATTGACAAACAAGGAGGTAGCAGGAAGGATTGCAAAGTGGGCAATGGAACTTTTACCGTTTGATTTGAATTATACCTCGAGAACAGCTATAAAGTCACAAGTTCTGGCAGATTTTTTGGCAGAATGGACTCCTAATGAGGTGGACCAAAAGGAAGAAGATGAAAAACATGGATAGTATACTCTGATGGAGCATGCAATGCCACTGGTGCAGGGGCAGCAGCGGTTGTGAAAACACCGATGAAGCAAACTCTCAAATATTCCGCGAAGCTAGTTTTCCCATCAACAAACAACACAGCAGAATATGAAGGAGTCCTATTAGCCATGAGAAAGGCAAGAGCACTAGGGGCTCGACAATTGATAATCAAAACTGATTCAAAGTTGGTGGCAGGACATTTTCCCAAAACATTTGAAGCGAAAGAAGAGACAATGGCAAAGTACTTGGAAGAAGCAAGGTTGAATGAAAAACACTTCCTTGGGATAACAGTAAAAGCTATAACAAGAGAAGAGAATGGGGAAGCTGATGAGCTTGCAAAAGCAGCTGCCACAGGCCAACCATTGGAGAATTCATTCTTTGATGTGTTAATTCAACCAAGTTATGAGAGAAGAGAAGTGGCAAATATACAAGGCGAGATAGATTGGAGAGAGCCAATTCTGAAGTATTTGGTTAGTGAACAACTTCCCGAAAAAGAAGAAGAAGCAAGAAGAATACAATTAATGTCAAGAAAATACAAGGTGATAGAAGGGCAGTTGTACAAAAGTGGAGTTACTGCCCCTTTGCTAAAGTGTGTAACAAGAGAAGAAGGGATGAAAATGGTGGTAGAAATACATGAAGGGTTGTGTGGAGCCCATCAAGCACCAAGATCAGTAGCATCAAAGGTAATAAGACAAGGGGTATATTGGCCCACGATCATCAAAGACACAGAGAAGTACATTAAGACATGTAAGGCATGCCAAAAATTCGGTGCAACGTCAAAAGCACCACCAAGAGAGTTGCAACCAATTCCCCCGGTCTGGCCATTTTACAGATGGGGAATAGATATAGTAGGTCCTTTACCAAGAGCAAAAGGGGATTTACGTTTTGTCATTGTGGCAATTTAGTATTTCTCAAGGTGGATTGAAGCAGAGGCAGTAGCACGAATCACATCTGCTTCAGTACAGAAATTCGTTTGGAAGAATATCATATGTCGATTTGGAATACCCAATGAGATAGTGTGTGATAATGGAAAACAGTTCGAGTCAGGGAAATTCAAGGATATGTGTAAAGGTCTTAACCTACAAATCAACTTTGCTTCTGTGGGTCACCCTCAAACAAATGGTGCCGTTGAAAGAGCAAATGGGAAAATAGTAGAAGCCATAAAGAAAAGGCTGGAAGGTTCTGCCAAAGGGAAGTGGCCAGAAGATCTGTTGTCAGTCCTTTGGGCTTTGAGAACGACAGTTGTTCGATCAACTGGAATGACTCCATTCAGGCTAGTATATGGAGATGAGGCAATGACACCAAGTGAGGTGGGAGCGAATTCACCTCGAGTTGTGTTTGATCAAAAAGATGAAGAAGGAAGGGAGCTCACTTTGGAAATGCTAGACGAGATAAGAGTGGAAGCATTAGAAAAAATGGCACGAAGCACAGAAGGAACCAAAAGCTATTACAACAAGAAAGTGAAAATCAGGCAAATAGAAGAAGGAGATTTGGTCCTCAAGAAAACACTCAATGAAGTGGCAGTTGGAAAGTTGGAATCGAAATGGGAAGGACCATTCATAGTGAAAAGGAAGACAGAAACAGGAGCGTACAGGCTGGCACACCTCGATGGAGAAGAGTTAAAGCACACTTGGAATGCTACTTCCTTGAAGAAATTCTATGTGTAAAAAAAAAAAAAGAGGGAAAACATATTGCTCGAAGTGTACAATACAGACCACATTGTAAGATTTCCTTTTCTCGATGTTAATACATATAAACAGGACGTAGGGTTATTATCCATAATGGAGGCCTGAACCTGTATAAAAAACTTGTCGTGTGTTTGTGAATGTGAGTGAAATCCTCCGCACGCTTCGGAGACGAAAATCGAACTCGATTTCAAATCGAGTAAAATCCTCCGCACGCTTCGGAGACGAAAATCGAACTCGATTTCAAATCGAGTAAAATCCTCCGCACGCTTCGGAGACGAAAATCGAACTCGATTTCAAATCGAGTAAAATCCTCCGCACGCTTCGGAGACGAAAATCGAACTCGATTTCAAATCGAGTAAAATCCTCCGCACGCTTCGGAGACGAAAATCGAACTCGATTTCAAATCGAGTAAAATCCTCCGCACGCTTCGGAGACGAAAATCGAACTCGATTTCAAATCGAGTAAAATCCTCCGCACGCTTCGGAGACGAAAATCGAACTCGATTTCAAATCGAGTAAAATCCTCCGCACGCTTCGGAGACGAAAATCGAACTCGATTTCAAATCGAGTAAAATCCTCCGCACGCTTCGGAGACGAAAATCGAACTCGATTTCAAATCGAGTAAAATCCTCCGCACGCTTCGGAGACGAAAATCGAACTCGATTTCAAATCGAGTAAAATCCTCCGCACGCTTCGGAGACGAAAATCGAACTCGATTTCAAATCGAGTAAAATCCTCCGCACGCTTCGGAGATGAAAATCGAACTCGATTCCAAATCGAGTAAAATCCTCCGCACGCTTCGGAGACGAAAATCGAACTCGATAACAAATTGAGTAAAATCCTCCGCACGCTTCGGAGACGAAAATCGAACTCGATTTCAAATCGAGTAAAATCCTCCGCACGCTTCGGAGATGAAAATCGAACTCGAACACTCTTATCCAATTCGAGCAATATAATGCTCGAACAAACTTATTTGATTCAAATGGAAAGTGCGAACCACATACGACGAGGCAAAAATCAAGTTTTGATCTCGTCAATACTTCGAAAGGTAAAAATATTGGAGTTGTTTCGAACAATCATCTACTTTTAGTTATCTTGAATCAGAAAAGTATTTGGAAAAAGTTTTATTGACGATAACACAACAAATTTACATCTGATTCCCTGTTAAAAAAGGTAAAGAAGAAGGAAAAATGACATTGAGAGGAGAAGGCATTCCCGTGTAAGGGACAATTGAGTAGCGCCTTTTCCGTATTCTAAGTTGGCGCTCAGATGGTCTAAAAGTTTGCCAAAAGTTAATGCTGCTCGAAGCATTATTCGAACGTCGTTTTCTAAACTCGACAACAAAATCACGCAAACTGCCATCTCGATGTTCTCTTTGCCATTGGAAAAATTTAAAAGAAAAAATACAAGTGTCATCGTAGTGAATTTCCTTCTCTTCATCATCACAAACAGTTGCTCGAGGAAAAAGCAACTTCTCGTGTGTTCGAAACGCTATGTGCTTCACATTTCGAGTTGAATGACATTTGTTGCGTCGAACCACAACTTTTTGGTTCGAATAAACCTGCATCCCCGACAAAAACGAAATGATGGTGAAACACAAGCATACAGAGAAAATAGATAGTGATACCCAAGCACATTTAAAATATACACAAATAAGTTTTCGATCATAACAGGTTCGATCAAACAAAATAGTAGTACTTTCAACCACATCTAGTGTTTCCCCAGTTAGTTCTCCCTAAAAAACTTCACACCTGCGAGTCAGATCTGTGAGCATCACCACCGTCGTCTGGTTGGCTCGAAGAGGATTGTGCGGGGTGTGAGCTCGAAGCCAACGATGCCCGGAGAGAAGCAAGGGTATCTTCATAGCCTCTCTTCTTTCAATACCAAACTTGAAAAGCTTTGACGACAGACCGAACCACAGTGCGGTGCTGAGCAAACTTTGACTCATTGCCAAATAAGTCGGTGATCGATGCCTTTAAGCCAGAAAAATGGTCACAACCACTCGAAAGAAGACTAGCCGATAAAGCCTCGGCAGAGATCTTCGAACAACGAGAGGCAAAGGGTGCAATACCATCAACCAAACCAGTCGATGATTCTTCGATCCAATTGGCAAGAGAAGACAAGGTGCTGTTGTCGGCTGGAAGGCTTACATTGGCTCCAAGTTTTTGTACAGCGTCTTGGACCATCTTGCAACTCTCCAAAAGCTTCGAACGGCAATCTTCAAGTTCCTTCAAGAGAGAGGAGTTCTTCTCTTCTTGGTTCAGACGAGCCAGTTCGAGCTGCTTGTTCTCTTTCTCTGAAGAGGCAAGTTGCTCCTTAAGCTTATCCGCGGAAATGGCTCTTTCCCGAGAAACCTCTTGGTGATCAGCCACCGATTGTTCGAGAATTTTTATGCGGGCATGAAGTTTTTTATTCTCTTCGACGAAAGACCTTTTCTCGTCGATCAGAGCCTTTTTGTCACCGCTAAGTTTTCGAACAAGATCAGCAGCAACCTTTTTCTCATCCGAGACACGCTCGAGTTTGTGGCGGAGAAGTTCTCGATCCTTCTCGAGTTTGGCTATGCGTTCGAGCGATTTCTTCCGCCGGGCACATATTGCTGCAAGCGCCTTCATGGCAACGCCACGTTGAAGCCGAGCGATGGTAGAAGTCTGAAAACACGAGGAAAGATAGTTATCATCATAGCAAAAATATATATGGAAAACAAAACGGGAAAACTCAGTTCGAGATAAAAAAAATAAGGCAAAGAATACCTGAGCAGCAGAAACATCAAGCGCAGCCCAGGAGGACATAAGATCATTCTCTTCCATAAATTCTTTCTCCAATTCGGGGGTAATTAGCACTTTCTCAAGTTCTTCGCCAACGGAACCGATAGGGTGACGGTACTTCAAGTCGTTTATGCAAAAATTCGAACCAAGATGGCTGTTTTCTCCTAATTCCGAGAAATTGGGCAAACCCATCAACCATCGGCCATCCTTAGCACATCGGTCACTAAATCCACCAAGAATGTCTTGAATCAGCTGAGGTCAAGGAGTTGACAGAAAAGGAGGAGAATGGGCTCCGCCATCTTTCTCTTCCGTTTGGTCAGTTCGAACAGTGTCTTCAACCTTTTTACCAGCTTCAAGATCTTGAGCCACCAAGGAAGAGGTTTGTAATCCCGCAGTAGGAATTTTGTCATCGACAAGGACAAAATCGTTCGAACCGACTGTTTGAACTGGTTTCATGGTAGCATCTTTCTCGATCACCGTCGCGGCCGATGCTAAGACATCCAAAGGGGCGATGGCGCTAGTAGGCACAACAAGGCTAGCGTCAGCTTGAAGAGGGGTGACGTTTATGGCACAGACGTCAACCAGAATGTTCTCTTCGTCAAGCTCGTCGTCGCTGTCGACAACAATTTGAATTCTCTTTGAGCTTGGCCCAGGAAGGGAAGCGCTAGGGCTAGTTTTCCTTTTTAAGATGCTCGGAGCAGTTCTGACAGGGGGGACGGTTGCAACAGTTTCCTCATCAGATGAATCACTCGAATCGTCGCTCGAACTGTCACTCGAGTCGCTGTCACTACTCGAACTATCTTCACCGGGTTCATTTCCATCATTCTCCTCATTCTCTTCATTCTCTTCGGGATATTCATTCCCATCATTGCCATCATCGCTAGCAATATCTTCATTTTCTTCAACTTCATTGTCGTCCTCATCGGAAGACAGTTTCTTTGCACTTTTCTTTTTCTTCTTTTTGCCTGAGTCAGGAACTATCTCAGGATGAACTCGAGCAGGGATCTCGAGTCCAAGAGCAGACATCACTCGGTTCATCCTTAAACCATTTTGCAGGGATTGGTATTTCGCATGCTCGTCCTTGGTGTAAGGACCAAGGTATGTCCGACAGGGGTGGACAATGTCCGTAGGGATAACAGCTATAGCGAATAAAAAGCATACATTAGTATAAAATAATCGAATGAAATTGTTCGAACATAATAGTCAACATGAATATGTTCAATCAAAGGGAAAAAATAAAAACTTACTATTCGAATCAACCTCAAAGGGAGGCAAAGTCGAAGTAGCTTCCCTTGGCACCTGCCCAAGGGAAATGTTCCATCCGGCCATGAGTGGTCGAATACCAAGACAAACAAATTCTTCGACCAGATCTCAAACGCTGAATTTCGAAACAAGTTCTTCAACTCGAGAACGAATAGCAAGAAAATCCGCTGTAAGGGATGCCGACGGTTCGGTTATAACTTTAGCGGTCTTGCAAGAGAAAGTGAAAGGACACTCTTTGTCAGTCAGCAAATCGGCAGGGATCTGATGGTAAAACCACTTAGACTGCCACTTGTTCCCCCATTTAGTTCGAATGGTGGGTACGGCTGGCCAAGGGCATCCATGCTTCGAATGAGGCGAGAAGTTGAGACAACCAAACTTCGAATTTTGCTTGGTATAACGGCGGATACTGTGGAAATATGCAAAATCCTCAGCATGAGGGTTCCCACCACAACTACGAATCATCCATTCGAATATACCCACGCGTACAAGCGCGTTAGGGGTGAGTTGTGGGAATTCGAGCTTAAAGATCTTTAAAACATCGATCAAAAAGGAGCTGCATGGAAATCTGAAGCCAGCCTCAAAGAAACCTTCGAAAACTAGCGTGTATCCAGACTTTGGAGAAGGATCAGACTCGCCAACAGGTCGAACCAAAAATTTCCGGTTCGAAACAACCCCTTTTTTAACAAGGTCATTCAAACGCTTGTCTTTGATGGCTGAAGGACCTAAGACAATTCCACTTCTCTCGGGTTTTTCGACCTTTTTTGCCTTGCCCTTCTTGATCATCTTCTACTTATCTTTTCCCATTGTGGAGAATGCAATCGAGAGAAAAAGATGTCTTCGACCGAAAAGAGTGTTTTCCCAAACAAAGGCGAGAATTCGAGTCAAAACAAGACGGCACAGTAGCCAGCCGAAAGCGACCCCTATGGGCCTTATATAGGTCCGGGGGGTGGGGAGGTCGCGGTTGTAAGCAAGCGCGAGCCCCGAAACGGCGCTTCACCTACCAAATATCCAATAGGAAACTGACACGTGGCACACATTCAAGCATCGTAATGAAGGTTAAAAAATAAAAATAATAATAATAATAAATAATAATAAAAATAAAAATATGATAACAATAATTAAATAATAATAGCTATTTTCGAACTTTTCAAACTTACCCATCCTAGTGTGTTTCGACCGAATAGGAGGACGGCGGTCTTCCCCCAGCGTTTGATTCGAGCACGGTTTCGGCCGAAAACACACATCGCCCTTACCCGTGAGGGGCTTGTTGTAGCAGGGGGTGACCACCGTCCCTCCGTATTCGGCTCAAAACACTATGAGAGAGATTGAGTAAGTTTGTTTTTATCATCCGAGTGGAAATGATCATTCGAACCGGGAAACGGTAAAATACTATTCGAATCGGAAAATACCGTTCGAATAAACTCTTGTCACTTAAGGATTATCATCTGTTTTGAATGTTTCCTTGGTCAGCAACAGGTCAGCTACAAGATAAGTCGGAAAGGGTGGTCGAACTGGAAAAGACTATTTGTCATGGAAAAGACTCATGGTGGCGGGAAAGACCCTTGGCTGGGGACAAGACCCATGGTAGTGGAAAAGACTCTTAGCCATGGAGAAGACGACTTGGACAATAAAGATGCCAAGAGAATATTCCCAGGGACCACTCAACCACTTACCCAGCTGGCACTAAAAAGACTATAATGACCTCCTTTATGTACCAAAATACCCTTAGCACTAGCTAATATACAAGGGCATGTTTGTAATTCAGTGGCCAACAAAGGGCACAATTGTAATCTAACATGTAAAGCTGTGAGCTATATAAAGCCGACAAAAGCCTGTAGCAAGCAGGATATCTTGGAATACAAAAAGTCTTGTCACTTTGTGAGTGTGTTCATTTGGTATTCGGGCTCATTTCTCAGGATAGGCGGGAAAAGGGGTTTTCCCGTCTATCCCCAATCTTGTCTGTGACCTTGGTCACGACATCCTAACAAGAATTGAACTAATTTTCCATGAACTTTCTTTTTTTGAAAAGACGTTCTGTGTTTTCAAAGGAAGAACTAATTTATTGTTCCACTTCAAAATTTTGTTTCAGAAGGTATTGCCGAGGTCTAGGATAATAACTTTAGGGAAAAAATCCAAATAACGCACCTTTTCAATCTCCCCTACAAATTAGTTTTGTAACTTCCCTCCTCTATCTAGTTTTTAGTGATTCTCATCGCACTCCTTAGCGATTTCTCTAGCATATGGTGAGCGAATTAAGACCCTATGTTCTCTCTTATTGGACATAAGATTTAATACGCCTTATCTAATAATATGAGGTCATTGTCATGTTTTATCGCCGTATCTTTGGTGAAATTAAAGCATGTAAAAGCAAAAACAAATGAAAAGTAGCTTTGGTGTCAGAGGCAACTTAATGGGAGACCCATAAGGCATGAGAAATTGCTGAAAACTGGATAGAGGTGAAAAGTTGAAAGAGAAAAATGAACTTGTGTGGAGTGTTTTGTACAAAATAATTCGTCGGGGAGAGATTAAGAAATATGAGTGACTTTTAGAGGTATTTGAATTTTCCCATAATTTTATAGAGGCAATCGGTACACTTCATGTTTTATGATTAGTAAATTCTCCCATCTGTGGACACACATCAACCGTACACATGCTACGTGGCTAAGATAAGATTAGGTGCAAATTAAACTACATCCATGCATCTCTCTTCCTTTGTTCCCATGCTGATTCGATTTTGAGCTGATCTTGATCGGTTGTTCAAGGGTTTCTACCACGAGAGGGGCCCACATGTCCGGATCACCTTGGCACGCACCCAACGGAATGGGCCCCAAAGTGGCAGTTGGAACAATTGCTGGCCGTGGCCCATGAGCTGAAAGGCACTGCCCCAATCTAGAGGGCTCCTGTGCTGACACGTGAAAAAATGATCGGTCAGGATTGCCTGCATCTCCATCGTCTTGGCATTCCAAAGACAGGAAAAAAAATTTTTTAATTTGGAGGCTGACCCTCGGCCAGCTCGGACTCTCACTGAGGCTGGTTTCATCATGATTGTGTTGTGTCCATCTGAACAGAGAAAAGAAAAGGATAGTATGAGTAATGTTATACATCAATAAAATTCAAAAAACCATGAATGGAAAAAATAACCCAGTCATAAATAAAACCATCTATTCTGTTGATATATTTAGGGATGCCCATCATGAATAAATCTTCTGAAATATCTAATCTGATGTTCTATCTACTCCATTTAATTACTCTGGAAAAGGGAAAGACAAGATGGAACAGAAGTAGAGAATGGCATACCTGCTGCATGCATACACTACATTGCAAAATATTTAGAAATGATGAGGTTGTTTTCCAAACAATATTGCAACGTCCTTGCAAGGTGCCAACTGGGTACCAAGAATGGGCATCCTAGACAGGCAGGTTCAAGAGACAACAAAGAGAAACACTCTCTTGCATGAGGCATTCTCCTTCTACCAAATAAGACTGTCCAGTAATGACTCTTTGCAATGACTCTTCAGGTCTAAAATAAGAGAGGTTCCCTCTGCCGTCCAAGGTGCAGATAAACACATTAACTGCAACATAGGAGGTCAATAGAACAACACATTAGTGTAAATGACAAGCATTTCTTTGGTGTACAAGAAAACCAGAGGGAGACTAGTAGCAACACAGGTAAATGTTAGATGGCATAGAAATTACTATCTGTAAGGGTCTTAACTGTATCTAGCATATGATGTTCAAAGGAGGAAACCTCATCATATTAGCGTATGGGAACTAAAAAGATCACTACATAAAAGCAGTGACATGAGACACATAACACTACAGGGGCACTACGTGAAGTTATGACATCAGAGAATTATTCATGGAAGCAATGGCGTCATCTCAACAAGAACTGCTTGCAAATTTTACATAATATGAGAGCAATTTAAGCCCAACTAATTGAAGTGCAGAACAAAGTTTGGCTGCAGAATTGGCGCTAGCAAGATGGTAGAGGCTATATAGCATTAGGAAACTGTAAAATTAAAAGACATGTGGAGGACATATCTAGCTACTAGGGATTAATTGTAGAAATGCTGAAATTAGCAAATGAGACGTCAAAGCTGAATAATAAGGTTCTGCATGGGCATCAAGACAAAATTTTAACCTCTAAAGTAAATGTTGGTTTAGTCAAGTAGTGATTTCACTCAAAGCAAAGACAAATTAAGCATGATCAGTTAAATATTGCTGTTTGAGCACATCCCATGCTTTCTTTCAGAATACCATCTGAGTTCTCATAAGAAATTTTTGCACCAAATTTCTTGGAACTGATTCTGACAAATGAGGAAACAAACAACGAATTGTGAAGGAAGTATTACCCCAGCTCATGCTTCAAAACAAATGTAACACTGAAAAGTTGGGGAAGGACGAAAATTGTCAGTCCTCCCACCAATTTGTTTTGGGGAAAAAAAACTTCCACCGATCATTTGAGTCAGCTAGAAAAATCGAGAAAAAATGTCTTCTGTGACAAATTTCTGCTTTTTTTAATTTGTTTCTTTCTTACGAAAAGAATCAGTCAGCCATACCAAAAGGTTTCAAAGGATGTTGGAGACATTTTCCCCTTTTCCAATTTGCATGTCCTAATCTGAATGAAACTATTTATGCAGTACAACCAGACCTAGCAAAAATATTGCCCAATCAGTTACAGCTAAAATTACCGGTAGTCAGGTTAGAGCACCCATGTTGCACCATTTGCGCATCTTTACAACACTGCTATTTCCTTCAACAGATTCTGAAACCCGCACATATCGGCTGCACAAAATGCAGTTCTTGAAATGTTCAGTTATTGCTTGCAGAGCTGGCTCAAGACTGAAGGTGCACATTGGCGAATTAGGACTGAGACTGAATAATAATGTTCCTAGTAGAAGAGCTTGATGCATGGCCTTTCTATGATGAACTTGGTGTGTGATTGGAAGCCAGTCCCAGTTTGAGCTGATGTTCCAGATCCTCTTTATCTTTTCTTTGTAGCGAATTGCAAAGGGAAGTTCAAGTGCATCTGAAGCAGCTCCTCACATTCCAGGTATCCTAACTAAAAAGTTTGTCAGACTTTGGCCCTGCTATTGAAGTTTGTGATGGCTGAGAAGAGCCTCATTAAACCAGTGCCTATTGAGGTGTTGACTTAAACTTCAAGAACACAGAGGATGGTGCCCTGGCACACCAGCTCTTCCAGTCCAAGTAGCAACAGAAAAACTATCATGACTTCTAATTGGAGTCAAGCTTCAACTGCCGTTTGTGCACCTGTTAAGCTTCTGCTTCTAGGTGCAGCTTCTGGCCATCGTTAGCCTGCATTATGACATCATGAACTAATTGCACTCTGAGAAAATTAGGAAAAAAATCATTTCAGAAAACAAAAACTGTGACAAATTATTTGCGTTAGGGATCAGAAATTAGTGCTTACATGAATCCAGAGCATCAGAAAAATATGCAAAATGTCGGGTTCTTCATCATGCCGGATGAGCTATGGTCTGTTTTTTCCCCATGCCAATGCCTGGATGAGTTTGGTTCAGCCTCAGGGGTCGTCTGCACATACATGATCTTGTCGCTAGTCATTTGGAATCTGATATTTCCATCTTCAGACAATTGGCTGAAAATATTGAGGTTTTCAGTCAAACTTTACTGAAATTATTGGATGATCAGTCTATATACTATACATGGAGTATGTTGTATATGGAGGAGTGTTACGAAGTAATCGAACTATTTGCAATTGGTTTCAATTATCCATGATTGAGTAGCAATGAGTTCAACAGGGGAAAAAATAAATCTAATGTTACAAATTTCAAAAAGCCAAGCGCTAGTGTCTAGCGCTGCTCCACCGAGAGACCGCGACTGTGTGCCTCCTATAGGGCATCTTTTCGGCAGGGGTCGCCTGCCGTAGGGATCTTTTCCACTGCTCCTTTTATTTTATTTTTTTTGGCAGCTGGCCGGCAGGGGGTCGCCTGCCGTGCCCAGTAGGGATTTTTCACTGCTTTTTTTTTTTTTTTTTTTTTTTTTTTTTTGCAGCTGAAAACGGTAGGGCGGATACACGCCCTACCGCTGCCCATTGCAGTCGGGGTGGGCGTCTCTGGGGTGGCGATGGAATAGGATCAAATCGAGCTAATAAACAGGTCGTGTTTTGTCTCAGAATCGGCGATATGGTACAAAACTAATTCTATATGGATTCAGTCCGAGCAAAGAACCAGCGCGCATATCGACCTAGGAGTGAAAGCGAAGCATCTGCTCTCCACGAAAGCCCGGCGGCGAGGGGCGCCGTCGATCTAAGCCGGTGCAGAATCTTCGCGCCGCCGATGCCGGCATGCCGCGGAGAGTACACCGGAGATCCACATCCTCCTGAGGTTTTGACGGCGCGTCCGCAGCCAGCTGCTCGCCGCCGGAGCCGGAATTGGGAAGCGGCGTCGTCGGGGAGAAGAGGAAGCGACAAGGTGAGGGGGAGATCGAGGTTTTCCCATCGTCCATCGTCCCATCGAATCACAAGTGTCGATGTAGCCCACGGGCTGGGCTTCTCTCTTCACGCTGGGCATCAAGCCCAAGCTGCTGCAGGCCCAGTCCACGCTCTTTTTTTGTTTTCTTTTCTTTTTTTTTCTAAAGGAATTTTTGTTTGTGCTCAAATTGGTAATGCGGTTGTTTGGTTTTAGCGCGCTGTTACAAGATAAAATAAGTAAGCCAAGGCTATATGATTTGTTCACGAAGGCATGTAGCCTGCCCAAAAATTTGGTAGAGGACAATAGAATCAGTACTAGGTTTCTCGGAAATGTTTACATATCTGCCGATGATAGACTTTGTCCTCTATCGGTACATCTCTAGTTTTTCCCCAGTTTTCCATGCACATTCCCTAGCCTACTCAACAGATGATTTAATCTGGTATGGTTATTAGATACAAATGAAAATTTGCAGACAAATTTACTACTGAAAATAAAATCACGTGTAACCGAAATTAATAAATAGCAAGGCTTTACTATTTGGTATGATCCAAACCATTCATATGCCAGGTCATCTGTCACTAGCATCCAATCCAAACTCGGCAAGTCGATTAGAAATTTTGCAAGGATCCTAGCATAAATGTCTCTAAACCAGGCCATCTTGTTTCTTTGCCTTTTTCAGTTATCCCAACTGATCCAATGCGTTTTTTTTCTCCTTCTCTTGCTGGATCCACCAATACCTAGAAATGAGAGTGCTTATCTGGTCCACCTTTGTCAATCAAAATATGCCATGGTGTAGATAGGGATAGCTTGAGCAGCTTTGATCATAATCTCCTTTCACCTGTGAATTCTTTGCCAGACTCTTATCTTTTAGATACTCAAGAGCTTCAGCTCTAGATTTTCTAATATACATTGGAAGCCCCAGATATTTCTCATTTTGTTTCCCTTTGTTATGTGCAACGTTTGCATCACCTCGCTTCTCTTCTGATCCTAGTGTTCTTGTTGAAAATTACCAGCTGACTCATATCATTCGTCCCTGAAGACAATCATATAATTGGAGAATTCCTTGTAATTGCATTGCATCCTCACCCATTTGCACGAACCAGAATTGAAGATCATCGGCAATGAGCAGGTGAGAGATGCTTGGTGCTCCTGGCAAATTTTACACCGCCAATTCTTCCTTCATTCTCCACCTTCGGTAATATAGCAGAAAAGCCTTCAGCAACAGAGCAACAACACATGGTGATAATGGATCACCTTGCCCAAACCCAATTGGTTCTCCTCGTATACAGTAAACAACCAAGTCTAGCTATATTTCCATGAGAAAACATCAGGATAGCAATTAGCAAACAACGTTTACCATTTAGCAGTAGTTGACAAATACCTAGCACTGATGTTCGAAGAAGGATAGTGTAGTATAATGGGAATTAAAAATTCACTACTTCTACATAACAGCGGAGATCTGAGACAACAAAATACTTAAGGATCGATTTATGAAGGCATTATATCAGCGGCCTGGACAAATACTGCATGTAATTTGAAGTGCAATTCATAACCATTACATAATCGGATTTATGAGAGAAATTCAAGCCCAACTGATTGAAGTGCAGAGCAAAATGTTTGCTATAGAATTGACGCTACATGTGAAGGCAGACCATAGCACTAGAAAGCGTAAAATACAAACATGGAGAATCTTTTTCCTTTTTTAGATAAACATGGAGAAGACTTAATGTAGGCAGGTACGAACTGTACAAAATAGTTGAAATAACAATGAAATGTCAAAAGTGAATAATAAGTTCCTTCATGGGCATTCAAAAAAAAGAATTTAAAATGCTGGTACTGAGTCAGATAATGTTTGCTTTAATATCAAATCCAAGTAGTGAGATCAGTTACTTCTCGATATCACAAGAAAATAACAAATTAAGCATGATCAGTTAATCATTCTGTTGTTATACTTTTTCACGTGTACACTCCATACCAGGATCCCATAACAAACTTTGTACCAAATTTGTTGGAGATCATAATCTGACAAATGAGAAAAGACGAATTTGAAGGAAGTATTACCAGGGCATGCTTCAATACTATATGGCATTGAAAGTTAGGAAAGAACAAAAATGTTGCAGTCCTCCAGTCAATACCAAATGTTTGTATTCCAGTATGTACAACCTGTCACCTACATGTTCTTGTTCAGATTTGTTTCTTTCCTACAAATAAGAACCAGCTAGCCATACCAGAAGGTTTTAAAAAAGACATGGAGACATTTCCCCACAATCAAATTTGCATGTCTTATCTGAATGAAATTAACGTTTTCAGTTCGCTACACTAACCAAAAGTTTGCAACGGTCAGCTCAGCTAAAATTACTGGCAGTTATTCTTCAGCACCCATGTTTCAGCTTTGCACCTCTTTGCGACAATGCTATTTCCTTCAGCATATTGTTTATGTACTCTGAGAAAAATAAAAAGGACAGTCCATTTTTACAAACAAAAATTGAGGAAAATCATTTGACTTAAGTATCAGAAATTATTGCTTACATGATCCTGAGCAACATAAAAGACTCTTCAAAATGTTGGATTCTTCATCTACCTGATCAGAACTATGCTGCTATGGTCTATTTTTTCCGTTTCCATGCCTGGACAAATTCAGTTCAGTCTCAGGCTCTCAGCGGTTGTCTGCAACTCTGCACATACCTGATCTTGTTGCTTTGCAACCTTGGTAATCACATCTTCAGACAATCGGCTGAAAATATTGGATGTTCCAGCCAAATCTTTAACTGTCATAGACTTGCAGCGTGAAAAAATCATCATGTCTCTAGCTTTAAAAGATCTCCTCAGGTGTAGCTCGCTGAATTCTCTGTGCACATTCGCAAGCCTAACCGCAGAGAATTTAATCTGTTAAGTATGGTAATATGATAATTCAGATACAAATGCAAATTTTACAGAAAAAATACTATTAAAAATAGAATTACATAATAGCCAAAATTCGGTGATTAAATGACAAGGCATTACTTATACTATGCTAACCATAGTATCTGCAGAGTAACGATACAAAATTATTCATGTGCCAAATCATCTCTGACCGGTATCTAGTGGAACTTGGAAATGCAGTCGTTAGAAGTTTTGCGTCTTAAGGCCAAATTGCTAGCAGTAAGGGCATGTCAAAACAGCAATGTATGGCAATTCCTCTCCTACCCAATCTATGTTTTAAGACTTTATTTAAGATTCTCTTTGCTTAAGACAAAGACTTAAAAACGATTCAACAGGAAAAAAATTATCCAAATTTTAAAAAAAGGCTAAGCGCTAGTGTCTAGCGCTGCCTCAACCAGAGGGCCGACTGCATGTATATATGCCGTATTTGGCATCTTACCGTTGCCGTATTGACATCTTAACGTGGATGCAGCTAACCGGCAGGGGGTCGCCTGCCGTGCCCATAACGGGAGGGGATCTTTTCACTGCTCTTTTTTCTTTTTTTTTGTACAGCTATTATTAACCGGACGGGGGTGCACGCCCAGCCGATGCGCACAGAGGCGATCTTTTCGCTGTATTCAGTCGGGGTGGGTGCCCCTGGGGAGGCGATGGAATAGAATCGAACACGATCTTATAAAGAGGTCGCGCTTGATCAGAATCGGCGATGTGGGATAAAACTAGTTACTGGAATCGATCGGCGCTGAAGCGCAGCGCACGGACGACGCCAGGGGTTGAGGCGGGGCATACCTGGTCCCATCGGAGACCGGCGGCGAGGGCGCCGCGATCTGGCCGGAGCTGAAGCTTCCCGCTGCGTCGCGACGCCCGCGGAGACTTCGTCCGCCGCATGGAGAGCCGGTTGCTCACCATTGGACGTCGGAAGGCGCCATCGAGGGAGGTCGAGAGGGGATCGATGAGGCCCAGTTCGCATCTGGGCTGTTTTTTTTTTTTTTTTCCAACAACGTTCATGGTTATATTCATTTATCTTTTTTTTTTCCGTTTGACTTGTGATTTGTTCAGACTTAGAGTGCACGTCGCTCCTCCAACTAAAAAACTAATCGCTTTGTGACTTGTAAATTGTAATCGGCTCGCATTATTACGATGTGTTTATATTTGGAATTAAATTTGAAAAATTATTGTTTTTTTTTTGAAAAGTAGAATTAACCCCAACTTTCACGGTCGTCCGAATTACCCCGAACCATAAAACCGATATTCTTCACCCCCAATATGCATACCGGACGAATTACCCTCTGACACCAATCCGCGGTGGTTTTTGCTCTACATAGCATACACATGGCAGTCCAGTCAGCATTCTATTTAAAAAAAATGTGGGACCACCTGTCATACACTACTCTCTCTCACACTCTTCTCTCTCTCACCATCTCACGGCGAGCGAGGCAGGGCGCGAGCGAGGCGGAGGTGGCGCGCAGAGGGCGGGCGTAGGCGGCGGCGCGTAATTCTTCCTCCCTCTCTCACGCACATGACGGCGGCAGGTGGGGGACACAGGACGGCGGTGGCGGCCGAGGACGATAGCGTGGCCGAGACGCGCTCGTCAATCCACGGAGGAACTCGAGGAGGGACCCCCGAGGTCGTCGCGCCGCGTTGCGGGTGCTCCGCCGCGAGCCCTGGCGCGCCTCCTCGCGCGTTCCCGGCGCTGGAGCGGCTCGACTCAAACACCCCAGTAAACATGGCAATGGCGGGAGGCGGCGTTGGACTCATATCCTGTCGGCATCGCGGCTATCACAGCGCTAGCGGCGGCGGACTGGCGAACTAGGACGATGGCGTCGGCGATGAGGAGTACCTAGACGCGACATGTAACGTACACCGATGCGCTGCACGCGCGCTCGCCCTTGCTCGCGCCGCCACTCCTCATCTCGCACCGCCGCCCACCGCACGCCGCTCCGCCTCGCTCGCGCCGCTGCCACCGCTTGCCCGCCGCGTTGCCCGCCTCCGCCTTGCTCGCCCCTGCTCGCTCGCCGTTGAGATGTGGGAGAGAGAGGAAGAAGTGAGAGTGAGAAGTGAGAGAGAGAGAGTGAGAGAGTAGTGTATGACAGGTGGGTTTCTATTTTTTTTAAAAAATAGAAATGCTGACTAGTTGGACTGCCCACGTGTACGCTACGTAGACCAAAACCACACGCGGATTGGGTCAAGGGGGTAATTCGTCCGGTATGTATAGTTGGGGGTGAATAATATTCGGTTTTTATGGTCGGGGGTGTAATTCGGACCGACCGCGAAAGTTCGGGGGTATATTCGTACTTTTTCACATTTTTTTCAGGAATATTCGGATGCACAAAATTTTTTGTAAAAATATCACGTCCTCATACAACCTTACTCGAAAATGATGTAGACTTGACATTAGAGACGGTAATCACTGGGTAAAAGTACGAGACCGCGCGGTAAGTGAACCAAACAGAAACAGCGATACAAGTTCCATGCCGATCCTGATTAGCGATTAACTAATTATTAATTAGTCAGCTAATTAGGATAATAAATCATTAATTATTATTACTTAATAGTTAATGGGCGGTAATTAATCCCTAATCAAATGGAGTCGTTGGAACGGTCTCGCTTGATTGTTCGGTTCCACGAGACCGCGCGATACTGCCCACGACTAAGATCGACGGTAAATATTTAAAAAATTGTCATCCGCGAATATTTTTAAAATAATTAGATGAACATTATATTTTCAAATTTATCTCGTCATATTTGTACTAGTTTATTCTTTATAGGATGGAGAGGGTATGTTGTATGGAGTAATGGAATTATACTACATTCATCTTGAAATATAAAATTAAAGACTTTTTAACTCTAAATTTAGACCAAGCGCTCATCAAGATTCGAAAGTTAGAGATATTTTAGGTGGTATGGATATCACCGTTAGCATCATCAGCCAATTACAGCCCTAAAGAATTCCAATTTTCCTCTACTTTTTTTAAACTTTTTTGGGGCTAATCAGTTGGTTTCCCATTTTCTCTCTTTTTTTTTATTTTTTTTTGGGCTAATCAGTTGGTTCACACGTCCTAAATTTGGGTGCTAATGGCTCCTCGCGCAGGGTCCTCGCAAAATAATAAACTAGATGGTACCCCGCGCGTTGCTACGGAACATTGTGGAATAGCATATTGTAGGATTATGAAATAGCTTTTTTTTAAAGAAAAAAAGAGAAGCCAATGAACTGACATAATCATATATGTTGATGGGGATATAATATGCGACATAAGCAATCTAACAGACTCAACCTATAAGTTGACAGGGGATTATTCTTATTGTTTACAGACTAACGACATGTGCAGAAGGAAAAAAAAAAGGAAAATTGTTAGCAGTTGATTGTAATCATAGATTAAAACAAATAAAAGTGTAGACACAACAATAGCTTAGGTAAAAGCCATAATAACTTTGAATTGTTCTTGGATA